>JAFCMP010000040.1:0-426522 GCA_017506865.1 Tribonema minus
TGAGTCGAACTGAAATGGTAAGGTGAGATGCGGTGTGTGATTTGAGTCACCTGTCAACACGACGCTCCACCATCAACGCGTTAAAGTTCGTGTGTAGGTTATTGAAACGCACAAATTGTGCTGTCACCACTTGCTTGCCCGTGACGCCATGCCAGCAGATGAGAAGGACAGAGGTCAGTGCGAGCGCGCTGCTGCTGCTTTCAAGCTATGCCATTGTGGCCCTTGAGAATTGAGACTGATGACGCTGCAAGGCGATGTGGAGACGATCCTGCCGCGCCCCCGATCATTGCCTCAGATGGCTACTTCCTCCACATTCACCTACGCCTCTGCTAAACATCCAGATGTGTCAGCGTCTACAGCAACTCAGCTGGTGACATCGGCTCGCCACAATCACTGACCCCGCCGACTGCTGGACAGCGTCAGTGGCCTCACCGACGCGCTGGCGAGCACCTTTGCCACCGCTCCACATCCCTGAACTTCGCTTCTAGAACGAGCCTCTCAAACCCATCTGCCTGACGATTTTGTGTGCTGAGCACTGAGGACAAGAGCGCTGACTTGTCGTTCCCACCTGAAATAACATTGACCTCAGCGGAACGCAGGTCATCTATGTGCGCATGAGCCTTACAGTCGATGACCTGGACACTGCGCCAGCGCAGCGAGCCCCAGGTCGCCCCGCTCACCTCAGCGTCCTGCATTTCAGGCTCAGTGAAAATTTCGGTTTACCTACAACTGCCCAATAGTGGCAGCAGCCCTCCGCCTCTGAGTCAGTCAGCTGGGCCCTGGTCAAATGGGACTTGAGGTTGGATCGGCCGGCCGGGGTCACCAGCCGAAGATATCGGACATGTTTCTCTTGCCCAGTTGCGATGCTTCGTCAACAGCGTCGATGCAGCTGCTGTTCAATGTGACAGAGGGCTTTTAAGTGCCTCGGCGGAACTCAAAAGGTCGCTCACAACTGGCCCAGTTGCAGCAGCAGAACAGGAGCCTCAGGCAGCCCGGCCCTGAGCGAACGTTGATCTAAGAGACAGTCCGCATCGGAGCCCCCTCTGCACTGCCGACCCAAAGCTCAAGAACCAATGCCAAACGGTGTCTCTTTGAAGTTTTCGATTTGCCCGTACTGGGAAGTACAGACGAAGCGTCTCCATCGACTTGGCAGGTTCTGAGCAGCGGAACTCCCGGGGAACGAGCCTCGCGCCAGGCCGGCGCTGATCGCAGGCGCCGCTTGAGGGCTTCAAGCAGCCGTTGCATTTTTCAGATTGGGATCTGCGCACCGATGAGAACATGGTCCGATGCCGAGCACAGTCACAAGGGCGATTCGACCCTCTCCCATTGTGCAAGGTCTCCTTCCACAGCAGGCTCAAGGCAGCTCCGCTGCTGAATAAAACCCAGCGCTATCATGCTATAATGTTGTTTTCGCACTGGTCGTGGCGGCGCTCCCCACCTCGTCATCTGCACACCCTGCACAGCCGCACCTCACTTCAACGTGCTGTTGAAGTTTAGCTGTTGAAGTTCACCAGCTTGAAGTTCGTTGCAAGCCACCTCCACGCTGAGATATCCGACTCAGAGAGTTCTCAAGAGTCAGACCACGAAGATGACGACGCGGGCGCCAGGCGCGTGCTGGACGCACTGTTGGCGCGGCTGGACTTACTTCTGCGCTGCACAACCTGCTTCTCGCACGCATTTGACCCTCAGACTGCGACTGCTGAAGGTAAGCAGACGCTCTAGCTTATCTTGCTGCGGCAAATGGACCCGCTGCTCATAGGATTGTGCGGGCAAGGGTTCGATCGTCTAGATTTCTTGATCCACAAATATCGAGGGCTGCTTTCCTCGCATAGCCGCCCCACAGCATCAGGAGTATCATTGTCAGGCTTCTGCCTGAATGTACGTGATCCCGCCTTCAGGTCCTCAAAGCACTCGCACTCACGCACGAGGCTGACCCTTTGTGGCCTTCTGCGATCTACATGCCACCACAGCGCTCGAGACTGCAGCAGCGGAGCTGCCGGCGATGGCTGCGGAACATGCGAGCACCATCGAGGTGCTGGAGTACTTCAAGTGCTGGCCTTACCAGCCGATGCGAGGGCTGGCCACCCTGACCTTCCTGCTGTCGTGCATGGAGCAGAAGCTGGCTGCGCTGGAGCGCGCAATCAATGGGAGCGGCGACAGAAACAAAAAGCGCACGTGCACAGCAGCACCGGCCAGAGCGGAGGTGCTGGGAAGCAGGGACCTGCTCAAGCTGGCGGTGAGCTTTATTCCCCCTGGCGAGTGGCTTCACCTCTCACTTGTGAGCCGGCAAGTGCGCGCCGCATACATGGCAGTGGCCGTGAGGAGTTCGGGCGCACCGTCACTATTTACAACAGCTATTGAGGCGGCGGTCACAAGCCATACTAGGCTTGAGCTGGCGCTGCTAAGCGAGAGCTTTACCACCGCAGTGGCGACTTTCGATCTGAGTGGCGCCTTCTTTTGTGCAGTAGGGCAGTCAGGGTCACTGCTGCTCATTCAGCGCGTGCGGACTCTGGCTGGGCTTTACGATGCGCGTCATTGCGGTTTAATTCTTCAAGGTGCTGCCCGCGCGTGCAAGGTGGCATTGTTGCAGACGCTGAAGAGAGTAGATTTCAAAGAGCACGAAATCACCAAGCAGCAGTGGGTTGATGTCGGTATGGAGCTGGCAGAGCATGGGGACGACGGCCGTGCGCTGTCATGGCTGTCCGCGCAGCTGCCGCAACCTGCGGAGTGGCCGCCATGGTTCACGACGGCACTCTGCCAGCGTGCCGCATGCAACAAACACCTCCGCACACTGCAATTTCTCATGCAGATAGGGCCAGCACTCTTCGGACCCTTGCAGACGTATTCAGCAGAGCAGCTTGTTGATTATCCAGGTCATGAAGTGTTGGTGTGGCGAGACGATAGTGTCATGACGGTGCTCGATGAGGCGGCATATGGCGGCGACGTACGCGTAGTGAGTTGGCTGCTTGAGGAGACGCACTTCGAGCTCTCAGGCGTCACGATGCAGGCCGCAGCAGCAGAGAGCCATTTTGCGCTTCTCAAGTGGCTTCATAAGAGCGGCTGCCCACATGATATGAACGATCTCTTTTTGTGCTCTCTCCTGGACAGCAGCATTAGTGTGTTGCAGTTGCAGTGGGTGAGGACACATGGGGGAGGCGACTGGAGTCCTCAGGGTATGAGCGAGATGCTAGGTAAGGCCTTGCACTTCCGCACGCGCAGCGTGGCTCAGTGGCTGCACAGTGAGGGAGCGCCATGGCCAGCAGATCTGCCTAGCGTGCTACGTCCACTGTTGAGCATGCGTCGGCCAACCGAAACGATTGAGACCATTCTGTGGGCGCTCCAACAGGGGTGCCCGAGGGGCGACTGGACGTCTGAGATGTGTGAGCTCATGGCAAAGGCATGGCCCTTGGCCAAGCAGGTCTTGCCCAGTCTGCCGCAGCGGTGCCCCTGTCAGTGCTGCAGCAAATAGCGCTATCGCTTCTGGTGTCGACAATGCAAATATCATAATTCAGCACTGCTGTCACAGGTCTGGTACTGGTTGATGCTGCTTGTACCTCGTCTTGTGCTGTCGAGAATGCACACTTCACAATCCAGCACTTCTGTCACAAGTCTGGCAGTGATTGATGCTGTGCGTACCGTCATGTTGTGTTGTTGCTGCCGCCGTTTGCTGCTTGAATGAACAGTGATCAGTGCAGCAGAGTTATGAGTGCTGGATGTGCCCCTGCTGGTTTCAATGTTGCGAGCCTACATAGTGTCATAAAATGTGAGCTGTTGAGCCTGCTCGCTTGGTCGTCATCATGTGATACATATCGGCGCAGAGTGGTCATATGGTGTACATCGGACAGACGTAGCTCGCAGCACTTGCTTGTTTTACTTGCCCATCATATTGCCCTTCACAGGGTGAATGAAACACATGTGCATTTCAGGCAGTTGCTCTACTGTGAGTCATTGAAAATTTGAGTTGGCGTGTTTGTCAATCGGCGACGCTCCACCTTCAACCTTGAAGTTCGTGGGCTTTCAAAAGTGATAATCGTGCTGCTGTCGCCACTTGCTTTCCCGAGACGCCATGCCAGCAGATGACAAGGACAGAGGTCAGTGTGAGCGCGCTGCTGCTGTTTTCAAGCAATGCCCTTGTGGCCCTCGAGTGTTGAGGCTGGTGACGCTGCAATTGCTTTTGTGATTGACGAAAGTCGACCCTCACCGTCCTATTGCGGGTTGCGAGGCGAGCACACGACCTTGCCACGCGCTGCCATCGTTCGAAGACAGGATCAACATGCTGAACTGATTATCTCTTGCCTCCTGCGTACGCTGGCCCCGCGCAGGCTACTTAGTGCCAGCTAGCAGAGATGAGAGAAGAGGTTCCAGTGCTGGCATTGGCGAATTCGAAATATTTGCAGGCAACGAGGACTTTAAATTCAGCGCGGCTCATTTTGTGGCGTATGACGGGTTCCGGGAGCGCTTGCATGGCCACAACTATCAGGTGGCTGTGCGCATGAAGGGCGAGGTGAGTTATCAGGCGTGCGCTGCTGCTATTCACCCCCGCGGCCGCCTGTGCCCTTGTTGTGTATGTGTAGAATGGCAAGTTTGGCACTGTTATAGCTGCTGCTAAGTGGCAATGCTGCAATCATATGCAGAGCATAACTTATTCGAGCTGCAGTCGCCCGTCTGAGTTTGCACCGAGCCCGCTGTGTGCATCGGCGTGTGCCTCCGAGGAAGTGCGGCATGTTATTGTTTTCCACACCATGTAAGTAGGCATCTACTGACACATACGCTGCTGTTGAAATGGCCTTACTTTGACTCTATTGCTGCTTTAGCTTGAGTACTTTGACAATGATTCAATAAGAACACTTTTATTGCACATCCGATACACCCGACTCAAACCTGCAGGCATCATTGTGTGCCATGCATATCTCTCGCACACCAGCCATCTCATGGATCTTATGCTTGAATCACAATGAAAGCAGTACATCGTCTAGTGCTGCACGTGCACCAGCGCAAACAGGTGCCCGTGATGACACAGCGTGTGGTGTTGGTGCCGAGCAGACCTGATTGGTAGTAGCTTGCACCATTTGCTCTGCTTCTGCCTCTGCGAGCACTGTCACGCAGCTTGCAGTGCACCCACGTCAGCGCTCCGCTTGCTCACATGCATCAGCGATGCCAAACGCCGCTGCGCTCGCTACCAGCATGCATCGATACACACAGCACGTCACGTACCCTAACCCCCCGCGCGTCAGGTCGCACATGACGGTTACGTGATGGACGTGGAGGAGGTGCGGCGGGTGACGCGGCGACTGTGCAAGGAGCTGAATGAGCGGTTCCTGTGCCCACAGCGCAGCAACGTCATCAATAGCAAAATCTCGGACGGGCAGGTGCTCATGAAGTGCCAGGACGGCTGCCTGTTCTCATTTCCTGAGGTGAGTTTCAGGACTAAGTGGAGCAGCAGGGGATGAATAAAGTGTGGGTGGTGACTGCGCAAATTAGTGGCACGTCGGTGATCACGCACGGCACAGGGAGGGGGGGGGCTGTTGCGTATGTGTCTGCGTCTCAGGCAAGCTTAAGGAGCACACAGGGCTGCGCTCGTGGCGCGCAGCGAGAGGAGGACGTAGTGCTATAGTGTGTTAAAGAAAGCGCTCTGTCGGTATTGGCGCAAGTGTGCTGTTGAGGGCTCTGCACGCGGCCAGCATGAGTGCTCAGACCGGTGGCGCCTGCAGTGCTCATGCTTGGCTGCTTCAGGTTGACGGCACAACCGGGAGGCCTACACGTCTGTGCTGCATGTGACGGAATTGGCATGGGCCAATTCCATGGCAGCTGGTGCTGCTGAGCTTGTGAAATGTGCCCACTGCCACAATTAATAGCGCAGGGCGCACACCATGCGCACAGGCCATGGCGGAGCGGGTTAAGCAGCTTCATTTGCCGGGCGCGCAGAATGCCCATTCCTCGCACACTTCAGCACAGAGACGTCAAGCTCTTGTCGGTGCTGTCAGCTTGACTGGCCATTCTGAGCACTGTTGCAATTTGCAAGTGCTCAGGCTGAGCGCGATGCTGGCTTGCGTGCGGCGCTCTTCCTCGCTGTTGAGTTTGAGTCGGCGGCGTGCACAGTGCTGACGCCTGAGCTGTGCTGCGGGTGTTGGGCTGCGCTGTCGCTGCCATTCGCGGCCATCGCTGGTCAGCACATGGTTGCCGCGAGCGGCCGTTGCTAGAGCACAAGGCGCAGCTATGCAGAGCGCTGCCGCTGCTGGTCTGCGCTCGGGCGGTGTGCAGCGAGCGGCGACGCTGCAGTCGGCGCACGTTTGTGCGTCGCGTTTGCATATGTGGACCGATCCATGCGCTTATCGAGCGCATGTACAACGCAAAGGCGCACAAGTGTTTGCGATACCAGCGTCTTGGTTCCGCTTCTTTGCCCGCTTGCATTCATGGTGTTCACAAGGTCGTGCACCAAGCAAGAGTTGCTGGCAGCACAAACGGCTCATACCTGCTGTACTATGTACTAGATACTCTTGATGGCCTTACAATATCACTGTGCTTGTGTTCCTTTGAATTGCGATATACATGAGAAGAGGCATATACGCAGCTCCAATGACGCAGGCGGTGACCATGATCTGTCACCTGCATCACCTGCGCAAGTGTAGCGCAGTGTACATGCGGCTAGCAGTAACAGGCATTTTCTGGTGCGCTGTAGCGCATGCTGTTGCCGCTTCAGAGCACCTTTACTGCACGCGCGCGTTGCTGTTGCCTCGACCATCCTCCCCTTGCCGCCGTGCGCCTGCATCTCATCACGATGTGTACCCTTTCTCATCACCCCCCCCCCCCCCCCCCCCCCCCCCCCCCAGTCCGACTGCGCGCTGCTGCCCATCATGCACTCCACGGCGGAGGAGCTCGCGCACTACCTCTACAACCGCCTCGTCCACGACTTCACGCCCGAGTACCTGCGCCTGCGCGGCGTGCGCACGCTGGAGATCTGCGTCAGCGAGGCGCCGCGCCAGGAGGCCGTGTACCGCCAGCCCATCCCCTCGTCGCTCGCGGGGCTCTTGCTAGACTCACCGTGCGCGCGCAGGCCGCCGCGGCCGTGCTTGGAGCCCGGCGGCGGCCACGGATAACAGCGGGCCGCGGGGGGGCGCCCCTCTCTCTCGTTTTCTCGCTCTGGGGTGTGTTTTGATTGCGCAGAGGGGGGGGCACGGGGGGCGTGTGTGCGTGTGGGGTGGGGTGGGGGAGGGGGGGGTGTCAATGATGCTCCGGGTTAGGGGGTGGGGGGATGGGGGGGGTGGGGGTGGTAGGCGAGGGGGTGGGGGGGGGTCGGAACGCATTCAGGCTTCTCTTCTCTGCTCCGCGCGGCTGCTCCCGTACTGGGACTGCCACTTAGGCGGTGGTGTGTCTGTGGCTGCGGTATGATTTGAAAAGTGTGGAGCTGTCAAAGTATGCGGGATGGAGCACGGTGGTTTTGATTTGTGTGTGGGATACCGGCTTTTCTCTCCGCACTGTGGTGAATTTTACTCCATACTTCTATGATCGATCGCACTGGCGTGCCTCCTGTGTTCGTGCCTGTTGCACTGGTATACATGCTGGTCCTGACGTTTCTGTCGCGATGTTCTGTTGCTTTTTTGCTTTTTTTTGTTTCAGAAACACCGCAATACATATATTGATCGGAGCATACATATGTGGTCATGCAGACATCAGAATGGTGTGTCTACTTCAGCACAGCCGTGGCTGCCTGTTGTGTGCAGGCCGATTGTGTCGCAAAACACTTCCTGTCAAAATCTCAGTGCGAGCCGCTGCTTGTAAATGCAGAAAGCTGTCTGCATGTGATCCTTCTCGGGACAGTGTCAACTAGTTGTCATCTCAAACCCCTACTTCACTAGTTGAACTACCCTCGCCGTCCTTTGACGCGCCGCGATCATTCCTCGCAAGCTGCTGCAGCTCCTGCTCTGTAGACCGCGCCTCCGGACCTGCCAGGTGAGTGAATCAGTTTTGTGAAGGCATCCATGTGAGGCACACACTGTATTTGATCTACGGTCACGCCGTCCGTCGGCGAATGCGTTGGTGGCCACAATTGTTGCTGCTTTCCCCGAACTTGATGCTGCCCCGCTTCCGTGAAGCAAAGAAGATTGAGCAAACAGGAAACATGCTCCGATGTTGAGTTTTCCGTATACGCTTTTCGGCTGGATCGGTGTTGATCCCTGGACATCTTCTGCTCGCGAGCAGCAGCACAGGAGCCACGCTTTGACACTTGACGGCGACGCCATAGTCACAAGCCACCCAGCATACTTTTTCTCTCATGTGGCGTATTAGCTGGCGAAATCCTCCAGTCGACACACCCTCATGTTGCTCTGGGCATGGGCCAACTGGACGCGCGCGGGTCGCTTCTCGCCTAACGTCTCAGAGGGCACCTCAACTCTGCCGTATCATCCGCAGGTCTCATGTTCAAAGCTTTCTTCTGAAACTGGAAGGCTTGGCCAGCACAGCAGACCTGCAACTGCCATGCATCAAAGTGCTGTCACCGGCGCAATGTTCAGCTGACCTCAACCGTTGCTTGCTTGCTCGCTCGCTCTAATCTCAGCGTGAACATGGCTGACCAGAGCACCGAGGAGCAGCTGAACAACTATGACTTCACGTCCTCGGATGCCGGTGCCTCGCACACATTTCCCATGGACGCTGGGCAGATCCGCAAGGTACGACGGTAATCCATTCTCAATTGACACATGGGTGTTCGTTGTGATGGTTTGAGGTCTGTGTGAATGGCACAGCTGATCAGAGGCGCTTTGAACGCTGCCTCATGAACAGGTGCTTTGTGCACTATGCAGTGGTATCATTTTGCTGAGTGCCGATGCATGGCGCTCATGATGGTGCTGAAGGCCTATTTGAGGTGGTGACGCGTGACGGGTAGTGAGATTATGTGGCCAGATGATCGTAGAGGACTGTGGCGTTGACAACACATGCACACCACCACATTGATGTCATGTGCACCCCCGTACCCTGAAACAGCAGCGGCTCCAGCAGACACATGTTCACATACCCACAAGCCCACTGCATTTACAGCGTCACCCCTCAGCAGCAGTACTCTAACGCGCACTAACCTACCGTACGCTTTCATTGCACCAATCCTCTGTCAGCTAACGCGGTGATTTCACATGCACATGTACCTACTTGCCCCCCAAGGGCGGCTACATAGTGATCAAGGGGCGCCCCTGCAAAGTGGCCAACGTGTCGACGTCCAAGACGGGCAAGCACGGCCACGCCAAGGCCAACTTCACCGCCATCGACATCTTCACCGGCAAGAAGCTGGAGGACATTGTGCCCACGTCGCACGCGACCTCCGTGCCCAACGTCGCGCGCCTCGACTACCAGCTCCTCGACATCTCCGACGACGGCTTCCTGTCGCTGCTCACCGGTGAGTAGTGCAGCGGCAGTGCGGTGTGTCCCCTTGGCCCCAAGCTGCCAGGAGACGGCTGGCGGGTACGATGGAACGTAACAGGCGATGGCAGGCACACCGCGCGTCTTCCGTATCCCGCATGCGCGCGTCATGACCCCCATTCTGTTTGTGTCAGTGCTCTGCTGCGGCACATGTTGAGCGTCACCGCGCGATGATCACGCATCAGTGGCCCATGCTGCAACGCGTGCTGAGCATCACAGCCGATGCGCCCCCCCCCTGCCATCCCCCCGCCCCCCCACCCCCAAATGCTGAACGCCATTGCTTTGCGCCGCTCCGCCGCAGAGTCCGGCGACACCAAGGACGACCTCAAGCTCCCCGGCTTCCCCGAGGGCTTTGACGACCAGCTGAGGGCGGAGTTCGATGCCGGCAAGACCATCATCGTCACCGTGGTGTCGGCCATGGGCCACGATCAGGTCATGTCCTACAAGGAGGACACCACCGGCAACTAATTGGGCCCCTGCTGGGGTCTGCCCGGAGAGGGGAGGAGGGAAAGGGGGTTTCCTTGGGGGGCTTGTCAAGGAACCTGATTGGAGGTGTGTGCTGGAGCAGGAGGAGGGTTGGGGGGGCGGATAGGGACGCTGAAGGGGGCTTTTGGGCCCCTGGGGGGGAAGATCCAGTGTCAGCTCATGTGGGGAGCCTGCGCGCTTCACATGTGGAGGTCTCGCTTTTGGCATTCAGCTGGTTTGCGCAGTGTTGTATGGAGCTAGGCGTGGGGCGTGGTGAGAGGCGGGAGGCAGGGGGGACTTGCTGGGGAGTGGCGAGGCGATGCGGGTGGCACACGCAATAGGTAAGCTGCTGCATTGGCAGTGCTGATGGCAGTGTTCAACACTGACTTGAGGCATTACTGTAGTAGCAGGTGATTGTCAGGTTTGTGTATTGTGACTCCTGACACAGTTCGCGATCCTGTTGCTGCAACATTTTGTTGAGGGTCATGACATGCTGATTTGACAAATCCAAAGTGTATCACTGACAGTATCAGCGAGGCAGCATTTGAGCGTGGTGCATTCTAGGCATACTCTGGGTGATTAAGGAGGGCTGGCATTGCAGCGAATGTGACACTTGAGGTTGAGAACATCAACTTTCAAGCATCGCACATGACAAACCTGTCAGCTGCTTACGCCAGTTCTCCTTAGCGTGAGTGAGAGTGAAGCTTGGCGATACGCTGTCACGACAAGCATCCTTGCTGCCATGACAAGCATTCGTGCTGCCATGATGCCATGACAAGCATCTGACAATGTGTGGGCGATGACGTGGAGTGCAAGCGCTGCGTGAGAGCTCTCTGGCGCATCCCCTTGTGGGGTGTGCTTTGAGCGCGCAGGTGTGCTTAGGGTTGGGGTTAAACTAGGGCAAGGATTAGTGGCGGTCATGCTGGAGTAAAATTAGGGTTAAGCTAGTGGTTATTATGCTAGGGTTGGAGGTTATACTAGCGCGTGCGCGTCGCCGCTTGCCGTTGGCGCGCAGAAAGCACCAGAGCTCTTTCGCGCCCTCAGCGAGAGTTCATGAAAAGTACTCACAGAGTACTTGTTGCACTTCGGTAAATGAGGAGTTGGCAGTTGGATGGAGCCCTGAGTCTTGCAGCATGTTTGGTAGCTCTGCAATGCCTTCTCACTGCCATGTAGGTGAATGGCAGGGGTGGCGCATTTCATGCAGCCTGTGCTACGTGGCGACACTCTCACTGCATCAAGGGGGCAGTATTTGTACTACACACAACCCCAATGTATGCGCCTGCACAGCACCGATCAACACCCCGCTATGTGTCGCCGGATGCTTTGCGTCGAATGCTTCGTTCAGGAGAGCGTCGTAGGCACAGACGCTGTCTGTCCCCCTCACGCCTTGAGTCAAGTCAGGTGTGATGCCTCCCCTTTTGAGCATTGAGCTTAATAATACTTCACAGTACAGCATATATGCGCCCTTGCATATGAATGAGAAGCCTGGTCCATGTTCAAAATCAGAGCCTTGAAACAACTGAGTACCGTGCTGGCAGATTGCTGAATGCACGACTGCATTGTTTTGAGCAGGGGCTGGTGCTTTCACACAACGAGATACCCGCTATCAAGAGCATCAAATGTTACTGGAGTTTGCATGTGTCACAGATCATTCAAGTCATACCGAAAGACGTTGAAGTAACGAGTGAACCCTCCCGATTCACCCACTGTGTACCGGTCGCTGAGGATTGTGAGCGCATGTCGCTCCACTGTCTGACGATGCCCTCTCGTGATCTGTCGTTTGCGCTGCGGCAGGATTCTGTCGCGATGGCCGTAAAAAGTGGCGTGCGCGCGAGTCTCTCGCTCGACGACCATTTTTGGATACCAGCTGGGGCGAGGCAGTGCACAGTGCCTGTCCAGCTGCTACATGTACAGACTCTGTATGGCGTCGGTGTTAGGGGGGCACTTGTGCAGAAGGGGAGGGGGGGGGGGGGGGGGGGGGCACACGGGGTTTCTGGCAGCGGTGTGCAGCGTTGTCACTTCAGCGCCCACACACCTGCCGATGGCAACAAACATGAAACAACTTTATTGGTTGTGCCATGAGAAGCCAGCTGCTCATTTTGTGCTGCACTGTACTGTGCGACTTCAGGTTGCCGTGTGCAGCAATGAGACGGTTGAATGACAGTTTGGCGCTGCCCATGCCAGAGTTCGTACCTAGCATGTGCTTGCTCCTCTCTGTGTGGGCGTGGTGTGCCTACTAGTGTGACCTAGAGCATCTGGGGCTGCTGTCTTGGATCTACCATGATGTTGCAGTTGCAGTTGATGATGACACTGCGTGTGTGCTCAGGCCCGCCCTCACTGTCCTGCCTGTATGCACACGCCAAAGCACAGTGTAGCTATCTATGACGTCTGCAGCCATGGCATGGGTGAGTCAACATCAACCGGAGGCCAGACTTCAACAGTGGCGCGTCAAATGTTGAACTTTTCTGGGATCCTGCTTCTCATCTAGAGCTGTTCCTATACTGCAGATACGATGGACAGGAGTGCCGCACAAGGCGATGCCGAGGGCGGCCGAGGCGAGGGAGACACTGAGACAGGAGACCGGGGCCATCAATGTGGCTCTCACTGTGAGCAATACCTGCTGCGGCTTGAAACCTTGACCCTTGCGCAGTCTCATAGCGCGGGTGCTATACAATAAGGGCAGCATCTCTGCGATACATGGCGGGCAAGCTTCCTGACCTCTACAGTCTTGACGCCATGTAGGACTTACAGTCTGGACGTAGGGACATACAACACTTCAAAGTCTTGAAGCACGCGGTGGTCGTAGAGGTTTGGCACCCATGTGCTGAGGCTGAAGCCTACAGTTGCTTTGCCAGGGCAGACACTCACATTGCTCTCAAAGTGTAAATGACGCCAACGAAAGCGCCAGAATGATGCCACTATAATCAGGAGCTGCAGCGCTGCAATCATCAATATTCCAAGTGCCGTCTAGAAGGCATATGTAATGACGTCGTCAAACTTCAAGTATGTTGCGACAGAGCGTGCTGATACATATTGTTGCTGCAAATGACAACTGGTAAATCAGTAGTGATGGAAGCACCCTGCAATTCAAGACCTGGCTGGCTGGGGGTGGCAGTCATATGCGTGCATGCAGACTTCCATATCTCGTTTCTTGATATATGCAGACACATCCACTCTGCATCTTCTTTTCTTGTACTACATGGCAATGTTTTTGACACATTGTGAACACCCGCAAGCTATAAGAACCACCTACCATAAGAGCGCTAGACATAAGAGTTGGTTCAAGACCTACCTGTCACGTACCCCTACAAGTGTCAACTGCTCAACCGAAGCCTCTTCTGCGCCAGGCGACAGCAACGGCTGCGGCAGCGACGATGGCAGCAGCAGCTCTGCAGAAGAGCTACTGCTGGACGATGAAGGCAGGGTGCCCTTCGCAGGCACCTTGGACTACGCCTTCAGGAGCTACACGGGAGCGTTGAAGTTGAGCGGCGGCGGTGGCGCGGAGCGGGATCTGCAGCGCGCGCGGCGCGACGCGCGCAGCGTGTTCCGAGTCAAGGAGGCGGGCAGTGAGTACGGGTGGGTATGTATGCTTGCCTGCATGTGTACATACATGGCCAGCGGTATTGTGCTGGTTGGGCTTGCCGCTGCGTGGGTGCTGTGGATGTGGTGTGTGCCGCGTGTGTTGGGACGCACGAGCGCGATTATGCTTGTGAAGTAGATGAGGAGCGCTGCCACACTGCTGTAACTGTATATGAGCTCCATGGAACCATGTACGCGCGGCTGCGCTGCAGTGATAGTGCAGTTGAAATCCATGACACGGCGCATTGTCGTATGCTGTTGATGCTGCTGTGGCACCAAAACACAACAGTCGCTGATGCTGCAGTAGTTCCGTCTGTCTCCAGCGGCACAGAGAAGTACCCTAGCGCACCCGACACAGCACTCAGCTCCACGAGTATGCTCCAATGTGCACTAATAGGGGAATGCCGTATTGGATCATCAGCTCCACATGCACAGGCACAGCGCAGTGGATTGGCGCGGATGTAACTTCAACTTCAGTATGCAGGCTGCGCACCGAAGCCGAGCGCATGCGTGCAGGCCGCGAGCGCTGCTGCAACTTGAGTGTTCACACGTTTGCTGTCAGACGCCCGCATGAACGCGTACATACTTAGGGTTAGGGTTAGGGTTAGGGTTATACAGGGCGACTCGTCGCTGATCTGCGCAAGCGCGCGCGCGCAGGCTCAGCGCGGGGGAGACGTACTGGATGGCAGCAGATGCTGAGCCACGCTGCGCTCTGGAGGCGCTCGCGCAGGCCATCTTCAAGCACCACACGCGCGCCGCGCGCTTCGACCGCGCCATCAGCGGCGCTGAGTGGTGGGTTCAGGTCCGTGTTTGCCGGTGCGGCGATGCTCAGCAGTGTATATGCTGGTCAGTGCTGACCCTAGCTTTATGTAGCCGTAGCCCTAACAGAACGCGCAACGATGGGGAGCGGCAGCGCATGCACGCACGAATGCGCAGCTACGATGGATGTCGGGTGGCGGTGCGCCTGGCGATTGCTGGGGGGGCAGCTGCACATGCACGCACGAGCACAGCCATAACGAAACTATTGTAGCAATGCGCCTGGCGGAGGTCTGCGCGGTGATGCTCAGCGCTGTGCGCAGCAGCGGTCTGTGATGCAATGGTCAGCGGTGCAACGCCACGCGCACGCGACCTGGCTTGTCTAGTTGCCTGCAAGGTGTAACGGCAATGCGTCTGGCTCCGTGAACTCCAGTGTCTGTGCCGAGGCAGCGCTGACCAGAGTGCATCAGCATACCCTAACTCCTAATTTTCTAACCCTAACCCTAAGGACACGCAGAGGCCGTGGCTACAGGACGCGTTCGAAGAGCACGGTGCTGCGTAGACACTCGTCGGCTGTGAGCCTCTCAGTGCACAGCACCTCATTGATGTGCCTGATGTAGTTGAAGTTGAAGTTTCCAGACGGGGGCACACCTGAAATGTTAGCGCACTCCATACGCTGGCACAGGTGATAGGAGGCGACGATGACATCGGCTGGCACTGGGACAAGGACTATGCAACGGAGGCATCCGGCTTCAATGTTCACCCACATCTGGCCACCGTCACCTACCTCAGTGGTAAGCTTTTTAGAAGCCTTTTTCGGCATCCCTGCACCTTAACCTTTCCAAGCGATGCATGTCACTCTCTGTTGCCTCCCTGTGAAGAGCTGTCCGTATCACAAATCAAGAGAAGGCTTGATTGGCATGAGCATGTTGCGCACGCGCTGCGAATGCACGAGTCGTAATCTGCGCAAGTACAGAACGTGCGCGTCTGACAGTGCGCGCTGTTGCGCAGGCTGTGGCGGCTAGCAGGTGGGGCAATCAGCACTGCAAAATGCGGAGCAAAGGCAACCTCTGCACGCCGCCTGCAAACGACAGCGTGAGCATCACAATGACCGCTGCTGCTTTCGCTGCGGGGCGCTGGGAGGCGTAGCAGCAGCAGCGATCAACGTATTGCCCGCCCTGCCGCTTTCAGGCTGCGTGTGCAGCACGTACCTCCGCCGCGCGCTATGCAGTGCTGACTTACCCGCCTACATAGCCGCCGCAGCCTGAGTGACTGTGACGGTTCAAGCTGACAAGCGCCAAGTAAGTACTGAACCAGACGCTGCATCTGAGTACATGTGCGTGGCTTGCGGCATGCCTGCCATGTATCTGAGTACATGTGCGTGGCTTGCAAGCATGCCTGAGCTGAGCTGAGCCTGAGCCTGAGCTGAGCTGAGCTGAGCCTGAGCCTGAGCCGCTGCTGCACTTCAACTTGAAGTTGGACCAACTGCGCTCTTCAGTGCTGCTACTTCGAAGGGATGCAGCTGTCAGTCTTAGCGGACAGTGGTACTCAGCGGTTTCATCAGGCGGCCTACCGATGCCAACTTGCACTGAACGGCGACGCATTCTGCTGCATTCGCGATGCTGCACAGACGTGGGCGGCCCCACTGTGGTGTTGAACAAGCGAGACCCGGTGACGTGCGGCGACAGTCTGGAAGGCACAATCACGAGGTGAGTGCACATGGTGTGTACGCACTTGAAGATGGATGCAGTATGCGCTCACAACTTCAAGTTCCTGCTGCTTTCATAATACGAAACACGCTGTGAGCGCACGCACTCGAAGACTGGTGCAGCACGCGTTCACCATCTTCTGACACTTCAAGATGCACAGCACCGCTGCCCCTTCAGCCATGCGGGGTGAGCGTCATGATCATCTTCTCCAGTGTCACTGCGTGTACTTAGTGGCCAAATTGCTAGCTAGCTGCTACCCTCCTTGACTTTATTGGCATGTCGAGGTATGCTGCCTTATGTATGCGCGTCGACACACAGGTGCCTGCACGATGACGGAGCGTGGTACTGCAAGCATTGTAACGCCAACACCCTGCAAGTCACAGTGGACGCGAGTGCGCTGGCGGATGTGCATACATGCATACCCTCAAATCTCACTCTGGCACCTGCCCTTGCCCGCTCATGTCTACACAAGTTAGCGCAGTGGCCTGACTCTGACTCAGACTCGCAGAGGCAAGTCGAGTTTGCCTGCTGGCACCTGCGCCCTTTAGATTTCATCGCCTCCATCACCCTTCACATTGCTTCATTCCTTACCGCAACCATCTGCCGTTGACTGTGACACCTATATGTAGAATCAGCGGCGTCCACTGTCACTGCTGCGTCATTGCTGACCCCCTCCATTGCGCTTCCCCCCCCCCCCCCCCCCCCCCCCCCCCTCCCCCAGGTGCTGCCTTAGCCGCCCCGCCGTTGGCAAGCACATGTGCTTTGACGGCAGATACCTGCACGGCGCACCCGCTGCGCTGGCTGACATCTGGCCCTCAAAACCAGGGCAGAAGCGGCCGCGCAGCGACGACGGGGACAGTCGCGGCGGTGGCGGCAGCGCTCAAGCAGATGATGACAGTGCGCCGGGGCCGGACATGCGCGTGACGTTTTTGGTCAATGGTGAGCATACATAGCGCTTGGCGTTTGTGTGTGTTATCGGCAATGCGCGCTGTGTTGTTGATGGCAGAACGATGTGTGTGTGTGGCGCTGCTCAATGAGCTATAGCGTGTGTAAGCATGCGTTACGGTTCTGGTCAACGGTGAGCATGGCACTTGACTTGGCGTTTGTGTGTAGCGCGCGACGCGCACTGCGATGACAGCATAATGATGTGTTTGTGTGGCGCTGCTCAATAAGGTATGTATGTGTGCATGCGTCACTTTTCATCAACGGTGAGCGTGGCACTTCGCGTTTGTGTGTCATTCGCGGCGCGCGCTGTGATGATGCCATGGCGATGTGTTTGTGTGGCGCTGCTCAATGCGCCACAGTGTGTGTGCATGCAGCATTTGATGCGCGTGTGACAAACGAGCCTATCATTTCCACACCAGCGCCCATCAGAGGTGGCAGCAGTTCGAGCTGGTTTTCTGACAAGCCAGGGACTACACATGGCACGAGTTTTTTGTGCAGGTCAACGACTGCCCCCCCGAGCAGCTGCGAGCGCTTACTGCCACCGTGTTTATGTTGTCCGAATGACCGAAACGCTGCTGCAGACCCTGTCTTGACAGGTGTTCCAGACCTTGCAGCGTGCAGCATGCCTGGCGTACCTGAAGCACACACACAAGTGTCTTGACGTGCTTGATGCTGGTCACTTTGTCAATTTTAGGTGCGCCGCGCCGCAAGCAGCGCGCATGGCGCAAC
The DNA here is from genome assembly GCA_017506865.1 of Tribonema minus. Classification (NCBI taxonomy): domain Eukaryota; class Xanthophyceae; order Tribonematales; family Tribonemataceae; genus Tribonema; species Tribonema minus. The sequence continues at coordinate 17,592 of JAFCMP010000040.1, forward strand.
CCCAGTGTCGCCATTGCTACAATGTGGGGTTTGCAATGACGCCACGCACAGCATAACCAGATAACTTGTGCAATGTAATGAGCGCGGCTGACTATTATGGTCCATTCTGCTTTGCTATTGCGCTTGCAGTCTGGCTCAACCGCCACCCGGAGTCCGCTGACCCACTCGACGACTCGACCGTCAAGACTCTGTGTCAGGACCCGTTTCCCATTGACCTGAGCGAGGCCACGCTACGTGCGCCAACAGTGCTCAACGTCAACAGCAGCAGCAGCGCGCGCACTCGAGAATTCCGCTGGGAGTTCGGGGAGGTGGGCGGCAAAGACGACTCTGATGACGGCAATGAGAGCGATGGGGAGGATGCACACGCTGCTGCAAAACGCGACGATGCGAGCGACAGCAGCGACAGCGATGGCGATGCCAAGTTGGAGCGCCATGCGATAGTGCTGAAGCTGCCGGTGTTGGCGTTGCAGGAGATCGGGGAGGGCGCGGTGGGGGGCGGATCCTTCGAGGTGCACTTGAAGGAAGGGTTTGAGGGGCGTGTGTGCGCTTTGCAGCAACCTGAATAGTGACAAATCCGTGTTTGTTTTTAAAACCATGTGTTGTTGAGTGTCACTTCATCGCTGATCTGTCAATGTGCATGTGCCATATGTGGTGGTCAGCAGCAGCATTGGCAAGGGCATGGTAAGCTCCTCGTGCTGGGCAAAAATGGTGGTAGAAGGCATGCTTGATGATGGCCACACCCACCCAATGCTGCGAGGCAATGAATGGCTGTGTCAACAGGGCGACTATCTGGAGAGCACTGTGTGCGGTGGTGACAAACCTGACACGTGGTGGTGACAAAACTGACATGAAATCCGCTGGAGGCCGGATAAAAAGGAAATCAGGCCCGCAAAGCGCATGGTGAATTGTTGCAATCTGGGTAGTGCATTTGGCTTCTCGTGTATCATGTGTCGTATGCTTGTTGACAAGGTGCAGTCGGCATTCCGCGCGTCTTGCCTCTTATCCAGGTCGTTTGAAACCCGGGCATTGGCGGCGGGCGACGGCATGGTGCTGGGCATACATGGCGCTTGACCGCATGTCTGGCCATACAATACTTGGCGCGGTTGTGATGACAGCAAATTAGCGTACACCACGTGTGATGAGAGCAAATACGCAGAGTGCATGTGCTGCGCACACATGGTGCGCGAACACCTGTGCAGCAATGACCGTTGCGTATGCCTGCATGTACATGTACAAAGACGAAGCATTGCCACCATCGAACACACGTGATTCTGATGAGAGCAGATGTGCTGGGTACAGACTGCGCATACATGAAAGGCACAATCCAGGCTATGACCAACGCGTATGCACAAACACGCACAGAGCATCCCATCGCCTCGTTGCAGAAAAAAAGTCAATTGGAAACGGGCACTTGCTCAGACACAACACATGCGGTTTCAACATCCTCAGGCCTGAATGGCATGAGGCTGGCGCGACCACATAGCAGTGATCAACGCTCAGACCAGGTACTGCCCTCCCCACCCTTCTACCCCCCCCTATCGAAGGGGGGAGGTGGGGACACGGCTACCAACTTCAAAGAGGGCGGCATTGCGAGGAGCGGCAGACACAAGTGCGTAAGCGCTCACACTCGCAACGCCGCCCGGCGCTGCTGTCCGCTGACAGCAGTGCTCATTGATCGTGCGCCTGCCACCCCCATCCGCTTACCATGCCGACAGTTGCGTCGGCACGAGTGCCGTCGCTGAATGGTCATGTCGGCAGCGGTGGGCGGCGGCAGCGGAAGAGAAATTCATCGGCGCCGCGTCCTCCGCCTTGCGTTGTGCTGTGGCGCCGCACCGGCGCCATCGGCGGCGGCAGCAGCAGGCACGGGCGCCGCTGCAGCCGCGCCTGGCGCTGCGGCAGGACCCTTGCGTCCCTCTGGCAGGCCATGCGCGGGCCGCTTGGGGGCAGGGCGCCGCTGCTGCTGCTGCTGCTCGTGGTGGTGGTGGTAGGGCTGACGCCGCTGCTGCTGCTGCGGCGGCGCCTGCTGCTGCTGCTGCTGTTGGCGTGGCGGCGGCGGCGGTTGCGCGCGGTGGCCGCGCGCATTGGCTGGTGCCGCAGCTGCCGCTGCCGCAGGCCCACGCACGACCGGCGCAGGTGCCTCTTGCTTGCCTTCCATGGCTGCATTGTTTGCGGGCTGCGGCGCAGGAAAGCGCCGCTGCTGCTGCTGCTGTCCCTCGCGGCCCATCTGCTGTGGCTGCTGGTGGTGGTGATAGTGCTGTTGCTGCCGTCGCTCCTGCTCCTGCTGCGGCTGCTGCTGTGGTGGCGGTTGCGGACGGTGGCCGCGCGCATTAACTGGTGGCGCGGCCGCCGCTGCCGCTGGCCCACGCACAACCGGTCCACGCGCGTCTTGCTTGCCTCCCTTGGCTGCGATGTTTGCGGGCTGCGGCGCAGGAAGGCGCCGCCGCTGCTGCTGCTGCTGCTGGCCCTCGCGGGGCACCTGCCGCGGCTGCTGCTCCTGGTCGTAGTGCTGCTGCCGCAGCTGCTGCTGCTGCTGCGGCGGCGGCTGCTGCTGCTCCTGCTGCGGCAGCGGTAATGGTTGCTTGTGGTGCCCGCGAGCATTTGGAGGCGCTTTACCCGCCGCCGCCGCCGCTGCTGCTGCAGCAGGCACGACCGGCGCAGGCGTTGGGCCCTCGCGCCTGACGATGCCGTCAGTAGGCCGCTGAGGAGGCTGGCGATGCTGCTGCTGCTGCTGCTGCTGCTTCTCGTGGCCCTGTTGGGGTCTCTGCTGCTGCCGCTGCTGCTGCTCATAGCGGCGCGCATCCTGGTACGGCGGCGGCGGCGGCGCTAGGATAGGCTCCTGCTGCTGGTACTGCACAGCCATCGCTGGCGCCGGAGGCCCTATAAAGCGCTGCTGCTGCTGCTGCGCATGCTGGTACGGCGGCGGCGGCGGCGCGACGAGGGGCTCCTGCTGTTGAGGCTGCCCAGCCATCACTGGCGCCGGTGGCCCCTGCATGAACTTGCTCGGTTGCTGCGGCGGCACCATGTAGCGGTGCTGCTGCTGCGCGTAGTTCTGCGCATCCTCGTACGGCGGCGGCGGCGGTGGCGGCGCGAGGAGGGGCCCCTGCTGCTGGTACTGCCCAGCCATCGCTGGCGCCGGTGGCCCCTGCTGCGACGGCGGGCCCATGATGTGCTGCTGCTGCTGCTGCGCATCCTGGTACGGCGGCGGCAGTGGCGCCAGGAGGGCTTGCTGCTGCTGGTACTGCACAGCCATCGCTGGCGCCGGCGGCCCCTGCTGCTGCGGCGGCCCCATGAAGTGCTGCTGCTGCTGCTGCTGCTGCGCATCCTGGTACGGCGGCGGCGGCGCGAGGCGGGGCTCCTGCTGCTGGTATTGCCCAGCCATTGCTGGCGCCGCTGGCCCCTGAATGAACTGATGCTGCTGGTGCGGCGGCACCATCAATTGCTGCTGCTGCTGCACGGAGTTGTGCGCATCCTGGTTCGGCGGCGGCGGCGGTGGCGGCGCTAGGAGGGCTTGCTGCTGCTGGAACTGGCCAGCCATCGCTGGCGCCGGTGACCCCTGCTGCGGCGGCGGCACCATGAAGTGCTGCTGCTGCTGCTGCTGCGCGTCCTGGTACGGCGGCGGCAGCGGCGCAAGGACGGGCTCCTGCTGCTGGTACTGCACAGCCATCGCTGGCGCCGGTGGCCCCTGCTGCGGAGGCGGCCCCTGCTGCTGCTGCTGCTGCTGCGCATCCTGGTACGGCGGCGGCAGCGGCGCCAGGACGGGCTCCTGCTGCTGGTACTGCACAGCCATCGCTGGCGCCGGTGGCCCCTGCTGCGGCGGCGGCACCATGAAGTGCTGCTGCTGCTGCTGCGCGTCCTGGTACGGCGGCGGCAGTGGCGCCAGGAGGGCTTGCTGCTGCTGGACCTGGCCAGCCATCGCTGGCGCCTGTGGCCCCTGCATGAACTCATTTGGCTGCTGTGGCGGCACCATGAAATACTGCTGGGGCGCTGGCGCTGGCATCAACAATACGCCCTGCTGCTGCTGCTGCTGCTGGCCCACCTGCCAATCGCCACCGAGCTGAATGAGCTGGTGACCGTTGCCGCCAACGCTGGGCACGCCCAGGAGAGGCGGTGCCATGAACTGGTGCTGCGCCGACCACTGCGGCGGCAGCGGAACCTGCACCGCAAAGCCAGTCTGCTGCTGACGCTGCGGCAGCCACGGCGCTGCAAACACGGACATTCCCTGCTGCGGCGGCGGCGCGTGCGGGCCCTGCTGCAGGAGTGGCGGGTATGCGTAGAAGAGGATAACGCCGCATGGACCGCTGTCGTCCTGTGAGCACAAAAACAATGCACGCAAGCATCAGGTCGTCAGCGAAGGCAAAGTGCATTACAAAAGTGAGCATCACGACAGGCGAAGAATGATGCGGCGCGCAAACGCGGACCTAGGTTGATCCTGCGGCAGCAGCGGCGTTCATAGCTGGGCCACACATTCGTGCGCATGTGTTCCCAGTGAGCACTCGACGGGTGTATGGTATGCACTCAGCATGACAAGTATGAACAAGTACCCTTGCGCTTGAGAGCATTGGTGGTTCTCGTACAATCCTGCTGCGGCAGACGACGGTGCTGCTCAAGCCCGAACACTTCGAGACATGCAACGGAGGCTGGATGAACACACAAGTTGACTTCACTGCAAAGAGTTCCACGCTTGAAGGATTGTCACCAATTCCAAACGCTCCACCAACCAAAGCAAATTCGGACCTCACCTGGTCGGAGAGCGAGCCCGGCCGGAAGTAGACATGGCAGCCCGCCGACGCGCTGGACATTGCCTTTGACCACTTGAAGTAGCGCAGCAGGCCGGACGCCATACCGGTGTAGCCGGACGCGAAGGCGCCTGCCGCAAGCATTGCGTCTATCTCCTGCCCCATCTGCTCGAGCAGCAGCGCCCCCTCGGCATCATAATTGTCTGTGCCGCGCTCGACTGACGCGCTGGTGTCGTCACCATCGGAGAACGCGTCGTCGTCGTCGCCGCCGCCGCCGTCACCGCCGCCGCCGTCGCCGCTGCCGTTGTCGCTGTCGTCAGCAGCGCCGGTCGGCGCGAGCAGCAGCGCGCCGTCCGCGTCACCGTCAGACGCGTCGCTGCGGGTGGGCGCGCCAGTGTCAGATGACGCGCCGGTCTCGCAGCTGTCGGAGAGCGCGTCGCCTTCATGGTCGTCGTTATCGTCGTCAGCAGAGCCGGGCAGCACGCGTCGCATCGAGGCTTGCGATGCAACGTCGGGGTCCAACGCGTAGCTGCACATGTACTCGCTGGTGTCGGATGACGCGATGGCCCCGTTGCTGCTGGCGAGCGCGCCGGCGTCAGCAGAGCCGATCTGAGGGCCGGCCTGCAAATACGGGAGAGAATGAAGAGAAAGTGAGAATAGATACCCGCTACAGGGGGTGCGGAGTATGCAAAGGCGCTCGTGGTAACGTTGCACTTAGGGTTAGGGTTAAGGTTAGCTGACGTGCTCGCACCGCACAGCCTGTGCCACACGCACGTCAGTGTGACGGTTCTTATATAGGCTGCGCAAGTGTTGCGCAACTGTTGGGCTCGCAGCCTAGCAGCGTGGGGCGATTGCAATGGGCAACACACAGATGAATTGGCCAAGGCATGCAAGTAGGGTTAGGGTTAGGGTTTACCCTAACCCTAACCCTAACCCTAAATCCTCTTCTGCTCAGCACTCAACAATCATGGTTTTCACCACTGGTCATCAACATGCTTACAGCCTTCATGCACCATGAGCAATCCACATAAGACTAGGGGCGGTGTGAAAGGCTGATGCGGCAGCGCGCACAAGAGGGTGCACATGCGTGTGTTGCGGAGCACTGCCATAGCCCTAACCCTAACAGTGCTATTGCAGTAAACAATCCTGGCAAGTACCCTGTGTGTTACGGCGCGGTCGACGAGGTTCACTATAATCACGTAGCTTCACGCAGGACAAGTGCCTTGAAGTCACCGCTTGTTCTTGATGGTACCAAAGGGTTAGGGTTAGGGTTAGCTAACCCTAAGGTACCAAAGCGACCCAGCGTCCTCTACAAAGGTAACGTAAGCCAAGAACCACCGCAATCCGCTGAGGTACAAGTGGACGCTACGCGCGGCACGAACTTCAACTCATGATGCCGGCCGTCAGTCACCGCCGTATCGTACCTGCACGCCCATCGCATCTCCGGCGTCAACAACCGCCGCAGCAGGCTGCGCAGCCTGCGCGGCGGCTCCATCTGCGGGACGCGCAGATGCCCCCTGCCGCGCACGCTCCAGCGCAGCGGCGCACAACAGGTCCCGCGCCGCCGTCTCGCTGAGCTGGGCTGGCGCCCCCAGGTTGAGCGCTGGCGCAGGTGCTGCCGAGTTGAGCACTGATGAAGGTGCTGCCGAGCTGAGCGCTGACGCAGGCGCCGCCAGGTTGAGCACTGGTGAAGGTGCTGCCGAATTGAGCGCTGACGTAGGCGCCACCACGCTGCGCGCCGTGCTAGCGGCAGCAGCGCGCGGCCGGCGGGGCAGCGCTGCGGCGGCGGCAGCGCATGGCGGAGCTGCAGCGGACGCGGCGCCGGCCCCAGCGCTCAGCATATGCGGGGCAGGCACCGCTGGCGCGTCAATGGGCAGCGCATCAATCTCAGCGTCAACGCTGTTCAGGTGCTCGCACAGCTGTCTAGTGTCCTTGCGGGCGCTGCGCTCCTCCGATATCTTCCATGAAAGGTCATGTGCCAGGGTTTTGAGCTCCTGGTGGCGCGCTCTGCTGTTCGCTACTGCGCCACTGCTGCCGTCCGCGTCGCTGCCGCCGTTGGCGCCGCTGCCGCCGTCATCACCATCGAAGCGCTGCTGCTGCTGCTGCTGCAGTGACGGGAGCTGCGCGCTGCTGCAACCAGTGCGCGCACCGCTGCCGCTGTCGCCGCCGCCGGCCCGCTGGTGCTGCTGCCCCTCCCGCTGCGGCGGCGGCGGCGCCAGGCTGAGCGCTGCTGCAGGCGGCACCACAACGGGCGGTGATGATGCTGGAGACGATGCTGAATTGCGCAGTGGTCCCTCCGTTGCCGCCGCTGAGCCCAAGTCGGCGGCGCGCGCAGCACTGGCGCCAGTCGTAGCCGGAGCACTGCCGCCAGTGACGGGACCAGTGCTGGTGCCGCCGGGGCGCCAATCAGGGGCGGCCACGTTGAGCCGAGCGCTGCTGCTGTTCACAGTCGAAGCACTGCTGCCAGTCGCAGGCAGAGCGCTGGGGACCCACTCGCGCGCATCGCCAAAGAGCCAGGAGGGCCTGTTGTAGCCGTGTTGCTGAACCGTGCTGCGGACGGTGTGCGGAGCGCTGCTGCCAGTCGCGCGCGGAACGCTGGGGTGCCACTCGTGCACGCTGCGAGACAGCTGGGAGCGGCCGGTGCCGGCCGGTAGAGCGCTGCTGCGGGCGGCGCGCGGAGCGCTGCTGTCAACGGATGGCTGAGCGCTGCTGCTGCGGGTGGCTCGCGAGCTGCTGCTGCTGCTGCGTGGCGGCGATGTGGCGATAGGCGCGCGCTCTGGCGTCATCTTGATGCTCGTCGACTCGTCACCCGCAGTGCACGGCGTCTCTTCCGCCGCAGGCGCCTGTCGCATCAGCACGAGCGCATGTGCGTGGTCAGAGTGATGATGTGATAGCACCTGCATATGGTACAGTATACATGGTATGGTCTGCTGCACAAGTGCCGGGGGCATCGTGCTGCGACCAGGATGAGGATGAACGAAGCCCGCGCATGCCACTGTCCTAAGCATAACCATGGCATTCATTCACATGGGCGGTTGGCACCATACTTGCATACATGTGCTTGCGTGATGCAGGGGTAGACTCACACCATAACCCTCGGTGCCAGTGGCGCCGAAGCAGCAAGCGCGCACCGCCATGCAGATCAACAGTAACTTGGACATTGACTTCAAGGACCTGACCATGAGCTCCAAGGCAGACCAGGTCAACGTCATTGCTGGCAATCGCGCGCCGCCATGCCAGTGATGACGTCAACATCAACTTCAACATTAACTTCAATGACCATGAGGCGGACGAAGAGTCCAACAATACAGTTGAAGTGTTCGCGCCTCAACAATGGGTGTTGCAGTGCAAAGCCACGCAAGCGAGCTGCGCTGCACAAATAAACGCGGCAACGTACCTTGACGTCCAGGCTCTCCGTAGGCGCCACTTCACACTCAATCAGGGCCCGAGGCGGCGACGCAGCGCGCAGCTGCCGCAGCGGCAGCGGCCCCTCTGCTGCCGCGTCCGGCGCGCTGGGCGTTGGCGGCAGCAGGGCGTCGCGGTACAGCCAAGACGGCCGCCGCGGCCGAAACACATCGTCTACTAATGTGGCCATTGACGCCGCTAGGAAGGTGCTCTGCAGCGGGGGTGGCGCTGTCGTCTCCTCTGGCATGCACCACGTGCTGACGGTTGGGCGCCGGGTGTGCGGCGGTGACGACGTGTGCATCACCAGCGATTGCGCGTCGAAGGTCATCAGCGCCGCCTCCGTCTTGTTCTCTAGCACCTGCGGGGCAGTGCAAGAAGAATTGGGGTTTAGAAGCGGCATGCTCTACCACGCATGTTGACCAATGGCATGCATGACACACAATGCTGGTGAATCATGCAACCCTGGAGATGGCAGTGACTGCGCCAGCTGCAGAGTCTGTGATTGTGCATTACACGTCGTAAGCAGAGCACACCGGCAGAGAGTTAACAGTGATGCCTTTCTAGAGGCAATATTGCAGTTGCTGAACTCCAGGCAAGTCAGAAATGATATCACCCTGCTACATGCTCATGTCTCGGAGCACAACCAGCCAGAAATGCATCCAGGGAAATGATGAGCAGCCTACTGAACAAACGGCATAATGTGGTGAGCCCTACTGACAGTGTGTACACAGGCGGCACATGCGCAGATGACGCACCTCCAGGTTGAGCATCGCTGACACCGCAGCCGCCACTGGCTCGCTCTCGCGCTCTCGCAGCACATCTGGCGTCTTGCGCGAAGTGCGCAGCGGCCGCGGCGGCGACGCCAGCTGCAGCACATCTGGCGTCGTGCTCGAAGTGCGCAGCAGCAGCGGCCGCGGCGGCGACACCAGCTGCAGCACCTCTGGCGTCCTGCTGGGGGTCCCGAGGTGCAGCACGAAGCTGTCGTGCTGCAGCAGCACTGGCGATTGCGGCAGCGCCGTCTCCAACGCCGATGCAGGAGTGCTGAAGTCGAGCCTGAATGCGCACGGCGGCGTACGCGGCGGCGACACCTGCAGCACCATGCGAGCCACCGCACCGGAAGGCGCCGCTGTGGGGGTCGTCCTGGGCAGCGTGTCGAAGGGCAGCGCCGCAGCCGCAGCGCGCGGCAGCTCCTGCAGCAGCGGCGCGTTGCGCGCTTGCGGCAGCGGCGTGCAAACGGACACCACCGCGCACGCAAGCGCAGGCGGGCCATAGCTGCGGGCTGCCTGTAGCTCCCACTGGAAGCGCTGCGGGCGACGTCGGCTCGCAGGCGTGGGTGGCAGTGACGCCGGAGGCGGCAGCAGCGGCGAAGCCATAGGCAGCACCGTGAGGCTCAGGTGGGAGTGCACGCGCCGCAGTGGCATCTCCTGCACCGGGCTGGGTGTGCGCAGCAGGGCCTTGACCATTGGCAGGCAGCTGCTTGCCGCGTCCTCAGGTGTCTGTTGCAGAGTAGCACAGTGGAGGCGGAAGTGGTTGAGGGTGCTTTGTCTGCATGGTCGTGATGGGATTGGGCATTGCGGTGCGAGTATACATGTACTACAGAAGTATGCAGTAAGCCTGCCTCATGCATATATGGAGCTCCAAAGGCAGACCAGATGTTGTGACCCTGTTGTGGATGCTGGTGATTGCGTTGTGGAGCTCTGCAGATGCATTATGGCGTGGTGCCGCACGCAGCAAGTATGCTGTAGTAGCATCGCTCAGAGATGAGTGAACCAAACGTGTTGAACTTGAAGTTGAGCGGCTTCCTGTCGCACATGCAAAGAATGAAGAGCCCCTGTGCCCGATTGGCTGATGGCATCATGCAGCGCACGGCATGTACTAACACGACGCCATCATCAACGCATTAGGACTGCTGAGAGATCAGACCACTGCTCAAAGGCTGTTATGTACGCACACAAGGACACAGCAGCACACAGCAGGTGTTCCCACATTGCACGCAGCACATTAACACAGTCACACACCTCAACGGCGCTGTCGAGCATCGAGGAAGTCGCCGTCTCCTCCTCCTCCTCCATGTGCACGTCTTCAATCCTCACCGGCAGCACCCTGAGCAGCAGCGGCGCGTCAGTCTTCCGCGCCGCACGCAGCGGGCTCCATCGCTGCCCTGGCTCAGTGCGCAGCAGCCGCGGCACCGTCGTCGTGGACATGCGGGGCGCGAGGAAGGGCTGCGCCATGACGTTGCTTGGCAGCGGCAGCAGGCGTGGCCGCACGCTGTTGTTGACCTGTTGCACAGAGCAAGAGGAGGTGGTCAGGGAGGGTAGCGCTGACGGTGCGTTAGCTGCGCTCTGTTGGTCTGCAGGAAGTGTGTAAGTGTGAAAGAGGAAGCTCGAAGCACACGCGTGTCCTACATAGGTCTAAGCTGCAGCTCCACACATGTTTTTGACACCATGCATGTTGTGTGAGTCTTGGCCATGGAAGGTATTGCAGTTGTACTACAGTACGCAGTGCACCGAATGCTGCCTGACCCGGATGCAAATGCTGCCTGATCCCCATCCCTTACCCTTGACCTGATTCTGACTCTACCAGCAGTACCTCACACACATGTGATTGCATATGCATGCTGTAGCGTACCTCCACGCCGACGGTCTTCTTGGCCACACCCATAGGCTGCGCAGGCAGCATGCCCTCACACGTGACGCGCGGTGTGTGCGGCGGCGATGACGTGTGCAGCACCAGCGAACGCGCGTCGAAGGTCATCGGCGCCGCCTCCGTCTTGTTCTCCGGCACCTGCGCGGCAGTGCAAAAGAGATGGGGGTTCAGAAGTGGCTTTCGGTGGTATGTGCATATGCCACTCTCTGATATTGGTCAACCAACTCTCTGATGTTGGTCAACAAACATCATGTACAATACAAACACAGTGCAGCATGGCACAAGAAACATGCACCGAAGGCATGAACAGAAAGCCCAACTCATCCCGTAAAGCTACTGATAGCATCCACCCAGCAAATGGAACAGCAAGGATCAAATTCACTTCAAACGTCAACATCAGACCAACCATGAGGCGTTGATGAGTAAAGCAGTGAATGTCAAAAGACACGCAGTTTGGCACCAGTAGGGAGACCGAGGCCGTACGCTGGACTGCAAGATGCGTTGTGTCAACGTGGCTACGTACCTCAAGATCCCAGTAACCTGCCGAAGTGACTCGAAACTCGACTTGAGCCCGCGGCTGCGACGCGATGCGCAGCTCCTGCAGCGGCGAAGGCGGCAGCGGCATGTCGCATTCCGCGTCTGACACGCTGACGGCTGCCAGCAGGGCCTTCGGCTGCGTGTCTGTCTTGCCCTGGATCACCTGCGTTGCAGTGTAAGAAGAAAATTCATCGTTGTTTAGAAGCAGCCCGTGGTGATAGATATAGCAGCCTGTGTCTCAAAGTGATGGCAGTCAACAGCATGCGTCACTAACACTAGTTCTACAATGGCCAAGAGTCGGCGGCTGCATGCGCTTATTTTGACGTTCAAATGGCTCTGCCCATCATACCCGCTTCACGTATACTCTGTGATTATGCATGACATGTGGCACACGGCGTGCAGCGCCAGAGGCTGCAAAGTAACATGCTGTTTTGCTGATGACACTGAAGCTGTTGCACTCTACGCTAGGCAGCCATAACATCAGACATCCTTACAAATGTATACTTCGAAGTATGTCACAAGGCAGTTGTAATGATCTCAAAAACAAGCAATTGAAGTAGGTCGAGCCGTACCAGCTGGTCTCATGAGCCGTACTACACATGCTGTGACACATGATAATGGCTTACCTCCAGTTGGGTCTTCGTCACCGCTGGCGCACTCTCGCGCTTGAACGCCACTTGAGCCAGGGTCGCTATGCGCAGCGGCCGCAGCGGCGATGCCACCAGCTGCATCGTCGCCACCAACATGTCGGGCCTGCAGGAGCGCAGAGCGCGGCAGTCGTGGAACATGTCCTTCATCCCCTTGGGCTGACAAGGGCGCACCGGCAGGACTGGCTCCAGTGTCAGCTGCTGTGGCTTCGGCGCAAGCTGCTGCGTGCTGAACGTCCGCAGGACGCGCGGTGGCATAAACGACGGCAACACCTGTGGCTGCATGCGGGGCGCACCGGAGCACGCCGCCATGGGCGGATCGCACTGCAGCAGCAGAGTTGAAGTTGAAGTTGTGGTGCTCCGCGTCCCGGGTGACGTGCCAAAAGACAGCGCCGCCGCCGCAAAGCGCAGCACCTCCTGCAGCAGTTGCGCATCGAGCACCACGCGCAGTGTGCCGAAGGACTCCGCCGCAGCACTGCTCAGCAACATGCGCGTCCCGGGCGGCGTGTTGAAAGGCAGCGCCGCCGCCGCCGCATCGCGCACTGCCGCCTGCAGCAGCTGCGCAAGCGGCAGCCGTGAGTCTCCAGTTCCAGGCGGTGCGCGGAACGAAAGCGCCGCCAGCAGCCCCACAGCGAGCACGCGAAGTACGGGCGAGTTGAGCACTGTGCACACCAGCGCAGGCAGGTCGATGCGGCCCGCCTCCAGCACCCACTGGCGGCGCTGCGGGCTCTGTCGCCTGAAGCGCGTGAGCTGCTGCAACGCTGGCAGCGGCGACAGCGGCAGCGCCGCAGTCAGCGCCGTGCGGATCGCGGTGAAGTGCGGCAGCTCCATGTGCTGCGGCGAGAGCTGCTGCAGCATGTTGGCCAGTAGCATGTTGACTGAAGGCAGAAAGTGTCGTGGCGACTGCGGCTCCTCCTCGATCAGCTCGAGAGTGCCGTGTAGCGGCGCTGGCGCCGGTGGCTGTGTCAGCTCTGTGTCCAGCACCATCACCTGCCTGCCGATCGCCCGCTCTGTCTCCATGACGGAGGAGTTCAAACGCTGAGCGCTGGGGTAGGGCACGTGGTGCGGCGGCGATGGCGGCACTGCGCTGGGCGCTGCTGTTCCCAGAGTGCACGGCAAGTCAACCATCACCAGCTGCTGACTGCGCGGCACCATCTTTGCCTCGACCTCACACGCCTCTTGCACAGCGGCACAGCGCAGGCAGACAAGCGGGGGAGGTCAAGATGTGACATGTCTGCGTGGCTGTTTACATGGAGCCTAAGCCACCCGTCATTTTGCGTGCTGGGACAGCAGTGGTGAGTCATAATGCAAGGTCACGCCTAGCTGAACAAAAATGTACCTCAATGCCCCTGGCACTTGTGCAGAAGATGATGACATCTTGCCATGTCTGTCGCACTGCATAGGCAAGCTTGTCAAAGTGCTTGGTGTCATGTTGCGCATGCTGAATCGGCGCATTGCTCAGTGATGCCTGCATCAACTTGTTGCTGCAATCAGGGACCTTGAACTTTGCGCAGGTTTTGAGTTGATACGCTTCACTGAGACAACCTGCGCACAGCTTCATACATGAGTTCCTGATACATGCACACTGATTGGTGGCATCACTCAGCGAGCATTCATCAATTTGTTGAAGTTGAAGTTGAGCACTGGTGACACACATGCCTTATTACCGTGACCTGACCGTGAGGAGCCGTATGCCCAATTAGCTACTGCATGCCCGTGCTGCAGCAGAAGGCACATCTTTAGCTGACACTACATATAGTGCACGAGAGAGAAGGTCACTACGCAGAGGATGTAAGCACACGCGGCACAGCAACATGGCGGCCTCTGATGGGCATTCTCACGTTGCACACAGCGCGCATGAGTGTACACATTGTGACGCACCTCAACAGGGCCGCCACACATGAAGTCAGCCGCCGTCTCCTCCTCCTCCTCCTCCTCCTCCTCCACCACGTGAAGGTCTTCTATCACCACCGGCAGCCGCCTGAGCAGCAGCGGCGCGTCAGCCTTCCGCGCCGCGCGCTGCGGGCTCCGTCGCTGCCCCATCTCAGTGCGCAGCAGACGCGGCACCGTGGTGGCCATGCGCGGTGCGCGGAAGGGCTGCGCCGGTACGTCGCTCGGCAGCGGCAGCGGGCACGGCCGCATGTGGTGCATCTTGGGCGACGAGGCGCAGGACAGCAGCGCCGTGTGTGGCGCCTGCGGCGGCAGCTGCGGCGTGCTCCTGCGCATAGCCGTCGCCATGTCGAAAACCGGCGATGGAGCGTGCGAAGACGGCCGCCGCGGCCCAAGCGCCGTCTCTAGGAAGTTGGCCATTGACGCCGACCTGACAGCGCTCTGCAGCGCAGGTGGCGATGTCGTGTCCAGCAGCAGCGACATAGTGCGCGGCAGCTGCGGCGTGCTCTTGCGCGTAGCGGTCGTCATGTTGAAGAGCGGCGCCGCAACGCGCGGCGACATGTTGTTGCTCGTGATGACGGGCATGTCGAAGGCCTGTTGCGCAGAGCAAGAGGAGGTGCTCAGGGGGTTAGCGCTCAGGGTGCATTTGCTGCGCTCTGTTGATCAACAGGAAGTGTTTCATGAATGCTGCTGGAATCAGGAAGCGCAAAGAAAACGCATGTTCTACCTCCATGTAGATAGATGTGCACAGCTCAATGGCATTGCTCCACACATGTTCTAGACATCATGGAACTATTGTGAGCCTTTGCCATGGAAGGTATTGCAAGCGCACTTCAGTATGCAGTGCACATGAATGCTGTCTGACCCTTTGCCCTTTACCCTCACCTTCAATTCTGATCCTACCTCACACCCTGCTCACACATGCTTGCTGTGACGTACCTCCACGCCGACGGAGGTCCTGGCCAAAGTCATGCGCTGCGCGGCAGGCATGCCCTCACACGTGAGCAGCAGCGGCCGCGGCGACGTTGATTCCATGGGCAGTGTCGGCCACTGCGTCTTCATCCTTCTGGCCGGCGCCGTGAAGTTGAACACAGCCGGCGCACGACGCTCCAGCAGCAGCGCCTCAGCCGCTCCGCACTGCGCGCTTGACGGCAGCGCTGCGTCGGCGCTGAGCAGCAGCTGCGTCGTGCCCGCGGGCGGCTGCGCAAGCACGGCAAGGACACCGCGAAGCGTGCGCGAGTCCAGCTCCATGTGCAGCGTGGGCAGCCCATGCACACTGCACTCCAGCAGCACTGCCGCATCGCCCGGCAGCAGCGGCGGCACACGCGCTCCTGTTGCGGTCACCTCGCGCACGCAGAGCAGCACGGCCGCAAGCTGACGCATGTGCATCCCCATCTCCTGAACCGCCAACAGGATCCGGCGCAGCTGGCGTGCATCCGCTGCGCTGCACTCGACGCGGATGCGCAGGAGCTGGTTGTTGAGCACTGTCGCCACATGGTAGTACTGTTGCTGGAGTGCAGACGCAGGCAGTGGCGACCCAGGCAGCGGCGACGCCGACTGTACGATCAAGACCTCCAGAAGGCGCCGGCGGAACGGCACTATCTCCACGCACTCCGTTGCTACGGTAATGCTGGGCGATAGCTGCTGCTGCTGTGGCACGATACTCGGCGTGTTACGTGGCGGCAGAGGGAGCTGCGGCGTTGGTGGACTGTCGCGAACAAGCGCCTGCGCCTGCCTTAGCACGCGCGCCGGAGACAACTCCACGTTGATCGCCCGGACATGCCTGCGACGCAGCTGCGGAGCGCTGCTGCAGCGCAGGGACCGCGGCACCTCGAGGAAGGCGACGTGAAGGCGAGGAAGGGGCAGCAGCGGCATAAGCGCAATGGCTTCAGCCAGGGGCATGCCTGCATGGAGGGGTAGAGACAAGGGCGAGAGGCTGCGTGTGCTCAGTACTGGGGGTTCAGCACATAGAATGTTGGGTATGGCCAGTGACCAGGTACTCATGTACTGCACACTGGCAATGGCTCCAAGAAGGGAATAATATGCTAAAGTCTACGTCTCATTCAAGGCAATAGCTGGCATCTTAGTCATTGCAATCAGAATGCAGGATCTTACACATAACGTTTATATGTCATGCACACTCAATGTACCTGCCCTACGGGGGGTCCTGCCGAATCGAGCCAGCCGCCTGAGCCATCTCGTTGTTGCAAACAGCAGGCTGAAGAATTTTCCGCCAAAGTACTCCTGTGGTTGCAGGTGTTGAGCAAGAGAGGCAATCAGAAGAGAACGCAATGCTGTTACAGAATGGTGGTGTGCACACTGGTGCTACTTGGTTCAACCACGAAAACAGGTGCAGAAGGAGCTACATGATGATGAAATATGACACGTAGGTTTAACCTGACTGTATGCATCCACTTGAGGCACATATGGTGTGCATGGAGTGTGGCCACACTGGCTTGCAGTAGCAGGATGTAATGAGCTGCCTGTATGCAGTGTCACAGTGAGGTATGTGCAGAGTTAGACAACATTCTATAGAGTGCGACCAGCAAAAGAACAGATAAAACACCAAAAAAGGCACAGGTCAATAGCAAGTCGCAAGGTGCCATGCAAGTTGAAGTGGACAAACATCAACAGTGAGTGAGTCAGCAGTTGGGGCCGCCTGATACGTGAGGAGTGTATGTATCAGAATGATTGACCACAAGTGGCGCGCAGTCCAGTTCTTCAGTGGCTTCATGAACATGTACGTACGTATACTTTGAAGTATGCAATGACTATACACAAACGAAGGGCAGAGGGTGGGGGTGAGCGTGAGCATGGAGATGAAAGCCTCCACTCCCCGTTGCACTTGAGAATGTGTCTTTCCTGCCTGACAAGAACGATGCATGTTGATGTATGTGCTGTGAACGGGCTCAATGCGTGCTCACGTGATTGCGTAATGCAGCTCGGCAGTGTTGTCATACGCTACCAACGCATGGCATATGACCTTCGTGCTTAATGCACGCTTACCCTAGCTGCAATGCTCAACTGTAACCCTAGGTGTAATCCTAACTCAAGCCCTCATCACCACCTTGTCCCTTGCTTCAGCTTCTGCCAGTACTGGTTTGGAGCAGCTGTCACCAGTCTAAGCCAAATTGCGACTCTAGCCCCATACCCCTACCCCTACCCCAGGCGATACCTAGCCCTGGTCGTACATGCATGTCAATGTCTCACATGACCAATTTGAGGCACAATGACCAATTTGAGGCACAATATCACCATGGATACATGCCATGGATATGTTTAACTTGAGCCCGCTCAGGTGAATCCTTTTGCAACACGTCATGTGTACGTCTGATGCCCTTAGCCACTGGTTCTGTCACGCTGCTAGAAAACTCAGACAACAGTAGGTCCAGTGTCCATGCATACATACCTTGATGGACGTGCACGTGTTGCGCGTCCAACGTGCAAACGTGGTGGCAGTGGACGCCACAGGATGGTACACGTTAAAGCAGTACTCCGATGCGCGCCTGACAGTGCCCGCGACAGCTCTGGCAAATGTAGACAGCACCTGCTCGCAGTAAACAGCACGTGTATGTGGCAAGGCCATTTGTTAGGGTAAGGTTTGAGGAACACTTGTGCCTCCCTTGTTCAGAGGGATCTTCGCAGTCACCTCAAGGTCAGGGTAAGTTAATGTTAGGGTTGGGTCGCAACCCTAACTTTACCCTAACCCTAACCCCTAACCCTAACCCTAAGTTTCTCAATGTGCTCCAGACCTGGAGGATTAGAGACCGCTTTTACCTCCCTTGTGGATGTGACTGCCGTTCCGTGGCTCGTCGCACATCAATGTGCCCTTGCAGTAGCCAGTCTAACCGCTAAAGTGCATTGTGTAGCGTACTGCTTTTAAAGGACAAGTTCTGGCCATGTTCGTCCAGGTCGTCATGCGGGCCTAGCAGACAGCATGTGCACGGCAGATACCTTGATACCCGAGAGTTGACTGGGCAAAGAGCCAATGTGTCTCCTAAGAAAGTATGCTTCTCCCCCAGTCCATCGCTAATTGCAGCTCACTGTGTCTGCATGTTAGTCATCAAGCTTCTCATTAGCTACCTGCCTACAAAACTACACATGCGTGAGGTAAAAGCTATCTTACCTGAACGTCAACACATCCCATGATTAGGATGTGAGTTTGCCCAGCTATTGTATGCAGCATGCGAGGCCCTAGCTCAACTTTGCCCTACCTCCAAGATTGAAGCAGTGTGCCACAAGCGCACTCCTCAAGTATCGTGATCAAGCTCGAGCAACAGGTATGAGGATTGTTTGTTCCAGATCAACTTGAAGTTGCATGTTGCAGCAGCGCTCAGGGCTGTTGCAAGACTTCAACAGCAACTCCGATGAGCTGCTGTGCACGTACGGCTTGCAAGGAATATCATCAGCTACATGTACCTCAGAACAAGGAAGCAGTAGAGGGCACAGCGAGTCGAATGCTGCGACGCCACTGTTGATGTTGTCCTCACCACCAGACGCTGCATACACACAGGCACGCCTACATACCAATGTTTCAAGTTCACATGTCAAAGTACACAAACGCTGGTGAGAGCGTCCACTTGGCCCTAGTACGCTGTCAATGAAGCCTTCTGTCGACTTGTAGGTCAGGTGAGTGCACACTGCAAGATTGCTAGAAGTATTCAAAGTGCTGCATGCACGAGCATACGCACCTTGCACGCCCTCTTGAAGAAGGAGGATGTTGCCTCTGGAGCCCCCTCCTCAGCTGCAGCCTGGGGGATGGCAGTATCCCTGGTGATCCACATGGACGCCATGGCGCTCAGGATGCTCTTGGCACGGGTGACACTCCGCTCTGCAGCAGACGACGGGGACATGTACAATAAGCATGGTGCAGCGCTTAACAACGAGCAGCACAGTGCGCATACCATTCAGCCGGGCACGATTCAACTGCAACAGAACCCTCGCGCAGTTCGCCATCAAAACGCCCAGACACACCAATTATGATAACCACCACATAGCAGCTCGACATATGCGAGCAGGAGCTGCAGATGCATCCAATGTAATGTGACATGACTTGCCTTCAGGTTGTGCACAACATACGTCCCACTGGTTTTGCATGCGCGGCACAAAATTGGCGGCGGCGGCGGATGCACGTATGCTACCCTGATTCGTACATGCCTCCTTAAAGATTCACGCTGACCTGCTTCAACTGGACTGACGATCGACATGAAATGCACCGTGAGATGTGCTGTGATGTTGTTGCAGATGTCAAAAAAACAGTCTCAGTCGGAGCAGACGTGCTTGCAGAGAGCCAACTCAGCTGATGACGATACTCACCATCATTTCACAGAACATAGCTCTGTACAAAGCAGTCATTGATGTTGAAGTAGGGCCTGGCAGGGTTAGCCTCAGTGCTCACCTGCATTCTGCTTGAGTGACAAAAAGCGAGTGCGTCATACATCAAAGCACGACTATATTATTGGCTGACCCTTACCGTAGGGTTGGCAAGCCCTAGCCCCTGGATCTACCCAGGAGTAGATTGAGACATGGGGAACTTTTACCGTAAATTAACGGTAGCTGAATTTGTTCAAGTGCCTGATTGCCCGGCGACAGTATTACACAGGGTTACGATTAGGGTTAGGGTTATGTGACTCTTGCATGCATACATACCTGCAGCGCTGCTGAGCCATGACGGCGCAGTCATGTGGGTCATTCCACGCTGCCCACGGAACATCAGATTCCCAACGTAGGCAGCCCTGCCGGAGCCACAGTTGAGGAGCCCGTTGAACAGCGCTCGCGAGCGACAGGTGAGCGCTGCTGCCTTGCCCCGTGGAGGCTGCCAGACCACCAGAGCAGTTGAGGGGTCCCAGCTCACGGTGGTCGGCTTTGCCAGTAGCACGGTGCAGGTGGCGACGCCTAAAGCGTGCGCACAGGGGGGAACATGCAAGCAATGAACGTCACGCATATTCATGTAAAGTATACTTCTGAAGTACAAGAAAGAAGTGGCATTCCGCATGTGTTGAGGTAGCAAGCTGCCCAAATGAAGACTTCAGCCAGGCAGTGCTATGGGGTCATCTGCTAATGATCAATCTGTATGTGTGGCCTGTCCTGTCAGCAAAGTGCACGCTAACGTACAAACAAAGGTAAATGGCGTCAATACCTGCAAGACATATGCGCTCATGAGCTGGGGAGTTTGATGGCAAGCAGCGCATCATTACATGCACGAATCCATCTGCCAAGTGCATGATAGACATCCTGTATCTGCGCTCTGTCACGTAGTGGCACAGGATGACCATGCAAGTAGACAGCTGCTCAAGCCTCAAGCACCCTGTCCTGCAGAAGACAATCAAATATCATCGCAGTGCTTGATGGTGATTGCCACCCCAAGCGCTGCATTACAGTATGCTTCAACCACAATGGCGGCATAGTGCAAAACACACATATGCAGAAGATATTGTATACTTTGAAGTACTTTAAAGTTTGTACTGAAAGTATGTGTGAGCACCGTACCTGTTGTCTCCCGGATGTCGTCCATCGCCTTTATCTGCAGGTCTCATACAGCGAGTCAACACACAGTAACATTGGCGTCAGCTTTTCTGTTGTGCAAACCACAAGCAGCTACATGTATGTACATGTCTAATCCGCATTCATGCTGACATGAGAGTACTTCTTAGTGCTTGACAGTGCACTGGTGCTGATGTCATGTTTGCGTAAGCAGTGACGGTGCACATGTGATTTTCTGCCATGTAGCCAACATAAATATAATGCCTGCCCTTGACCCTATGTGCTGATCTGGTCCACAACACAAGCTCTTTGATTGCACCGTACGCCCGTGTCTGCTCTTGACAATGACACATGTCCCACCCTGCAGTAACTCAACTACAGCTAGCGGTGCATGAGCACGTCAAGGGTCCTGCCCTTGTGAACGGCGGAATGTGTGTGAGTGTCTTGGGGGAAACCACGTAGCACAACAAATCCAGCACTTGAAGTACATGTTGGCGTTAACCTCCAGTCAGTGGTAACTGGTAACAAGAGGGAGATCAACTGTTGTCAAGATCGGCCATGCATGGTGAAATCACTGAAGACGTGCTTCAAGTGGAAGTATGTACGTCAAATACCAACTTGAAGTACATGAATTTTCCTCTCACCGCGTAGACGTAGCAGATGGCAGACACCCGCCGCACAAGGCACCCCGCATGGCGCGTCTTGCGGCAGCCACTGCATATGTCGTGCCGCAGGATGGCCAGCGTGATGTCCTTGATAAAGATCCCAATGAGCTGTGGGCACGTGGGCGGAGAGTTCAATCAGATGTCAACTACCAGAACTTCGAGCATATTCAAGCTGTGTGTGGCGTGCCGTGTTGAAAAATCTGGGCGCAGAAGTTGCACAGAGCGGTACGCTGGCACGCATGACGATATTCCAAGGTCGGCTTGATTGCTGCAGGATGAAGCACAGTCGATATTGTGTGGCCTTCTTGTACAGTGGTGTATTGAGCACGTACATATACTATAGCTGCATGAATCGCCTCTATAAAACCACACTTCTTAGTGGTTCTCACTGAGGGCGCAAAAAAAAACTCAAACTCAAAAAGCACGCACATGCACATTCATGCAGGACATATTCTTGTGAGAGATACCTAAATACGACCAGACTTGCCCCTCTTCACACTACTCTCCATAAGCACATCGCATTCAAGGTCGCGCAGCCGCAAGCCACACTTGTCCCAGCTTGTGAAAGATGTGTACAGGCCTGAGTCACCTTTGACAGCGCACAGCACTTAGGACCATGGCGACATATCTGAATTACACATATAGGCAAAGCAATCACTAAGTAGACATCAGGCACAGGTGCTAAGGAGACAACAGCTATGAGATGCCCCACCAAACCTCAACCCATCAATCCCCACCCAAACTTCCACTGCTCCTGATGATGCATCAAGTGCCTGTGCTACTGCCTCTCCACAACATGTACGTCAGATACAGTGCAAACTATCTCAGGTGCAAGCAGAATTGAGCGCAAGCTTACAGGCACAGGTACAAGGTATATGCTGTACGCCTGCTGTGAACATGCTGGCGTGAAGTTCCATAAAGCCCATGTATGCAAACTGACACACGAGGTACAAGTGCATGTGGGCGTACCTTGCTCCAGAAGGTGTCTCGGGGGCCTTGTTCCCAAAACCAGCCCCGGGCTGTCTCCATGTAAGTTTCTTCAGCCATGGCAATCGCAGTGCTTCTGGCAGCGGGTGTGCAGACCATGCTGTCGATCATCATCGTCGCCATGGCCCTCTGAACAACGACAAATCTCAGCCCTGTAGCATGGCACATGACGCAGATTGATACAAGGTGTTTGAACTTGATGTTGAGCATGCTGAAATGCGTCAATGAGCAACGAGCAGCACCACAAGCATGGCATCAACTCATGAAGCACTCATCACATTCCTTTGCGGCAGAGAGACTAATGATCATGCACCGCACAATCGTTGTATGGTATGCTCAGATGCAGTCATTATGTATATGTATACAAATGAAGAAGCCATGTGTTCCACTGTTCACCCCAACTCAACTTTCAAGAGCTCTGCAAAAAACGGAATGTTTTTGGGCCAAGAGAGGCTTCATGCAAGCAGAATGGACTAGACAAGGACGACCAAAGCGTGAGGGGAGGGAGGGTCAGGCTAACCTCTTTACCCAGTACTCTCAACAAGCTGCACAACGAGCATGTCATCTTCCTTGAAAGGAGCCTTCTACAGAAGTTCCCAATCAAGGTCTTTATCTCCTGCCATCTGATCACAAGCACAAGTCGTACCTTCATTGCTGCCAAAGCCCATACGCTTCAGTGCCGCTGCGATGACCACCATGTCCATGTCTTGGAGGAGGTGCGCGGGCATGAAGCCATCCAACGCGATGAGCGCTGCCATGCAGCGCACCAGCGCATCAGCTGCTCAACGGCACACAGCAATTTAAGGTCAGTCAGGTATGCAGTGCTGGATATCACAGCACACGAAATATGTATGCTGCTGTAGTTGGAAGTGAGGAGCGCTGCGATGCCACAGAGCCATGTGGTCAGTGCATCACCTGCTCAACAGCATGGGAGAATCAGCTGCAGTTAGATCAACGGCCCGACGTCGCAGGTTGACAGCCTCATTGAGAGCACCCAAGGTATCAAAGTATTTGCGCAGCTGCATGTTGTGATTGAGAGTGAGGAGCGCTGCCATGCATCAGCTGCTCAGCAGCAAAGGGGAGTTGACGTCAGCCAGGTATGCAACGCATCATTGCATGTTTTCAGCCTTGATGACAGCAGTTGATGTATGTAGAGTTCTGACTCATGATCAAAGTGCAGAGCGCTGCCATGGAGCGCTCAATGAATGTGTCATCTGCTCAACAGCAGAGGAGGGGACTGACAGGCAGCTGTGAAGCACAGTGTTGTATGGAAAACTGCGAAGCAATCTTAGAGCGGACACTCATGCTTCATAAGTGAGGAGCGCTGCTGCCTCGTAGAGTGACAGCGTGTCAGCTCAGCAATACAGAGCAGCAGCAACCAAAGCCAGTCAGAGGTGCAGCGCGGTGTTGTATACGTCTACTCAGCAGTACTATATCTGAGTGTCCTCATAGCAGCCAAAGCAGTTGTACTTGTAATGCATAAGCCAAAAGGGCGCCTTCATGCAGGTTTTCACACAAACACGTCCACTGCTGAATACCCGGGAGAGGAATGCGGAGGAGAGGGGTTTAGGGTTGCAGCGATGGATGGCAATCAGAGTGAAGTAGGCAGCACCTGACCAGATGGAAAGCATCGAGCACGTTATCTGGCACACAGGTGTTGTGCCTGACAACAAAGCTCTTTTCACCTACAAACGCTGTTTTTGTTTTAATCTCACCAGCAGTGGTGTCAATTGGCGAGCGGTGCACGCAGGCCTCATAGGACTGGTCGGTCTCGTTGGGGGCTGGTGACATGATGATGTCACGCCCCCTATCGTCTGTGGAAGGCAGATGACAGGTGGCATGAGAGTGTCAGCAGAGCTCAGCAGAGGAACATGCAAAGTGACAAGGGTATCGTTTGGGACGTACATACACAGAGCAGTAAAATGACCGTAACTGGACAGGAGATCAACACGGTCATCGCCAAGCAAATGATCTTGAGCTACAAGTAAAGTAGAGCTGCATGCGCGAAACGGACTGCTGATGCTCGAGGTGTCTCTGGCATGGGGCCATCAGCAATAGTCGGGCGTTAAAAGGCGTTCATTATTCTAGTGAACGAAAGCAAGGACACATTAGTGTTGCATCAACATGCATGTTGGCAGGTACAGGTGAACGATCACGCACCAAACCAGAATGAGGTGGCAGCCAAGAGTAGCAAACCACAGCTGCTCTTAGACATGCATGTTCGACACTGCCTGTTGTACTGATGCACTACCTCTTTTCAAACCCTACCCTAGACATCAACTGCCAAAGCCCTAGCCAGCTCTATCTGGAGTGATGCCCACCTGCCGTCTTCTACTTCCTAATCAGCTTCTCCTCCACCACACAGAACTTTGTAACCGGCTTCTTCTCCGCCGGAAGCCACAAGTGGCGGGCAGCCCTGGCCTGTGAGAAAGCCAGCAACGTGCCCGCTCCCTGCAGAAGTACTTGTGGTGCCAGTTCTGTCTCTCTCCCTGGGCAGCATGTCAACATTGAAACAGGCCAGACACACAAAGGTCAGTCTGAAAGCAGTTCACAGGTGTATGCATTGATGGATGTCGCAATGCCCTCGTACAGATGACTTGAGCCTGTAGAGTGGGTTGTGTACAAGACATGGCTGTAGTGCATACAACAGAGGCAGTTAGGACAGAGAAACGACTGCCGACGGCAAGGGAGACAGGAGAAACACATGAAAATGATCAAATGACATGGGCGTCTGTATCAGAACTGGGCCAGGAGCACCGCATTGCCCTCCTGAGGTAGAGTGCAGTTGATGTGGTTGACTCTATTGTGCAGAGGCTGTCAGTTGGGGCATCCAGGCGCGTGCCGAGCTGCCGCCGAGCCCGTGCTGTGGCGGATCTGTTAAGAGGGTGCTGGTGTGCCCAGACAGCAAGGCCAAGCACCTTGAGAGCCCCAGCCTACCTTCAACACATCCAGAGGCTCACGAAAAGTCAGCTCACCTTTGTCTCACTCGATCGCGTAAAAGCACGTCTGACCAGCCCCGCGGTGTGTGACGGCGTGTAAGCCTGCTCAAGACACTGCTAGCTGCTGCTGCTTGTAGAGCTGGTGAAAGAAGGTTTGCTGTTGCCTCTGGCTCTTGCAAACTGTGAGTGAGTGGAGGTTTTACAGCTCTAACGCCAGTTACACGGACTCGAATTTACTCGACAAGGTTTGAAGTTTGAGATCTTCAAAGAAACACAGCGTTCGAAGCCTGTCTGCCAGCCTGGGAAGTGGTGTTGAAGGGCGCGAGCATGGCGAGCAGCACGGAGGGGTGGCACAAGCAGCCTGGACGCGCTGCACATGCAATGAGCGAAGGAGCTGCGCTTGATCAGCTCGTGTGCTGAGGTGAAAGCTCCTGGCATAAACTCTATCGCTGGACTTGCACTGCTCTGATTCCAGCAGCATAACGCTCTTGATGGCAGGAACTACAAGGTCATGCAGCTGCACTGCTGTGTTTTGAATGACGCGCTCGCCTCGCAGGCGTCGAGGCTTCCCGTTCCGTCTTAAGATTGCATGCACTAGCCAGCCTGTCCTGGACACAGTCACTACTGCTGCAGTGTACATGACAACAGATGTGGACGTCGATGAGATAGCTAGGCGCTACAAAGAGGACGGCAGGGGGCAGGCGTGCCTGGGTTGGCCTGCTCCGGTTTGGCTGTGCGCATGTTCAACAGCAGGGACTCACCTGGCACGAACCACTGCACCGCCAGTGCGCCGCATTGTCGCCCCACCGGACGCCCGCGGCTGATATAAGCTCCAGCCTTCCAAGCTCGCCATCTTCTCCAGTGCTTTGGCGTACCAGGCAGCAGCAATTGCAGCACACATGTGTACACACACGCACGCGGGCTGCCGATATCAGCGGGACCTCGGTTGGTTTTTTGGACAGTCGGAAAGTCGGTCGTGTGTAACTGAAAGCTGGATCTTGATGGCCTCTACAGGTGCGTTTTGTGTGGTGTGGACATACGTGTGATGTATATGTACAGAGTCTCCAATCCCCTGGTTGTAGTTTTATTCAACAAATAAGTGCAGGTGCAATTCAGCATAATTCAAGGTGAAATTGCGACCATGAAGTCAGCAGTCAAACCAATGGATGCTTTTCTTGCTTTCAGATGCCTCACAGCGTAGTGTGTGTCTCAGTTTGACATTTGTGCGTGTGATGCAAGGGACTTGCATCAGAGCTCCACTGCAGCGTACACGAATGGCCTGCAGGCAATCATGTGGAATCGGCAAGCATTGTGCCACGTCATGGCATAACGTTATAGGTATCGATGGTGCTTGTAAAGTTTTAATTCGTCCAGCAGGCCCTGGTAATAGGTTCGCCCGTGGCAGGTGATAAAAAGTTATTTGGGGCTGAAAGTTTAGTTCAAAACAAAAAGTTCTAATTCAAAATAAAGAGGTTTCAAAATTATTTTGCAAAGTTA
The DNA here is from genome assembly GCA_017506865.1 of Tribonema minus. Classification (NCBI taxonomy): domain Eukaryota; class Xanthophyceae; order Tribonematales; family Tribonemataceae; genus Tribonema; species Tribonema minus. The sequence continues at coordinate 44,024 of JAFCMP010000040.1, forward strand.
TCAAAACCACATGTAAGCAGCAGGTAAACCTGTAAACAGCAGTCGAATTTGTGCGGCAGCAGCAGCATTTTACTCTCGTCCAATGCAAAGGTACGGCTTGGAACACCCTGAAGTTTGGATTAAGGTGATGACTACAGCACCAGCTTCTGTTCAGCACACACTCATGCTCATGCAAGTATAGTAGCCCTGCGGGCTGACAGGCTTCCAGTCTGAGTATGTTTACGAGCGTTTGTTTGAAGTAAACTATAGTCATCGGCAGCGCAGACAAGTATAGCATTACAATATGCCCAAGCTATGTAACACCAGTGCAGCATGAAGTGCTTACGAGCCAACCTCGCCATAATCTGCATGCAGTGTGGAGATATCTGTTCAAGTGATTCGCTCCGACAGGCCCAACTTCCTATGCGTTCACAATGCCAACCACGCAAACATACCCCACCGATGCTGCCCTTCTGACTTCTTTCGCATTTGGTGCACCTGCCACAAATGATTTGACATGCTACGATTAAATTTACTCTCTGTGTGCAGCATTTTGCCAGGCCCCCCTGTATGTGGCCTTTGCATGTACTTCCTGGCCTCCAACGCAGGACGTATTCCTCATGCTTTATCAAATGAAGGCTACAGTGAGTCAGTGTCACCAGCAGCAGCAATCAATCAGTGTTGTCATAGATTATGGTGGCCGCACAAGTATTTGTGGCCACATATCGTGTCAGGCGGGCATACGCATTAGAGACGCTCTTAGAATCTACATACAGCCTGCGCAGTATGGCAAGGGTTCATGAATTAACCAGCTTGGCACAGCCACAGGGTAAACGGATGATACCTCACCAAAGTCAGCGGCCATTTGCGTTGGGTCTTGCTGCTTGTTGTGATGATGCTGCACAATTGAGGCATGTGCATTTGCACGAGTACCGTGAATCCGGCAGCGTCATACAGTACTGATGGCGCACTGCAACCACTCACACAATGCTGCGTACTGTGCAGTACATAAAGTGAAAAATCACACTACGGCCACAGACTGAGCGCGTTTGCAACAAAGCCGTGCAGTTGATGCTGAGGGGGCCATAATGCTGTAGGATGGCAAGTCAGTTCTGTGGCAGTGCCAGGTATGAAAGCGATGCTAGGCAATCAACTTAGGGTCAGGGTTAGGGTTAGGCACGCAAACACACATGCTGCTTCTCAAGTGCCACCTTGTCACATCTCGACTAATGGGCGCATGCATCCATGCCAATAATTGGTACTTGGGCACTGGCAGTATATGCGAATGCCGCAGACATTTGAGAGGGGCGTGTAAGGCAGTGCAGCTTGCCAGGCATCAGCAAGTGATCAAGGCACATGTCAGTAATGGGCGGCGTACGTGCCGTGTCGCGTGTGGAAGGGGTAGCTATTATGATGCGCCAATGCATGCCTCGTGTCAACAGTGCCCTGACCTGGGCCGTTACAACAAAGACCAACATCGCAGCAGCAATCGGCAGGCCAAGTGGGCCCTTGCTACGCCCCCAGCAGTTTAACCCTGCTTGACACCCATGCATGTGCAACCCCCCCTTTAACACTCAGAAACGCGCGCGTCAGAACCCTTTGTGGGGATCGTGCTGTCAGACTACGGCGGAAATGACTGATCGAAAGCCAACGTTGAGCATTGCCAGGTCAGTAATTGCCAGTAGCAGCAGCGCCTGCCTCAAAAGTCACTGCAGAAGGCCAACAGCAGGCGCAACGACCGCTATACATCCCATGTCATGGAGCTCTGATGCTGAGGACCGCTATGCCGATCGGTGCCACTACGCAGCAGCGCAATGGCTGGCGGGCGGGCTGTGCTGTGGGGCAGAACCTTTACTGCCTCTTGAGTCACTGCGTGCGCATACACTCCGCATTGGACATCCCTGCTGCTGTTGCTGATCTGATACTCTCAGCGCAACTGCTCGTCACAGAACAAGCAGTACTACTGGCAGCGCATGACGCCGCAGCTACCTAAGTAAGGGTTGGGGGTTGAAGTTAGCACAGCCCTAACCCTAACTGCGAGCGGGAGTCCACGGCGCACCGCAGTGCTGCCGTACCACACTCGCAGGTCCGCAACACCTCCGGTGCTCAGAGCAGGCGCACGCTGCGCCAGCAGTGCTCAGCTTCATCTCAGCCACACCGCTCATCACGCCTTGAGCGTGGGCAGCCGCAGGTCCAGCGTCCACGCCGCAAAGCGCGCCGCGACCGTCACGCCGAACCCCGCGGCCATGCGCAGCAAGGGGTCGGCGACAGCGGCGCGCGCGATGAGGTACGCACAGCTGCCCGCCGCTGCCGTGGTGGCCTGGGGGTTGGACGGGGCAGGGGGGGGGGGGGGTGTCAATGCACAATGTCAATTTCAACTACATATGGCGGGCATGTGTGCGTGCGGGGGGGGTTGACGGCACAGCTATGGTTGCCGGAGGCAGCTGGACCCGCATTGTACCATGTGTTGTGCAGAATAAGAGCGCGACCAAGTGCGCCTCAAGCAGTGGTGCATCGTGTTCTCAGGGGCTGAGACCCTTGACTGCCGCCTCCAGTCGCCTGAGCAGTCAGTGGCACGCGCTTCAAAGGCACATGCTGGCACACGTGTGTACTGTGTAGAGCACTGTGTGTACTTCAACACCTGACATGGCAACTTTCTGCTCAGTGATGAGAGGCAAATCCAATTGTGAGCACTGCCACATCATCCCAATGTTACATGGCTTGTTGCTGGCACTAATTGCTGCCAGGCTCTCCCAGCCATTCATTCGCAATCGTAAGCCAGAACACCATTTTGCAGCTCAAAACGCCCTGGGTTTTGCGCAACAGGAGCAAAATTCCAACTTCACCTCGCTAATGCTTGTGCGTTTCAACAACCAATGCTGACAAGCCACCATAAGTCGGCATGTAGCTGTTCAACCAAAGCGAAAACCAACGATCTCCGCGCTGCAAGCCAGCAGGCACGTCGCGGCACGCCGCTCTTGTGCACAGCGCAACGCGGCCGCTACAGCCCGCCGCGGCGTGACTCTTCAACACGGCCACAGGCCTCGCGCCTGCCACCACTGGCACAGCATGCGCACCACCACAACCAGCATGTCTTTTAGGCAACTGCTTGGACTCACATAGAGCTCGGCGTGGCTGTGCATGACGCGGATGGGGGCCTTGGTCATGACGTCGCGCGTCACGCCGCCGAACGAGCACGTGATGGTCGCAATGACCACCGTCGCGAGCGGGTGCAGGCGGCGCCGTATGCCGTGCTGCGTACCCACCACCGCAAAGGCGCCCAGGCCGATGGTGTCGAGCCAGCGTGGCAGTGCACCGTCGTCGCTGGAGCCGGACGCCGAGAGAATGGGCATGTGGCGGAGGTGCGGCCACGCGTAGAACGTGGCGATGCTCGTCACAATGCACATGGCCAGGTACTCAACCTGAGAGGGGGGGGGGGGTGTCATGCGTTGAACGCGAAGTTGGGCTTCACATCGTTTGGGGATGTTGGGTGCCCTTGAGGGGCGTCGGCAGTGCAGCACAGAGTCCGTTGACAGCAAGGTGCCTGGCCAGGTGTCCGATTGAGGCCCGGAGGCAGAAGTTTCATGTCGTTGCAAAGCGACAGCGAAAGTGCTGGTGCCCTTTTGCGGGGTTCTGATGATGCAGTAGACACACATCCATTCAGAGCAAAGGTGAACCGCATGGTACGAAACTAGCATAGCAGTGTGTGGCTGTCGCTAAATAGCCGTCAATGAGGCATTGAGGACATGCATGTCATCGTGGAAGTGCTCAGATGTTGGCCAGGCTGCTCAGTGCCACATGTGCTGCTGCGCGATATGCGGTTTTGTCATTTGAGAAGTGTGGCAATGCTCAAGGCAATGCACCTGGCCAGATAATCCATTAAAGACTGAAGACGCGTGGATGGGCTGATCACTGAAGTATCACATTACATTGATACGTGATGCCACGCCAAAAGCGCCAGTGCGTTGTCGCGACTTGGCAGCCCAGCATGCCATACAAAGATGTCAAATGCATTCCAGGCTCAATGATGCCGAGCAAGGGAGCTACAGGTGATCACTGCTGGATCTCTACGGCCAGAAGCATAGGCATGAAAGGTTATGAGCTTAGGCAAAACAGGCAAAGAAACTGGTCTTAACATTTCGCACCTGCCCTGCGGGTAGCCGTTTGAATAGTCTAGACGCTGAATGAAGGGAACGGCCTGCTGGCGCAGTTCAAGACGGAGGCGCGCGGTCGCAGCGGTGTACAAGAAGTGGATGCCACAGATGGAGACGGGGCTTGGTGGTGCATCTGGCAGACCATAGCGCACGTTCCTGTTCATCGTCATCGATGCTGTGACGATGTCTTCAAAAGAGCGCTCTATGCAGGTGTCACGACACAGGATTGCTGAACTCTCACCTCTTGAAGCCAAAACACTGGCGTCTGCCCCAGTAGCAGATCCCTGGTGGTGCCGCCGCCCATTGCAGTAATGACCCCAATCTCTATACATCCCAGCAAATCCATGCCTGCTCGTCCTGCGCATATCGCCCCGCCCGTTGCAAACGCTACTGTGCCCAGGTAGTCCAAGCTTCGCAACAGGCCTGCAGTAGGAAAGCGGGATCGTGTGCATGAAGCAGACATGTGGAGTAGATGAGCCCAGCCACAGACATACTGAATCATGACCCCTACATCATGCAGGCGCACTGCTGTGCTGCATGTGTACGGGCTTCGTTCGCTGGAGGCGCGATTAAAGTCCATGCTGAAGCAGCAGGCACAGCATACTGACAAGCACACTGTTGAAAAGACCAACTGGCTTTATCACGTTTCATGTTTCGCGAGAGTGGCGTGCTGGTGCCTCGACTGTGTCAGTGTCGCATGAGAGACCTCATCGCGCGACCCGGCGCAAAGCCAAGAAGCAGATACCGTCGGCAACTAGATTCAAACGCAAAATGTTTCACTGACCTCCGGCTGATCTCAAGGACGGGTACCGGGTCATGCTCTCTCGAGGAAGATCGCCTTGGTTGGCATTCTTGATCTTCAGCCAGGCCTTCTTCACAGGCGTTGCAGCGCCAGCTGATGGGCTGCAGATGCACAGCAGCAAGGCCAACGCTGCATATTGCGAACGCCGCATGCTGCTGCAAGGGGTCGTCACTATAAGCTTCAAAACTCTCACTACAAACTTCAACTCTCGAGCCAACTTAAAACTTCATAATGTATCCCATGGGCCAACAATGGGCCAACAATTCAGGGAGCACCGAAGGTGCAACGGCTGTGTGTACATGTCATGTGCACAAAGCTTGTTGTGCACTCGTCCAAATTTTACCCTTCATGTATTGTAGAGGACGCATGACGCTCGTGACAACGCCATGGGGATCACCATCTCTGGGTGAATTATGGTCGTGCAATGGCTTGTGTCAGATTGCAATTTGCTGGCATCTCGCTGCCTTCGGAGGCAGCATACGCTTCAGAAAGAGGGCTAACACTCAGGACATGCGCACAACTTTTGATGCTGTTGTCCTGCATGCAATGACTACTGCCATTGACGCTTTCATTAATGGAATGGGAACAGCAAGCAAAATGGCAGGATTATGGTCAGGGGCCCATCATCTGGGGATGTTTTGAAGCATGCAACGCTTGTAAGCATTTTCACACATAAGCCTGTACAACAAACAAACCGGAGCAGCCAGTCACCTAGCTTTACAAAGCATAGCACTGGCGCGCATACGCTCAGCTCTATCGGCAGTGCTCCACATGGCGTCCTCTGTGCGTGTTATGGCACATATGGTGGAGTCCAAGGGAGGGCACAGATGACCGAGAATGTAGTGGGCGGGGAACTGCCGCATGGCAATGTCCTTTAGAAGTGATGGCCAACGCGCATTGGGACATCAAGTCTTCCACGTTTTCACAAGATACATGTTGATTCAGGTAGCAGGCTGGACATCCACCATTCGAGCTTTTTCGCGCCTGAAGAGAGGATCACTGAACAGAACGACAAACCTTTGCATTCCATGGCGTTTGATTTCATCTGGTACCCAAAGGGAAGTGGTGGCCTGGAAAGACTTCAAAGCTGAATGCCGAGATGCCCGATCTTGAATGCGGACAGTTGCAGAGTTCCACAAATATGCTGGCACATTGTATGCATACATACACCCATTGTAGCATTGCAGCCCCGCCAACAACAGAAGAACAAATCAAGACAACATGTCAATTTGTGTGCTCTCTTGCTCTCGCGTGGAGAAGGCTGTATGATTGTTGCACGTCAGCGACAGCGACGCTGCTAGGAGCGGCGGCGCGGCACGCACGCCCAAAGACGCGTGCCGCCGCCGCCGCAGACCCACAAAAACTGGTAAAGGAGGTGAGCCGCAGGATGAACTCTGGTGCGGCTGCAGCATAGTACACCATGAGCAGAGCCGCACAAAGGCCCAGCCCCCCCCCCCCTCCGATCCCCCCTTGCCCCCCCCGCCCCGCAGCACCAAGCCCCCTCTGTAAATGTGGTAGAGCACAAAGAGCTCAGAGCTGCTGCCGCCGCAGCGCTCCGCTGGTCAGTGGACACCGCCCAATCACCTCTGGTGCTCTAAATGATGACGCCTGTTCCGCGGTGGCATGAAAGGCACCAACCGATGCTGCCTTTGCCTGCCCTGCCCAACAGCAGGGGCTCGCCCCGCCGAAACAATGTAACACTATGTTCTAAACGGTGGGACCGGAGGCGATGGCCGGGGCGACCGGGAAGGGGGTGGGGGGGGGTGGGAAGAGCGCAAAGCAGTTGAGGCTGCGCTTTCATGCTCCGGCTCTTCTGGCTTGTTACAGGTGAGCAGCGACCCAGTGCCGCAGTGGCGGCAGCGCCAGGCGGGACAGCTGCGCAGGTCCGGGGGGCACCCCCCCCAAGCAGAACCCCTATTGCGGGATTGCAGGGGGTTGTTGAGGCAGGGGGCCGGCGAGCGCCTCGCCCTCGAACGCGTACGCGCGCAGCTTGTGGTTGCGGTACGGCTGGCGCAGCTTCTGGAGCGCGCGGCTCTCGATCTGGCGCACGCGCTCGCGCGTCACGCAGAAGACCTGGCCGATCTCCTCGAGCGTGCGCGCGCGCCCGTCGTCGAGGCCGAAGCGCAGGCGCACGACCTCCTGCTCGCGCGGGCTCAGCGTCCCTAGCAGCTGCGACATGTTCTCCTTGAGCATGGACTGCTGCGTGCGGTCCTCGGGCAGCGGCTCCGGGTCGCGCAGCGAGTCCTCCAGTGTCATGTCCGACTTGCCGCCCAGCGACGCTGCCGACCCCTTGCGCGCGTTGTTGAGGGACTGCTCCATGGACAGCACGGAGCGCGCCGCCTCGCGGTAGAACTCAATTTTCTGGGTCGGGACCTGGGGGTTGTGGGTGGAGGGGGAGGAGGGTCAGGTGCCGAGTTGTGCAGACATACAGGTTGTCTGCGTGCGGTGGGAGTGAAGTGCGCTTGGAGGAGGCATAGTATGACAAGAACCTTAGTCGACTGCAGAAGTGGTGCTGAAGGCGAGCGCGGCGTGTCAAAATGCAGAGGGATTCACTGTAAAGCCGCACGCAATGATCTCGCAGAACGTATCGCCGTTGCATGTTTTGACTCCAATACGACATGAGGCGAGTGCCAGGAGGTGTTCATGCTAATGTCCTCTGTAACTTTACAAAAGTGTAACAAAGGCAGCCCTAGCGAAAATGGTATTCAAGATAACCTAACACAATACCAACAAGGGGCAAGTAAAACCTTTCAAAGATGCAGCTAGTACACGTATGAGACTAGCTGCGGCTGCTCAGTTGGCGCAAACAAGCATGCAATCGCTGCTGAGGAACTGCAAGGTGGCGCTTTAGTAGGTTGGACCTTAGTCACAAGCCGCACAAACATGTTAACATCAACTTTGATGATTGCAGTTGAAGTTGAAGTGGCACAAGAAAAATTGCAAGACGCAGTCTGCTACCACATGCGGTCCGCGCAGCTGTGCGTACCTGTAATCGCAAGCTCAGCTCCTCATCTGTTGGTGTGCGCCCGAGCTCCAGACTGAGTTCCCTGGTCGCACGCTTGATGCTGTTGAGCAAGTCGTGCACGTGCACGGGCAGCCGGATGGTGCGGCTCTGGTCGGCGATGGCGCGCATTATGGACTGCTTGATCCACCACGTGGCGTACGTGGAGAACTTGAACCCCTTGTCGGGGTCAAACCTCTCCGCAGCCTTCATCAGCCCAAACGACCCCTCCTGGACGAGGTCCGACAGAGCCAGACCCCGGTGCTTGTAGCGCTTGGCGATGGACACGGCGAGCCGTAGATTGGCGCTAATCATGGTCGTCTTGGCACGAGACGAGCGGATCATGATGAGCTTAAGAGTGTCCTCGTCGACTCCCATGTGGGCGGCCCACTCGGCACGGCTGGGCTGCCGCTCCAGCCGCACCGCCAGCTCCTCTTTCGCTGCTTCCCACTCCAACCCCAGCTGTATATGTCTACCCAGCGTCACCTCCTCCTCTGGCTTTAGCAAGTCAATCTGCGGACGAGCGTGTGTGGTGTGCTCGTGAGTTGCAGCGTGGTGCGCGGTTATGCGTCAGCTGACACATGAGGTGTGGCGCAGGTACCCGTTTTCAGCGTGGCTAGCGCAGCAGACATAGCGAAGCAAGACATTTCGGTGCTGCGATGCTGTCATTCATCACATGCTTCATCGCTGCCGTGCCTTCACGCAATGTCGTCGTCTCATTTACTCACCGCACTCATCCGCGAAAGGTACCAGCTGAGGGCACCAGCGCCAACTGGCGAGACAGCAGACCCGCCGTTCATGGATGCTGACGCATCATCCGCATCCCTAGCTGCGATCTCCCTCTTCCTCGTTGACGCCGCCCTCGCCTGCCCGAGGCCTTGCTGTTGGGACCTCATCCTTTTGTGGGGATTGTGCACGCTGGTGGACATGGTGCAACTTGCGCTGCGCAGGCCTCTATGCTGCTGCTGCTGCTGCAACGCAAACTGCCTGCTGCAGAGAGGAGGCACGGCGGTGAAGGCTCGGGCATCGACCAGCAGCGTCGCCACAACCATCAGTACTCCTCGCCTCGGCATGGTTGCACACCAAACACACGTGTTTTCGTGTGGACCGCACAGCCGAGGACAGGTTGCAGTGCTGCTGCTGACCAGCGCAAGGCGTTGCCGCTGCAGAGGGGCGACGTGCCAGAGCTAAGCCTTAGCGCTGGCAGCAGTGCAGTAGTCGTACGTCAGGGCCAGCTGCCACACACGTGTAATAAGGCCCTTCATGTTGCTCCGTTTGGATGGGGATGTCAACCGGAAGTGAACTTCGTTGAGAAGGTGACGTGATCTCTCAGCATGAAAAAGCGCATGACCGTTTCTGCTAAACAGCAGCCGCTCTAGCTATGGCATAGACTGTAGCAGTGAAACAATGGCGTCAACCACAAGATACAGCAGCAGCGTCGGAGCAGCAGGTCTGAAAGAAGCTCGAGTGGTTAAGGTCCACGCAAGCAGTGCCAAGCACACACACACTGTTTTTGAAACGCGTTGACCAGCGTGCCTTCTGTTGGCCCACATACGGCCATAGCCGCTTCCCCACTTGAGACGGTACTTAGCAATTACTCCACATTTTGGTCCTTCACAAGCTCAGATCTTCCTTGGCCTGCTTTGCCAGTGTTCGTCCACCGCTCAGAGCACTTTGTGTGCACACTTTTCATGCGGACTTCTACTGTCTGATCGGCGTCATTACGATGTCAAGCTCTGGGATCCAATGGCACCAAGGCGATCGTTGCTTGTGCAACATCGTCAGTTGATTGGAGGTGCAGTGTGCCAGCCATGTGGCGCGGGCAGCTGCGGACCCCGCGGCTCCATGTTCGGCGCGCCAACAAGCCAAGAGGCACCACTCTTCACGCCACTTTGAAGCGAATTGCTTTATCCTTGGCGCCACAGCGGCATTTTGGTCCTTTTGGTGATGTTGGCGGCGAAGCAGGAGCGCTGATCCACAACATGGCGGAAGAGTATGTTGCGACGCGTGCGGCGACCGCCTTCAGGCCTGGGCTTAATGAGCTTGAGAGCTTTGCGGCAGCGCGGACAAGGGGGGCGCTCTCTACGGCGCTTCAGACGGGGCTTTTGCAGTGAATCTTGTCCTAGTTGGCTGCGCCCCAGTCTCGTCAAGGTGGTGGAGCTCTTCAAGTGGCTCGGCGGCAGCGGCGGAGGAGGCCCCGTCTGAGTCCCATCCGTAGATAGCTTCAAGATAGTAGTGAGTGTTCGTGTATGCTCCCTGCAGGGAAATCGTGCACAAGCCTAATCGGAGCATACGTGTTGTATATACGGCGAGGTGCAGAATCAGGTGTCCGCCCCTTAACGTAAATGGAGTACAACATGGTGGTTTCGAACAAGATACTCCATTGCTGGCATTGAAAAGTCGACGGGTTCCATTGGTGCCAGACCAGTGCAGCTGCATCAGGCAACGAAAGAATAAGGATCTTCCCATCATACGACGCCTTCAGTACCTCTGCGCTATTAGGCCGACTAAGCGAAGTACTGTGGGGAGACTGCATCCAGCCTCTCACAGGGGCTCGCCGTGGCAAGATTTGGCCGTGCACGTACGTGCTACAGCTGCAAACAAGTGAGAGATGGTCCTTCATACTTCAAGTAGGTACGTCACCCCTGTCAATGACGCATTTTTGTACAGTGATGCTCAAGGGTAAGAAGAAGTAGCGTCTTGGTGGCGCACATAGCATGTGTTCACGTTTGATTTTCTCACGTACATGTGTCCATTTTTGAAAAAAATCACAGCTGAAAGCACCATGTCACAGCAGGCATTATCCAGGCTGACTTCATGACTACACATTAGCTCACCAGCTCCCATGAATGCTGCTCGATTTCAAATTACACCTGCCGCTTCATTCCAATTGCACACAGCCGGTCAACCAGTGCAAGCAGGTGTTCGCAAAGACACATGTAGATTGTGGTCGCGCAAGTTACATGGACAGCCACCATTTGGGCTTGTTCGCGCCCCGAGCGAGAACTTGTAACAAAACGAAAAGGTTTCCGCCCCAGCAGAAGAAATATGCACTCTAGACAAGAAGTGTTGATGAAAAGCACAAGGGGAAGCCACACTTGCATCCAGAGGCACAGTCAATGCACGCATGCTTGAACCCCGGGTGATTCCATTTGTACCATGAAATCATCAAGACAAAATGAGATGGCACAATTTCACCAAAAAGGCATGGCCCCATGCGCATAGTGGTGGCATGTTCAAGACAAGCGCAGCACACATGCACTCTGACAACGAAGACATGATACTTATTTAGAGGAGACAATCAATCACCATAAAATGGCTTGCTCGGGGAGGGGGGGGGGGGGGGGGTAATCAGGAGAGGAGGGAAGCCAGTCGATTGGGGTGCTCCACACCAGGCCACCAGACCCCAAAGACAGGCCACAGAGCTACTTGCTACCACCAGCCAGGGATAAACAGAGCTAATGTGACGGTGGCTGCGTCAAGGGGACGCGGCCCCTGCGAAAAGAGAGCAGTGCTCAACGACCCCATGCTAAGGCAGTGGGTTGCGCTGGGCACCGAGCGCGCGCGCGCGCGCGTTCATCTAGCAAAATCTGGCGGCGCCTCATTGTGTGTTTTGTCGATCAACATGCTCTGGCACCTACTCACACAATTTGCGGAGTGGGCGCGTGCACCACTCGCCACTTTTTGTAGCTCGCCGGTTCTACATACCTACCCATGCCCCGCCCCACGCGTGGCCTGACCTAGCCCTCGTGGCACACACACATAAACAGGAGCACCCGGGCGAGAGGGACAGGCCAGGTCGGGGGTGTGCATCCTGCGTGCACCCAGTGCGGTGCGGGAGGGGGGACGTTGGGGGCGCAGGTGACGCTCCAACTTCAACGCCTTCCGCCGCAAGTGATGACACTCCAGCGACATCAGTGCTCAGTCTCATCACGAGAAGAGCACTGCTGCCACTGATCCTCACCGCGGCACATGACAAGCTGCAACTGCTGAGCATCATCGCAGCCGCATCGAGCGCACCGCTGCCGCTGACCACCACACACACCAGCCGCTAGCCTTGTCGCGAGCACTGCTGCTGCTGAGCATCACCGCCGCCCCATCATGAATTTTGGTTATCACCAGAGCTTCATCATGAGCGCTGCTGCTGGCACGGCGAAGCGCTGAAGCGAGCGCGCCTATGGCCCCGTCAGCGCGCCCAGAATGGTCTCGAAGAAACCGCCGCCGGGCAGCACACACGGCGCGCCCACCGTGGCCGAGCACGTCTGCGTGAACTTGGACGTGCAGCACGCGTCTTCGCCGCCAGGGCGCAGCTCGCAGCCGGTGCCGCCGCACTTCTTGCAGGACGCCTTGCAGCAGAACGTGTCCGCCTGGACGCCGTCGCGGCACACCGGCTTGGCGCCTGTTGTGGTTGGAGGGGGGGGGCGGGGGGTTGAGAACGTGTTCGTGGTCAGAGGATGGATGCCGTAACGGGGGGGGGGGGGAGTTGCGCGCGTGTGCGTGGTCAGTAAGTGGATGTCACGTGCAGCTTGAAGCGCGTCAGGGGGTGCAAAGGCCTTGTGGGCATGTGCTCCATCAGCAGGTGAGTGCTGCGAGAGTAGCTCTGCAAAGGCGCAGTTTCTCAGCAGTGAGGTCGGTCACATGACAAGGGCAACTGTGGTATGGCCATGCGATCATCACCACAGACTTGGAATTGATCGTACCGTGAGCGACAGGCCCTGCTAGGCACACGTGCAGCATCAGAACTTGAAGTTGGTGGCCACACGCAAATGCAACAGGCGAGAAGTGTCACCGTCGCCGAGCCTCACACCACTGCATACTGCACCACTACGTCTCGCTGCGATGCCAGCACAACGCCACACTCGCAGCATCGGCAGCAGTTCTCTGAGACACAAGACGCAAGCGCCACGGCAACACGCAAGCACGCATCAGCAGCTCTCAGTCACACCAGCAGCAGCATCCCACACAGCCAACTGCAGCAGCAGCACTCACCCGCAGACGCCGTAGGCTCCGGCGTCGTCTCCGCCACAGTTGGCGCGGGCGTGTCCGGCGTCTGCGGCTCGGGCACCGGCGTCGGCTGGGGCGTCTTGCTCTGCCCCGGGTACTCTACGGGGGCGTCCACCGAGCCCGCAGGCTTGTCGGGCAGCTTGTAGACCATGCCGTCGCCCCACTTTACAATGTAGAGCTCGCCGTCGCCGTCCTGCGCGAGGGCGGAGATGTAGAAGCCCGTGGTGGCGATGACGTCGCTGTCGTTGGTGCCGTCCGCGTTCTTGAAGATCCTCAGGATGAGGCCCTGCTGGTAGTCTGCGCGTGCGCGGGGGAGTGCATGGGGAGGCATGAGTCAGCGGTCGCTTCGCTACATACTGCTGTGACATGGTGGCAGGCGATGCTGCGGTCCAAGCCACGTGTGAGAACACTGTGGCAATGCTCAATCAAGGCAAGGCCATTCCATCATTCCATCAGATCCCCCAAAGTGCGCCGTGCGTGAAGTTTTGGGGGCCACAACTTCAACAGCGGCGACGCACCTGCAAAGATGTACTGGCCGCCGTACTGGTCCGCCTGGCTCTTGCCGCGGTACACGTAGCCGCCCGTGACGCTCTGCCCCGTGTACGGCTTGAGGGTGCACAGGGCGTCGCTGTCGGGGGCGTGGCAGTACTCGTACTCCGGCTGCACAAAGGTGATGTCGGGGCTGCCCAGGTCGTTGTAGCGCGTGCCTTCGAAGTTGCGCCAGCCATGGTTCTCGCCCTTCATCACCTTGGTCACCTGCGCGAATGCAAGCGGGGGTTGACAGGGGGGCAGCGCTGCTCAGCACTGGGGCACACGGCAACATTGCTCAGCAGCGGCAGCATCGCTCAGCAGCAGCAGCACTGCTCAGGAGCGACTGCACTGCTCAGCAATGGGCGAACCCCTCTCAGCAATGGCAGGGGCAGCAGCGCTCAGTGCGAAGCGCCCGTATCTGAGGTGTGATCGCGCAAATGATGTATGGGGGTGTGCAGACAAGTGCAGTACGAAAATAACAGTGTACATTTGGGGCATGAGAGTCGGGTGGTATCTACATGAGCAGTGCATGCCCGTCGCGAAAGACAGCTCGGTGAACTTGGAGACGCAACTTAAACAGTCATATTTCTATGTCGCCCCAGATGCTCTGGGCAAGGCATTCACGAGGAGGTGCGCCTGTTGGTGAATGCACACATGTGGAAGAGTACCTGAGCATTTGTGGCATCATCATGTGACGTACCTTCTCCACCTTGTCCTGGCCCACGTCTCCACACCACAAGCGCGGCTTTTCAATCTTGGCCTTGTCGAATGAGCACCTGTCAGCACGAGAAGCAAGCGCCGGCAGTCTGGTGAGGAGAACACAGAGTGGAAGCTCCTTTGCTCGAGCAGAAGTTTGCACCTTGGGGTAGACTTGTGCACTTGTACCCATTTACAACACAGCAGCGACGACCACGTTGAGTGAGCAACCCACAACACAACGCCTGCATTCCAGCTGCAACACAGGTGCTGTGATTTACACAAATGCGCCTCAGTATGTGCCTCTACGATTGGCGTTGCCAAGTGGCGACCATCGGTCAGAGCATTCATCGAGTTCACAACCTCACGCCCCACGCTTTCATCCTCGCTTTTTAAACCTCAACTCACCTCCAGGGGTTTCGGAAACCGTAGGCAAATACCTCGTTGGGGTCCTTGCCCTTGATACGCGGGTTGTCGTCAGGGATGGTGTACTCCTTCACGGCAGGGTCCGTCGACATGCGCAGGCGCAGGATCTTGCCAAACAGCTCACCCCTCTTCTGAGCGCTGTTGCTGGGGTTGTTGGCTGCGTCGCGAGTCGACCGAGGGGCGAATACGCACAGAGGATGAGGAGTCAGCGCAACTGCAACGAACACTGAATGAAGTCTGCCGCGTCAGATATTGAATGAAGTGATGATGCCGTACAAGGGGGTTTGCCAGATTTTGGTTTCAACAGTTCGAGAAGTGGCTTGCGCCTGAGAGCAGCGCGCGAAAAAGGCAGGCCAACAGCAACGCTGCGTGATGCACACTTATATTTTGCTGTGACGCGACAGCGCATGCGAGCAAGAGACGGCATCTGACACTGATATTGATCCTGGACTAGTTAGTTCATGGCGCAACAGTTCAGATCTGCAACACACATCACGTTCGAGCACGCAGGGGCTGCCTGCTGCAGTCTGAGCACCTCCATAGCAAGGGACAACAGCAATCGCGCTCAGCACCAGCCAAAGGCACGTATGTATGCATGGCACACCAACACACTCACCGTCGCCGCCGTCGCCAACAGACACGTAGAGGTCGTAGTACGCCTGACCAGTGGGCTTGAGGTAGTCCCCGGGCGCAAACTGCAGCGAGCCGCCGTTGTGGTTGGGGTACGGCTTGAGCAGCGAGAAGATGCGGACCATACTGTCGGCCGTAGCCTTGGCGTCCCCCGGCGTCCACTTGAGGTACGCGATCGTGGCCTTCATGTCGTTATCGATGAAGTAGATGTAGAAGCGCTTGGAGGTCTTGAAGTCGGGGGAGAAGGCCAGCCCCAGCAGGCCCATCTCGCCGTACATCATCACCTCCTCGTTGATGTCGATGACGGTGTGCACCTTGTCGGCCGCGGGGTCGTTGTCAATCTCCAGGATGACGCCGTTTTGGTCGAGCATCCACCTGTGGTAGGGGGGGGGGGGGGGGGCAAGGGGGTGATGACGATGGAAGCGGTTGCGAGGGACACAAGACAAGGCCTCTGAGAGCGGATGAAGCAGGGCCAGTGCATCACAAGTTGAACACCAAAACAATGCTCAGCATTAGGATATCATTGTAGTGGCGTGTTGCAGCACCATTGGCAATCATAGTCACAAGCAAACCAGGAGAGATGACACACACTGCATCTACCAACTAACCCTAACCCTAACCCTAAGCATGCCTACAGTAGACAAGCATTGCTTCACACAGGCAGCGGTGCGGTTGCTGGCACACAATATTGCATAGCCTGCCATTTCTTTTGCGACAGACAAGCCTTGCATAGCAAGAGCACGGCCGCCATTTCGCAAAAGCAGTGCTCACCATTTGTTGGCATCAGGCCTGATGAACATGCCCACTGGGAGTTGTGGCATCTGCTTCCAGAGGTTGTTGAAGTATGGCGTCAGCTCCGTCGACGCACCTGCAATCTGCACGCGAGTGACAACCACAACCACAATCGACGCAAGAGAGAGCGTTATTCATTGTTATCAGTACAAATCAAGGCTTCCATCCGTATGGGCCCCTGCATTGTGCAAAGCATGTGAGAATAAACGCCGGTAGACAACAAGCCAGAATAAACCCAGCGCGCTCACCGCATTTAAGTGGTTGAGTGACACTAACTGCCACGTCACATGGGTAAACAGCTTTGCCAAAGATGCAAAAGGCGTCACACAGCTGATGGCTGCACCTCACTTCGATCAATAAGAAGTTATTTAGAAAGAGGAAAACATGCGTCCCTCATCCTTTACAGACATTGCAATGTCATACTCACGGGACCATGACCCGAGCTGCCCCAGCGTTTGCCACACTGTTTGCGATTCCCCCTCCCAGCATAAGGGGTGCTATGCCTGTAGAGTGCACTTTGCCTGCTGCTGGTTCTGCTTCTGTGCTTGCCTTCCACTGCCATCGCCCATCCCTCTCCAGCCCCCTCTCTCCGCAGCGCTCACACGCAATGTGCACTGCATGTGCACTGTAATGCAGGCTGCGGGTGTGCGGCGCCCCCCAACATCCACGGTGCAAACACTACCCGCATGGCAGGCTGCCTCAAATACTACAGTGCCTGCCTTCAAAAGGCTTCGAGTGACGGGTGAGAGAGGATGGTCTCAGTAGCAGAACATGGCCGCTGCATGCTGGCCCGTCTAAACAGTCAGTGCAACAATGTAAGGATGGCTGCTGCGGCTACAAATCGCTGCTTCTCTACTGCAATCTACAAAAAGCCGCTACCAGGGGGGTCAGCTTTGCAGCGTCAGCAGCACTCACCGAGTCGTCAACGGGGTAGCAGTAGTAACTGTCGCTGACGTGCACTTCGCAAAAGTTTGCAGGCAGCCCCAGGTCCACCTTGCAAGCGTCAAAGTACGACTTGCAGAAGCCCTTGCACATAATGGGCAATTCCGATCCGTCCGGGTGCAGGTGCACGGCATAGGGCTCGCAGGTTGAGCAGGCGACCTGCAGCGGCAAGAAGAGGCATGCAAGGACTGCAAGTGAGGTGGATGCTGTGCATGAGCAGTGGCACAAGGAGCCTTCGCACCGGTGCCTTGGCGTGAGAGCATCGGGTCCCTCGATCTGCAGGAAAGTCATTGCTTACATTGTTTACGTGCATCAAAAACTTCAGTCACCGGGCTGAACTGGTGCCAAGAGCGGCTCTTGTGTACTAAGGCTCATAGGGGAAGAATGCTCCAACAACTCCAAAGGCACCTCCAAAGGAGGTGTCAAGGCTAGAGTGGAGACCAGCATGTACATAAGAAATTTGTGAGTAGACTTGGAACGACCACACTAAGAGAGAGACTCCCGCAAGAGCAGGGTCAGAGCATTTGCGGTCTATGCCAAATATAAACTACCAGAGATCAACAGTCACAACTTGCAGCCCATCCATGTACATGGCAACCACCACACGGCGTGGCTCATCTGGCTTGATAGCGCTTTGGCATCAGCTTGGTGAGGATGCAATGCATGATTGTAAAACAGCCTCAGCGCGCGAGCTGTGCGCAAAGTGGCGATTCTTGAACGAGTTTTATGCTTGCATTTCACCATAAAGCCTCCTTGCGCACCTGCTCTTGCAGCTTGGCACACTTTTCCGACATGTTTGGGTAAATGTCATAGTACGTCGCCTTGACTGCTGCTTCTTGCTGTGCATTGCAGCAGGATCCCTTGTCGTTCCCTGCCCTCTTCACATGTGTGCAAAACTTCAGCTCGGCCTTCAGCGCCATCTGCATCACACAGACACGGCGAGAAGTAGGTCCAAGTGAGGTGAGGAACGCCGACGAATTCTGCAGATGAGGAATCAACGCGCAGCTCGCATAAGCTGACAGACGACCAATACCAATACAAGAGCACGCAGCTTGTGTCGCGTGTACGTGCAGTCGCCGTCATGAAGGCACATGGACACAACGGAAATCGGGCCCAGAAGTAAAAACTCGTGCTGCTAGTGCAAGCTGCGTATCACTGTGGCAGTATGTGTTGAAACGAACATGCGTCCATGATGGAGTCATGCAGACATGGCAAGTAGCGTGCGCGCTGCGATTGCATAACGCCAACTGGGACGGGTGAATTTGTGGAGTAGGTACCCTGCGATCTGAGCGAATGCACGGGCGCGCCAGCGCTTGCGATACTTACCACTGGCGATGAGTCATCCTCGCACAGCGGATGAGACACTCCTTGTTGAAGCTGCAGCGCCAGCAGCAGCGCCGCCACGCCTTTTGCGTACAAGCCCATTCTCCACCTCCGAATATAACGCTGCACTGTGTGTCAGGACGCGCTCGCGCCTGCCCTTGATCCAAGAGATTGCTTGCGTGCAGGCTTCGCCACCGACTGTGTGTGCAGACACACCACTCCGGATCACACACAGGCGCTAGGGAGTCGCAGCGCCTTGTGCTGCGCGCCTTACCCAAAACTGCCTTGGTTCCCCCTGGTTTTGGAACTCTTCGCTAAGATCACCCCATGACTCAGCCGGTCATGCTGATCAGCAGCGCAACAACACGCGCCGCGTGCGGGGATACGAAACTCCGTATGTGCGAGGTCCACTAGGATCGGATCCCCGTTCATGTGGTGGTGGCCCCTCCTAGTGTGCGCTGCTGCCCAACGGCGGCCGCCTCCACAGCAGTTGAAACACAACCATGCTGGTATGCGGACACGTTTTTGCGCGCGGCTTTCATCCGGAGTGCAGTATACGTAGAGTCGCTTTCTCTTTTCAGCCCACGCTGGCGTACTGCATAGCAAAGTCCCTGAATGACATGACATTGTCTTGTTGCATGTACAGCATGCATGCATGAAATCCGGCAACCGCGGCATCTGAACCAGCATGCAGCGAGGCAGTGTCGCTCTCATGCTTGTTGACAACGATGCATGCTATCAACCTGGTCTACTCCTCAGCACATCACATGCAGCCAAGGATTATTACATTTCAACTTTAAAATGTAGTTGATGTTCTGGTGGTGTAGTTTCTCAACCCTCTCAACGCAACGTTAACCTGCGAGCTGCCTGTCCTCCAGCTGTGAAAAGTGAGGTTGAGGGCTCTAGACACAGTGTCGTGTGTACAAACACATTTATTGCTGCAGTGCCTGAGTGGTAGGGCGGCATGCAGCAGGCACGGGTTAGACGCAAGCCTGGGGTGGCGTGCAAGCAGGACGTGCTAAAGGTCATGGCCGCCAGGCGGCTGCTTCCGCGGGCCTCTTGGAATCTCAGCAGGGATCTCAGGGTGTCTCTGAAGCCGAGCGTGCACCTGAGGGTGACCAACGACAACGCGGCGCTGCTCCCGATCCTGTTCGCTTTCAAGACCGTGCGGGCGGTGACCCTCGAATGGGTCCCTTCACAACCCGCTGCTGGGCGTGCCCTGGCCAACCCGCCTCGAGTGCCTGAAGATCATAGACAGCCAGGACGCCGACATAGAGGGTATCTGTCTCCCCCGGGGCCTCGTCGTGCAGGAGCTGGACGTCGTCTATTTGCAGCAAGACGACGACGAGGCCCTGGGACTGGGCCCATTGTGGCTCGAACAGGTCCTGGACGGCCTGGGAGCGCTGAAGACGCTCAGGGTAGACATGACGGATTGCCTCGCGACGCTGGCGAGGGTGACGGTGCCTGCGGGCGTCGTCGAGCTGCATCGGCAGGAGGGCGGAGAGGTGGAGGCGAGCGAGGGGGGTGGGGCGCCGCTGCCTGGGGGCCCCCTGCCCCTGCTGGAGGGCTTGCAGACCCTGCGCCTTTGCGATGTGCCCCTGAGGCAGGTGCTGCTGCCGGCGTCGCTGACGTCCCTGACGGCGTGCCGCTTCGGCGCCGCAGCGGACGTGGAGCTGGCGCTGCTCCCGAGCTTGCACGTCCTCGATCTCGACGACGGGTGGCTGCGCGTCTCAGGACCACAGGTTCAGCTCTCTCCGTCGCTGCGGCGACTTCGGCTACTGGACACCCTCTGGGTGGACGCTGCCGACGACACGGAGCTCCAGGTCATGAGCCTCGGCGACCTGCCGCCGCGTCTGGACTCGCTCATGCTAGACTCCGAAGGCAAACACTTCGCCAGCGACGTGCGCCTCGGGGCGCTGCCCGAGTCGCTGACGGAGCTCACTCTGATCGCCGCGGGTTGAGTGCTGGGGGCGCTGGCGACCTCCGAGGGGACACTCCCCCCCAACATGCGGGCGCTCGAGCTGCCGACCTTAGACTGCGACCTCGGCCTCCTGCCTGCGAGCCTCAAGACGCTGCGCCTGTCGAAGGACTACTTTCACCCCCTCAAGATGCGGGGGCACGTGGACCTCGACTTTTACTGATCGGACACATGGGACAGAGGCCTGTCTGGTCACGCAATCACGAGATGAGGGGGTTGTAACAGGCAGGTGCATACATACTCATTCCCCAGCCTCATAGTTTGCTCGCGCACCAGCTTTCTGGTGGATAGTTCCTGCTTCTGTCACAAATATCTGGTACGGAGGGAATGTCAGGCCAGAAATACTACAGTACATGTATACACAGCATTCATCAGGCGTGTCATGAGGAATGTGCGTATTAACGGTTACTTGATCTGTATGACAGTTACGATCTGGTGCATGTGTCGGTAATGTTCACTCTTGTAAGCCCAGCACCCACGGTTAGGCGATGCCTCTCAGCCTCATCTGCCGCCTTCGCTATGTGCAACATCACTGTTACATCAGACATGGTCACGATTTGTGTGCGTGTCATCGCATGTGACTTTGTGCATGCAGGGGTGTCTGGGTGTGCGCGCCATTGCAAAGTCACAATTATTTTCCTCTAGTGCCCTGCATACAGCTATGTAGCGAGCCTGCAACATTAATGTCGCTTCAAACGCAAACAGATGGCAGCAGATGAAGTTAGCTTTGGTTATAGTGGGGTTGGTTGCACATACTTCTGAAGTACAACAATCAGCGCAAAACAACACATGTCAGCGCACAGCAGGCGCAGTCATGTATTTGCAAGGCTTCGATGTCAGGTTGACATCGACCAGCCACACAGCCAGCGTTGCGGTTCTGCAACTCGCAAAACAAAACTGAGGTCAAGGCATTCTGCTAGGTCAAGCATGCGAATCTTTGTCACCAACAGCTTCTTGAAGCGTGAGGTGACCAAAGCCCCACAATGTGGAAGCCTGGTGAGATTCACAGAGCCCTGACTTCGCCAGACGGTCTCTCCAACCGCAGCATACACCAAGACTGAACAGCCAGGCCTGTATGGGATGCAACGTCATGATATAACAGGCAAGCAGACAGACTTCCACGAGGGGCTCAATGTGCAAACGCAGCTGCAATTCAAATTGATCACAAATACCATGTGTTTAGTAGCAGGCGCATGCGCGCGCAGGACACGCAACACCACAGGATCAGAAAGAGCAGATTCAACATATGTGTGCACATCGCAGTGTTGACCAGAACCGCCGCGTGGAGCGCAGATGCAGAGCAAAGACCATCAAGCGCGCAACTGCCCTACGCCTGGCGCTACCAGCGCGCCGGGCGCCGCGCCGCCGCCGTTCGCGCCCACGTGCTGGTGCGCAAACGGCTTGTTGCAGCCGCTGCGACCGCAATCATACCTAGCCCCCCCGCCTTCCTCCTCGCCTCCGCTGCTATATGCCTCCTCATCGGCCAGCGACTGCCCCCCCATGGCGGCGTTGAGAGCGTCCAGCGGCAGGGGGGTGCGCTCCAGTGCGCCGCTGTGCTGCAGCCACTGGTGCACTGCGCCGGGGTCTACTGAGTCAGGACCTGGGGAGTGGGGTGGAAGCACGGGGGGGGGGGGGGGGGGGGAGTAGCAGATGTCGCAATTGTTTTAACGTGCTTTAAGTTTGCTGCCCAGTTTCAGCAGTTGCGACGAACTTGAGGCTCCGGGCAGAAACTCATGCGCGTGATCGCACACAGGTGCCAGGGAGTTCGCAGAGCGCGCTCCGTGCTGCGTGCCTGCCAAAAACTGCCTGGTTCCCCCTGGCTGAGACTCTCCGCTAAGATCAACCCCCCCAAAATGCCCCCTAGCGATGGGTCAGCAGCCGGTGAGCAGGAAGCACACATTCCCCCAGCTGCTGCGGGATACAAAATTTCGTCTGTGGAAGCTCCGCTAGGAACTCCGTTCATAGGTGCGGTGGGTACACGTGAGGCTGCCAGACCCCCATTGACGGCCACCGCCCATTGAGAGCAGTTAGAACCAATCACTAGATGTGCGGACACACTTGCGCGGCGACTGCCACTTGAGCCAGTGTGCAACAATCGAGTCGTTTGCGTGACGGCACTGAAAAGTGCTACGCGGGTTGCTTGCTAAAGTTGCAGAGCCTCTGAATGGCAGAACAGCATTGTCTTGTGCTTCTGTCCGCAAAGAGTGGCAGTCGGAGCCTTGAGTGCGCGGCACTGTGCAGCTGGAGCTGGGCCCTGGCTTAACTCAACGAGCACATTGAGGCACCATCACCCTGCTCGCAACATCTGCAGCCAAACCTGGGCGCCAATATACAAAGCCCAGCTCGGTGCCAAGCTCCACAGTCACTCTCCTTAAACTTGCAATCAGATGTTGATGTTTAATGCCCAGTTCACACACCTCCGAACTGCCTGAAGTCTGTCGCCTGCGCCACGCTCGCGCCGTCCTTGAACGCCAGCAGCGCTCCGCCGCGCGCGTGCCGCAGGCCCAACCTGTCAGCCAGGGGTCCCCCGGGCGGCGCGCGCGCCCTCACAAAGCGCGTGCCCGGCCACTCTTGCGCAGCTCTCTCCAGCAGGAGGTCGAGCGCAGCACAGGCAGCGGAGTCCGCACAGTAGAAGTGGACGATGACGCGGGGGAGGCGCTGCGGAGGTGGCAGTGATCAGCGTGGTGTTATCAGTGCTCAGTGCGCGCGGGGCGTGTGCGCGAAGGCGTCACCGCGCGAGCACGTGGAATGGTGTCAAGGAGGTGCGTCTGCCACAGTCGTAATGGCATTGCGGGGGGTGAAGTTGCGCGCTGCCGCAGGCGACGGCAGCGCTCAGCATGGTATCAGGCGGGCACGTCACTCCTCGGCATCTCTCTCACAACCATTTGAATTTTGTGCGCCGAGAGAGGTTGATGAGTCTTGATACAAGAGACGCTTGCAGCAGCATGCAATAGGGGCAAGGCCTAGTGTAGCATCAACACTGGGGTCATTGTGCATGTGCATATCTGCAAGTGGCCAAAGGAGGTATATCTTTTGCGGTCGAACAAGCTGCCTGACTCTCGCTTTGGCGCCCCGAAGGACGGCGTGGCAGCTGAGAGTTGCTGCAACCAGGGGGCGATGGCATCACGGACACTTTGCCCAACTGACATGAGAGAAAAAGTTCCTAGCAACTTGCAGCAGGCCGCTCTAGACCACCATCATCGATGGGCGGGCAGGTCAATAACCTGAAATGATGGCATGACAGAAGCAGGCGACCGCTGTGGCACCCTGTGTGCTGGTGACAATGTGCTGGTGTGTCAAGGTTGCTGAGCACTGTGCTACCATGACTGTGCCAGCAGCTTGTTGAGCATGATCCCTGATTAGGTAGCTCATGTATGATTGCAGTTGCGGACGCGGCCAGTCACCGTTGGAGCCATCAGAAAGTTCCTGTGATCCACTGCTTTACCAACGCCGCCAGGACCGCCAACCCCTCCCCCACATCCACGGCGAAAGCCCAGTTCAACGCCATCAACGCATAACAGCGCCTTTGCTGATGGGCACACCTGGGCACTGCAGGCCAGTGCGTGAACCGCGACACAGGAAAGGCGAATGATGATGAATAAAAAGCGTGCTTTTGAGCATCGTCCCTAGAACATTCCACTATGAGCACTGCACGAGTGGCAGCTGTAGTGGCGGGCATACCTGTACAATATGCGGCAGGTCTGCTTCGTGCACCGCTTGGTGCTGACCGTAGCCATACGCTGCTCGCTGCTGCATCTCCTTCAGCTGCTGAGCCGCTGCCTCCATGTGCGCCTGTCGCAGCCGCAGCCCCTCTGGTTCCAGTTCCAGCTCATCAAGTAGGTGATCGTAGTCACTGTCGCTGTCGCTGTCGCCGCTGTCACTGGCTGGCCCTCGCTGAGGGAGGAGGCAAACATCACAACATATGGATGATAGTGGTGAAGGCACGTCAGATGTGGGCATGAACATGTGTGCATGTCGGCGATACTGTAAGGCTGGTAACAGAACATCAAACATAAGCGCCGCACCGAACCCAACACTTATGAAAGTGTGCGCAGTTCTGTAGGTGAACACCACGGGTATTGACTGCATGGATGCAACTGCTGTGACAGTCTTTTGCTGCTGTGGCATACAGTTGTGTTGGTGTTGTTCGTGAGAAAAGAAGTCTACACGCCTTGTCACCTACAAGCAGGGTTGACGTATACGGCCTACGCCGTATGAACCGTATATACCGTATGAGCGTACGTATGAATCCCGCCAGGACGAATATACGGACCGAAGCAGTACCCCGCTCGGGCAGCGCAGCGGGATACAGAGCACAGATGGTGGTACAATGCCTGCATTGAGCATTCATATACGACATGAAGCGCGCAGCTCGTGCTCGACAAGCAAAACCATGCTCGGCAACCGCACACAGCCCTCACGCACCGCCACTGCCGCGGCAAAATCAAGGAGGAACTTCAACAGAAGTTAGATGTGAAGTGAAAGTTGAAGTTTGAGGCAACCGTATGTACCGTATGTATAGGCTTCTCAGGGCAGTATACGTATATACTGTATGTATGACGTAGAACCGACCGTATTTATCAACCCTGCCTACAAGATGCTCCACTTTACCTATTGACTGCAAAAGCTGTCATCACTTGGAGAAAGGTTGTGCTCATGTATGGCCAGTTAGCTCAGCTTTCTCTCCTGCAATCAGTGGGGCACTCTGGCATGGCGATGTCACTTATTTGTGTAATGTCACCTGTGGAGCAGTTGATGCTGTTGCTTCTGGGGGCGCCTTCTCTGCTGCCTGCAGCCTTGCTTGTACCAGCGCTGGGTAATCATCGTCCAGAGAAGGGAGCTCATGCGGCGCAAGAGATCCCGCTATCACTTTGCGTCTCTGCTCCGCCTTCGCCACCCTATCTTCCTTCCGCAGCGCATCCATCAGCTTGCCCATCCTGTGGCATAGTTAAACGCACAGAGGTATCCACTATGACTGTATACATCTGTGCCAACAGGCGACCAGTAGGGATGAAGGTCGAAATGCTCGAGCATTGCAGGTCCCCGGCAGATGCATGATGCACCCGACTTGACGGCTGATTATCCAAGCAATTGGCTGATTGATTTTGCATGCCGGCACTGAAGCGCGCACGCCGCGCCAGGACTCTCATCAGCTGCAGTAACAAAACCGAACTTATCTTACTTTCTGTTGGCGATGGCTTCTTTTTGGCAGCATGGGTCCATCTCGTCCGAGTCGTATCCCTCCAAGTGAACATCGCGAGCGCTTTTGATGCCGCTACCGCACTTGTCGTGATCGGAGCAACCTGTGCAGCCATGACTGTGACCAGTTGCTGCTGAAGCCATGCTGTAAAGTAGCTAGGAATATTTCACGTGAGCACACACGTGCACTTCTCCTCCGACACAAAGTTTAAGTTCAAGTGCAAGTTTCATGTTGAAGTTTACAAGTGAGTTTTTTTTGTTTTTTGAAGTCTTTGAGCATCTGATGCCGCGCCTGACGGCTGCCGGTGTAGCGGCGGCGGCTAAGTTCATGCGGCTTGCGGTGCTGTTGGCGCTGCAATCTGGCGTGAGCGATGCGTTTTCGCTTGTGCCCAGTGCAAATACGGTCAGGCTGTCGAATCGCGGGATGCATACGCGATCCAGCACCTGCTTGCGGATGGGCGCTGACGAATGGCGTGAGCTACAGCGAGGTGCGCAAGAGTGCAATGATCTCCTTGCTGTGCATGTTGGTGACTTACTGATGTGTCGAGGCGTGCGCGACGCTCGCGATCGAGGCGCTCTCAAACATGATCGCAGCATCATGTTGGCTTGACAATGTTGTGGCCACAAGCTCGTTGGCCGCTCGATCCTTCAAATGCTGTTATCTCATGCCATGAAATGCTCCTGGTTCATGAAGCCGTCGGCTAATTTCCAACAGCCTTCGTTCGAGCTGCTTCACCAATGAGGACATTTTCCGTCTTCGATGCTGATCAAACTTCCTACCCCGGTTCATGTTCTCTTGTGCTCATGTTGTGCTAAGCAGGTTCAGGGCGCAAATTGGGTTGTCTACCATTCACCGTAGATGACGCCATCTGCATAGGGGAGACTCGGAGGATGCACTTGTACGAGGCGAGATTCCTGGCTCTCTTCGAGACGGCACTACAGAAACGAGGGGGGTGCGTTGGAGCTGCCATTTTCTCAGGATCGGGGCTGTTCCCGATCGCACCATTGTGCGACATCATTGCATGGGAAAGGTGATAAGCCTTCACTGCCTTACCAGCTGCACTTTGAAGGGGCACAGGAACAGCGCACAGCATGTCACCACAGCAGCAGCATGCTTAAAGAGGAGAATATTCCAGAGGCGCATAAGAACTTTCATAGCATAACAATTTTGTATTCTGCAAGACTGGTGCACTTCTGCGCGGCGGTACTGTGTGGTGATGGTGGACTCCAAGAACTCGAGGAGCAGAAAGATGCTGTTGGGAGACTGGATTCGGTACCTGCATGCAAGTTGCCAAGTCGCATGGTATATCGAATACTTCACAGTACCTCAGATGCACCTGGCACGGCGTGCTGTGTTGGGAGCGGGTTCCTGATGGTGCTGTAATTTTTCGTAGTAGTTGACTTTGTGAGCCGGCAAACTCTACCTCAATTTGATGAGAACCGACAATCATCAACTGAGCGAACGAAGCAGTATGAGCCAATGAAAAAGATGACCTTTTAGTGCAACTTGTCCTGCTCAGCGCTCTGCTTATTCTATCAGCCAATAGTAGGGTGTAGTTGTTCCACATGTGTGTCACAGATTCAAGAGGCAGCCCCAAAGCATTTCATTGTAGCTGCTGACAAGGGACTTCGGCGTTGGATCTGTGCTTACCCACAGAACTCCCACAGACATTGACACATGCCAGTCCCTAAACGGCGACTGTAGTGTACTTCGAAGTAAATGATTGCTGGCCTTCGTGCTTTGTGCTGCAGCTCCCAAGCTGTCGAAATGCCTTATTCTGAACCACTGGACCTGCTGCAATGCTTGCAGAAAGCCAGTGGGAGTGGAGGTGACAATCCGCTGCGTGGGGCGTGCGCGGCTGTATGGACTAGACGAGGTATGTAGGTATGGACTCGAGCAATCATGCGTAAAAATGGTGCACTCACAACTCAGCTGCCGAGATTAATGTGGCAGCGCTCCTTCTGGGCTCTTAACAGCAGCAAAGGCATGCAGGACTCCACAACGACCCAAGCGAGTAGTTGCAGTACAACACTGAAGGGCTAGTGACCTTCTTAGCAATCACACCATGCAACCTCCATCAACGCTTGGCAATAGCGTCTGGCAGTAGCAACGCGCCAAGGTGTTCTTCAGGGCATGCAGGGACGGGCTCTGAACAACTCAGAGCAGGAATTTGCGATTTGCAATCTGAATTGACTCCGAAGTATATGGGCTTTGGCATGTGCAACGGGGTTACTGGCAGCCGTCTTGTGCTACACGATGAGCAAAGTTGACGTTAGGTCTGCATGCTCACATGCATGCGGCACTTAGAGGCATCAACACTCAGCCTCACTTCATTATTTTCAGCCAATCATTCAACGCCCTTCGCGCTCAGCCATCTGATGTGTTTGTACTTGAACTATCGTAACCGGCATGCATACTTGCTTATGAGCTTACACCGTAAGCACCCCGCTGATCACAGACGTTTGTGCGGAGAGGGGGCATGCTCATGCGCACCGCGCACCCTTTGCTCCTGATCGTCATCAATGTCACTCGTACCAACGGCTGCCGTGTTCCGCACTGTCCGTAACTGCCATGTAACTGCCACGCGGCGCAGTGCTTGCCATGACACAGGCACACACACACACCCCTGACTGTGCAGGCCCGGTCTGCCAGCAAGGCGCAGACTGCGGTGCGACGATGGTGATGCTCAACCACGCGACCTGTCAACATGCGCACCGCGCAGGTGGATCCCTTTGTAGACGCGCTCGCTGCGGAGATTGTCGATGACCCTGAGAGCGCCAGCGAAGCGGATGTGGACGGTTCCTCGCTTGAGGAAGTTTCCCGGGAAATATACACGCTCCACGATCAGTGCGTTCAGCTGGAGGCCAAGCTGAGGCTGATAGAGCAGGACAGACTCGCCAAGATTGCGGCAGCTACCGCCGCCGTTAGGGGCACTAGTGCCAGGTGCGTCACAGAGGCAGTTTGAAGTTGTCTGTGCATGCGACGACAAGTGCGCGTTGCTTTTGTCAGGCACCGGCACTCCTTGGCGTGTCGATGTATGAAGTGCGTGTGAGCATGCAGCTCGCCGCATGTACCACTGCGATGAATCGCTTGTTCCTTGCGATAGGAGACAACCTCGGCAATCGAGCGCCCAGGCAGGGTGAGAGAAAAATGGGAGGGGGGGGGGGGGGTACGCTGCTGCGCGCGCTGCTGCATCAGTGTGAAATGCAGCAGAGAACACCACTTGCGCTGAACATGACGCGCAGCGCACTGCGCACCATGGTCAGCCTGGTACATGCCCCGCCTATGCCTCTCTGCGTATTCAAATCATACGCCATAGCAGTGCGCGTCTTGCAGAGCTGAGCTGTAACTGACGTTGGCAACAGTTGTACGCGCTCCAGTCAAGCACTTCACTACATGACGCGCCTCATCTGTCCCCTTGCATCCACATCCACAGAGTTTGGCTCTGCGTGCCCTGTCTACCATGTCCCAATACACACATTAACATCACTAGGCGCGATGCTCAATCAGCGTGGATGCTTTGTTGGCTTTGATTGTGTTGAGCCAGCAGGCGCAAGAAAGCAGGTAGCAGCAGCAGCAGCAGCGGCGGCAGCGGCG
Organism: Tribonema minus; assembly: GCA_017506865.1. NCBI lineage: Eukaryota > Xanthophyceae > Tribonematales > Tribonemataceae > Tribonema > Tribonema minus. The sequence continues at coordinate 73,079 of JAFCMP010000040.1, forward strand.
GCAGCAGTGAGGACATGGATATGCTCTGGGGGCATGAAGGGTGGGACGACTCTGGTTTCTTGAAGCCACTGCCACAGCAGGTACGAGGGGCGGGTGTCACACTTGAACATGAAGCTGTCTGTTCTCAGAAGCTGCAGTTTCAGAAGGATTGCCGCGTTACTGACCGTGTGCTTGTGGTCACAAAGCGCTGCTGCTTATTCTAGTTGAATGTGGTCCTAGCCCCATCGTACCTTCCTGGGTACACAAAGGCACCAGAACCGACATACTTCGAAGTAGTACTTGGGGTACTCGACCATGACTTCTGAGTGCGCGCCGCTAGCTGATTTTCTCAGCTGGTCCAAGAACGCTTTTGTGGCGAGAGTGCCAGTGCTCACATCTACATGAACATCTGGCGAAACGTGTATGATATGCGCCGCAGCTGTGATAAGGTCAGAGCAAGCCAGGAACTGGCATCACCGAGGCTCGATGATCAGTTTGGCACAATGATCGCAGCGCCAATTGTGCAAACGTACATCATATTCACCTTATGGTGCCTGGCCTCAAATTTGACATGCGCCCCAGCCTGCAGCGGCGCGAATGGGCGGCACTAATTGTGCCGCAAATGCGTTGGAACTGCGAGGAGTGGAAGTCATTGACCGGTCACAGCGTTCTTTGTCGATGCCCCTATCAAACAAACTTGTGTTGTAGGTGCTATCATTGTCGTCAGTGCTCCTGCAGCCCTTACCGCAACATCAGGTTGCAACACTTCAGATTCTACTCTTGCCGCCCACTGAGTCTCGCGCACGGACTTGCACTGCCGTATGCAAACTCTGTCCGGCCCACGACAAAATCTGATGAGCTGGCAGTAGATTACATGCATTCATGTCAGTGCTCATTCACACATACCCCTACATACCCTGTGCAAGTGGCTGCTGCTCAGCAGTGCAAACATAGCCACGTGCCAACTGCTGAACCATTGGTCTCTCATCCACTTTTGTTTTGTGCTCTCATTCTCAGGTCCAGGAGAAGTATGGTGTACTGATCAGCAAGCCGAATCTTGGTGGTGTGGATCGCTCCAGCGCCAACACCCCTGCCAGCGCGGCGCTGCTGTGGAGCTGCACGTCCAAGCAGGTGTGCAGTGTCTATGTACTTCAATATCATAAGCAGGTGTCAACGTCGTGACCATAAGTTAAAGTTGTGCAGCAGTTTGAGGCTGTAAAGACCTGACCAGAGGTATATTTTTTGTCGTGTTTTTGAGCGGCTGGCCCTCCCAGCATCATTGCGCTGTGGTGGAGCTGCTGGTGCGGCTGCTGCATTCTACTTCCAAGTATTGCTGGCGACCGCGTGGGGCTCCATGTAGTCACTCGGCGCAATACGCTATGATCTGTACGTAACTGCTCATGCTCCCCTGACTTTCGTCACTGGTACATATGTGGCGGAGTCCCGGGGGGGGCAGGGGGGATAGATGGACGAGGACTTAGTGGGGGGGAGATACCACTTGGCGATGTCGTTGAGAAGTGATCGTCAATGCGCATTGAGACACTGTCAAGCTTACACAAGGTATATGTAAATGCTGGTGACAAGCTAGACATCCTCTAGCTGGGCTTTTTCGCGCCCTCAGCGAGAACGAAAGAGAAGCACATGCGCACTCTGTGCACCACTGTAGCCTTGAACACATGTCTGGCTTGGCATGCAGCGCTCAATTCGCCGCTGCTCTTACATGGCCTCGCACTGCGCCCTTCCTCTGCAGGCTGAGGAAGTGCAGCTGCTGTCGCACGTGGCGGTGTCGTGCTTTCCGCCGTCGGCGCGGCTGCGCGGCATGGCATGCGGCAGCACCAAGGAGCGACTCGAGCAGGCAGCAGTGCTGCTGCGAGAAAGGGCCAGGTGACGCCACTGAACTTCTGTTGTACAGTGTCTTGCACGGGCGGCCAGTGGTGGCGAGATGCCCTATACAACATTGCTTGAGCAATAGTCGAGTCAGAAGCAACGCTCACTCTAGCAACGGGTCAGAAGCTCACGCCCCTCAAAATGCCACCTTTGATCTTCTTTCTGATTCAGTCATGGAGCTCCTGCTTGCTCAATGTGGGCGTGCTACTGTTGTCAGACCATGGTGTCAATGCTAAGATGGAGTCAGGTGTGACCGCAGGGGGTCCACCTTGCACCTGATGAAGGGTGTGAATCGGTGTAGTTGGACATCTGCAAAGACGCATGTTGTGTTGCTTTAGTGTTGTCACTTTGCAGCATGCTGCAGTGGCGGCCCGCGATGTGATTGCGTGACTCGCATGATTGCATCGCACCTGCCAGTCATGGCACTGCGTCTCAATGTGTGCCGCTGCGCTGTGCTATGCAGGCTGCTGTCAGCCAAGGCTGCGCTGCGCCAGCTGCACTATGAAGGGGGCGCCACTGGCGCCGCCGCCGAAAAGAAGACAGAAACCTGGAGTGAAGGCGGGTCAGCCAATGATGACCTGGAAGGCGCTTGAGCATCATCGTGGTCTGCTGCAGCTAGTGCTTACAGATGCTGTTGGTGGCAGCCACCCATCATTACACGGCACGTATCGTCGCCAGGTAGATTGCGCATGTATGACTTGCCACCTAATGAACAGTGTCAACGCCTCAGTGGACTATTTGAAGCGCATCAGCTCCAACACAATATGCACCGGCTTCAAAGGGTGTCAGTCGGCAATCATGTGCATGGTGTACAAATACCGGGCAGTATGCAGTCACAGTCCAAATTTTGCCTCAGTATGACAATTGTGAACAGACAAGGCCTGACGATATCAATATATATCACCCACACGCATTCCCATGCATCCACTTCTGCCAAGCTCTCGTTTCTTCATGCTGAGCATGAACTCAAGCTCAGCATCATGCATGGTGCTCGTCTACTCTAGCCTGTTGTGCATGCAAGGCATGCTGTCAGTCATCGTGGAGCACTGTGCTGCACATTTCCGTGTCATTCGTTTCCCTCTCGTACCATAATGTTGCCAATTCCGGCATTTGTTTCAGGGTCCTCTTCCAATCGTTGCACACACGACCCAGGGCAGTTGTGTTATGCCTGGCTCGTGCAGCCATTACATTGCGCTTGGACCAGAAAACGGGGCTGCAAATGGTACCACCACGATGGTAGCCCCCGCCCTAGGGGTGGACAGCATTGCAACTAACACCAGCATGCGTAAGCCTGCGTATGACATGTACAGCGTCACGTCACAAGAAGGCAGTCGCATTGCAATTGTACGCAAGACAAGGCAGCGCAAGGCGAAGGAATGGGGCTATGTCCAAGGAGGCAAGACGGCAATGCGTACACTGCAGCATGTGTGCAGCTGCGATGCGGTGTGCAACACACAGTATGAATGGCCATGGCAGTCAAGAGCAGATGTGTACTTTTTATTAATTCTCGCTCAGGGCGCGAACTTTTTATTAATGCTCGCTCAGGGCGCGAAAAAGCCCAGATGATTGGCATCTAGCTGTAAAGAATCTACATGTCGTATGACAGATGTGTACTTCTTCTGAATTCTCAGATGTGTACTTCTATATACATGCCAGTGCCTGCACTGTGCAGCAGGCAGCGCGTGCAACTGCCTGGACGCCATGGTACACAAACACATGGCTGGCATCTGCCCCCCTGCATGGCCTGGTCCAGCTGCTACTTCCATCGTACTCTTCCTTGTGAAAACATTCTTGCTCAGGTACGAAAAAGCTCGGATGAGTTGTATCCAAGCTTGCTGTACGGAATCCACAGGTTATGTGTCGGTTTGAACGTGTCTCAACGACACCCATGGTGCACTCAAACGACGCCGCCAAATGTACCAGTTGCATCTGCGTCCATCCCACACTGGGCAGTTTGACACTTCAACCGCTGCGTACGTGCGAATATTGCTGCATCTGGCATCTTGTCTACAAAGGGCTGGGACTACACAGTGCAAAACCGAACACAACGCCGCTGCAGGGTGGCACCCGTTGGTGCAAATGATGTGTGCTACACACTAGTAACCTTTGCATGACAGATGCGTCATCTTACGACTTGCATCAGCTCAAATTCGTACACCTCTTGTGCACCCTCAGCTGGAGGCGCCGGATGTTGAGCGTCTGTTTGAGGCGGCCAGCTTTTGCAGCAGCATCCGAGCCTGTCTGTGGCTGCTGCCGCTCAAGCTGCTGTAACTTCTTCTCAAGCTCCGCAATTTCGCGCTCCACGAGCAGCTTTACAGCTAGGTCCCACGCAGCCTGCTCCTCTTCGGGCTGACGTAAACGTGCACGCAAACGACACCGCAACACCCATCAGTCAGCTGAAATCATGTGAGAGGTGGACCTGACTGTTGCCTTTTTTTCGATTCGCAAGAGTGGAAAGGCGACTTGTTTGTAAACCGCGCGCCTCTCACGGGCTGTGCTGATGCTATTGTTATGAAGTAGGTGAAGGAATGTAGGAGCAACAGCAGCGACACGGCACGCCCCCCCAACAGGCGCTGACATGTATGCTGTCGCCCATCTGTGCATGTGTACGCTTGATCAGCTGCTTCACGCATGCTGCAGCTGAGAAGGGGCCAGGTTGGCAAACATGGCAGCAGCGGTGTAGTGGGCTTGTTTCGCTGTAGATCAGAGTGCCCCTTCGCGCTTGACCTTGCTTTATGCGTTAAATGCAGTCCAGGTTTCTTTATAACAACGTTTGTATGCTACTGTAGTGCGCAAGCGGATGCGAAGCTACTACTAGTAGTCTTCACTTGTTGCAGGCTAGCGATACACGATGCTTGCGAAGACAGGTGCGAAGACGGTTGTCATGTTGTGGAACAACTTACAGTAGTTTTCTTGGGAATCTTCCCGATTCTCTCCCATTCACCCAGCATGCACACCACATCCCAGGGCTTGTAATAGGAGGGCATTTCTGCAAGCAGCAAACGCACCGGCGAGGAACAACAGCACAACGTGGGAAACGCAGCAGCAGCAACAGAAGGATGGCAAATCTCGAGAGATTCCATGATACTTCAGTTGTGTAGTGCAGCAACGGCAAAGTAAGCTATAGCACAGAGCCGGCAGATCATTGGGAGGGAAGCTGTTCAGATGCCGTTACTCCCAACAAGCGAATAGCACAAAGCTCGACAGACCATCAGGGGGAAACTGGTCAGATGCTGTTAGTCGGAGCACGAAGGATAAGACAGCTCGTGCTAGCCGTGTGCCAGTGATTGCGCCCTCTTCACCTATCGACGCCTGCTACTGCTGCGCTGCTGCTGCTGCTGCTGCTGCACTGCTGTACAAAGGGACACAGTTGAGGAAGTCACACACTGCCTTGTACCTTATTGGACGTCCAGAACGCTTGTTGCGCTGCTCTCTTTGTGTTTACAACTTGAAACCTGGGCAGTGCCTTCTGCTGTATATATTTTAGTCACTCGTTCTGCAGCAGTGGAAATGGGAATCAAAATCAACCAATGAAAGTTTATTCTTTCTTGCGAGCTTTGGACTTCCAGAACGCTTGCTGTGCTGCTCTCCTCGTGTTTTCAACCTGAAATCTGGTCAGTGCCTGCTGCTGTATATATATATTTTGGTCACTCGTTTAGCAGCAGCACAGCAGCAGTAGGGTAATATTATACTAATATATGCAGTGCACGTGATACGTTTTATTCTTTTTCATGAGCTCAAGTTGAAGTTGTCGTTTTTTGTAAGAAGTAGGTTGTCGTGCGGGGTGTGTGATGGCGTATGCTGCTTGGATGAGGACATAGCTGACTTCACGATGCATGGCGCCAGAGTCAGTCATATGCACAGGGGAGTATACCTACTGCTTCCGCCAAAACTGCAATTATAATCTTTCCAAAGAGATGTATGTAAAGAGATGTCGCAGTAAAGAGATGTTGCAGTTGTTTCATGGGCCTCCTCCAAGGTGCATCGCGTCGCATTTCATTTCCACACACATCCATGATACCTTTGCCTAGATCGTGATGCTAAGGTGTAGCCTTTTATTGCGACTGAATCAAGAAGAAGCCTACAGGCACCGTAGGCACTCAATCAGAGGAGGTGCCCTCTGCCGGCACTCTCACGCCGAAGAAGGTGCAGCAGCAATGTCCAGCATGGCCGCCGCGCCAGAGTGCATGGAGACAGTGTCCCTCCACCGAGCCCTCTTGGAGCTCGTGATGGCCCCTCCACCGACGCCTCTTGGAGCTCGTGATGGCACAGCCGGCGATGCTGCTGCCAAAGGCGCCAGCGCTTCCTTGCCCCTGCAGCAACAGCACTATCGCTACATCACGTGCTATGGTCGCTGGAGCGAAGAAGCAGGCAGTGGCAACCCGGGCAGCGAGGACGGAGGCTGGTCCATGATGAACTCCAGAAGGGGCCGGCGGAAGGGCAGAGCTGCCATGAACTCTGGTGCGGCGGCCATGCTGGGCGAGAGCTGCAGCTGCTGCTGCATGATACTCGGCGTGTTACGTGGCGGCAGAAGGAGCTGCGGCATTGGTGGATTGTCGTACACTAGAGCCAGTGCTGTTGGATGCTCCTCGGCGTGGGAAGTGGCGGCAGAGGAACACTGCGCCGCTGGTTCACTGCTGGCCACAAGCGCCAGCGCATGCCTCAGCATGCTCGCCGATGAGACGATTGCATCAACGTTCTGTGCGTGTATGTGCATACGCGCTGATCAGAGCCGGGATTGTGCCTTTCATAAATGCGCAGTCTGTACCCAGCTTATATGCTCTTACCGAGAACATGTTCGTTTGATGGTGGCATTTCTTCGTCTTTGTGCTAGTACATGCATAGGCATCGGCCATTGTCGCGCGTGTGTTCTTGCGCCAAGTGTACACAGTATGTATGCATTTCTTGTAATCAAAACCACGCCTCGTATGGCTGTATCGTGTCTGCGTAGTTGGTGCGGCATGACATTGAGTATGGTTGGTGCGGCATGACATTGAGTATGGCAAGGGCCAGACGTTGCAAGTGTGTCTTGTCTTGCTTGAATGAGGTCTGCCCTCGGAGGCCACTGAGATATTGCACCATCCTATTCAGACTTGGCGGGTTACTTGTTAGTTTCAGACGATGCACATTGCACAAGTCCGTATGACTCACGTCATTCCGTTCAGACTTGGCGGGTTGCTTATTAGTTGAAGACTATGTGCATCGCGCAAGTGTCGACTTGCCAGACTGTGTTTCAAACGACCATTTGTCGAGCTTGGAAGAGAAGACTGCAAGCCGGCATTGGCATTTCAAACAATGGTCGTTTTACCAAGAAGCCACAAGTAGTACGCAAGTCTGTGCTCTGTGCTTCAAATGTCATCGCTACAAGATACACATAGAAGTAGCTCCTTGCGGTTCACGTTGCACTGGCGCAGAACTGTAGCAGTGGCCGGCTGCACATCACACAGCCCGTGCTGTAAGCAAATTTACCAGGGAATGGCGCTTGTAAGCTTGACAGCAAATGCAGAATGCAGTGACGATGAGCGTCGCTCAAAGACCTGCAGCATAGTGTGTTACTCACGCCAATAGTAGTGCTTGATCATCACAGTATGCAGCGTTTTGTGGATGGTTGAAGTGCGCAATCAGTAGTGTATGACGCTGCATGTTAGTTTCACGGCACTCATGCAAATGCGCAAGTCTCCATTGCACAGCATCACAACAAGTAGCAAGATCCACCGCGAATGGACGCTGGCTTTCAAGCGGTATTGTTCATTCACACCATGGCTGCCAGTGGGCATGCCGAACCGTTTAATCCACAAACCCTTGCAATACTGCGCAGGCCGCAGGCTGCAGATTCCGAGTGCGTCTCTGGTGCTCGCCTGACACAAAGTGCGGCCAAACACACTTTTGGGGCCACCATAATCCACGCGGACACTGATCAATTGCTGCTGCTGGTGGCGCTGACTTGTCTGCAGCCTTCGTTTGGTAAAGCACGACAATACATCCTGCACTGGACTCCAGGAAGTCCATGTGAAGGCCACATAGGGGCCTTGCATATTGCTGCACACATGGCGTAAATTTTATCGCGGTTATTCAATCCTTATGTGTCAGGTGCGCCAAAGTGCGAACGAAGTCAGGAGGGCAGCATCGGTCGGTAATGCTTGTGCAAAACATGCATGTTGGCATCGTGAACACTTCACGCGTGACGGAGCGGATCACCTGAACAGATACCTCCACGCAGCATTTGAGTTCTAGTGAGGTTGACACGTAAGAAGTCGCTGATGCCCTGGTGTTACATAGCAATATATTTGCTATAGCTTCTTCTTGATGCCTTACTTGACTGCGCCGCAAAGGACTACAGTGTAATTCAAATACATATTTGTAGACATATTTAGACTGTAAGCCTTTGAGTCCAACTATACTTGCATGAGCATGAGTGTGCGCTGTGCGGAAGCTGGTGCTGTAGTCATCATCTTAATTCAAACTTCAGGGTCTTTCAAGCCGTACCTTTGCATTGGACAAGAGTAAAATGCTGCTGCTGCCGCACAGGTTTGACTGCTGTTTACAGGTTAACTGCTGCTTACATGTGTCATGACGTGGCACAATGCTTGCCGATTCCACACAGTTGACTGCACGCCATTCGTTTAAGCAGCAGTGGAGCTTTAATGCAAGTCCCTTGCATCACACGCACGAATGCCAAACTGAGACACACACTATGCAGTGAGGCAACTGAGAGGCACACTCTGAAGAAAAGCATTGGTTTGACTGCTGACTTCATGGTCGCAATTTCACCTTGAATTATGCTGAGTTGCACCTGCAGTTATTGGCTGAATAAAAGTACACCCAGGGGACTGCAGACTCTGTACATATACATTACATACTTATGTCCACACCACACAAAGCGCACCTGAAGTGGTCATGATGATCCACTGTTCAGCTGTTACACGACCGACTTTTTTTCCGACTGTCCAAAAAACCAACCGAGGTCCCGCTGATATCGGCAGCCCGCGTGCGTGTGTGATGAATTGCTGCTGCCCTGCTACGCCAAAGCACTGGAGAAGATGGCGAGCTTGGAAGGCTGGAGCTTATATCAGCCGCGGGCGTCCGGTGGGGTGACAATGCGGCGCACTGGCGGTGCAGTGGTTCATGCCAGGTGAGAGGTCCAGCCTGTTGAACATGCGCACAGTCAACGCGGAGCAGGCCAACCCAGGCACGCCTGCCCCCTGCCGTCCTCTTCGTAGCGCCTAGCTGTCTCATCGACGTACACACCTGTCGTTGCCTACACTGCGGCAGTAGTGACTGTGTCAGGAGACGCTGGCTAGTGCATGCAATCATAAGACGGAACGGGAAGCCTCGACGCCTGGTGAGGCTAGCGCGTCATTCAGAACACAGCGGTGCAGCTGCATGACCTTGTAGTTCCTGCCATCAAGAGCGTCATGCTGCTGGAATCAGAGCAGTGCAATTCCAGCGATAGAGTTTATGCCAGGAGCTTTCACCTCAGCACACGAGCTGATCAAGCGCAGCTCCTTCGCTCATTGCATTTGCAGCGCGTCCAGGCTGCTTGTGCCACCCCTCCGTGCTGCTCGCCATGCTCGCGCCCTTCAACACCACTTCCCAGGCTGGCAGACAGGCTTCGAACGCTGTTTTTCTTTGAAGATCTCAAACTTCAAACCTTGTCGAGTAAATTCGACCGTGTAACTGGCGTTAGAGCTGTAAAACCTCCACTCACTCACAGTTTGCAAGAGACAGAGGCAGCAGCAAAAGCTACGTCCATCTGCTCTGCAAGCAGCACCAGGCAGCAGTGTCTTGACCAAGCTTACACGCCGTCATACACCGCGGGGCTGGTCATCGACACGCTTTCAGCGATAGTGTGAAACAACGGGTAAGCCGACTTTTCGTGAGCCTCTGGATGCTTTGAAGGTAGGCTGGGTCTCTCAAGGTGCTTGGCCTTGCTGTCAGGGCACACCAGCACCCTCTTAACAGATCCGCCACAGCACGGGCTCGGCGGCAGCTCGGCACGCGCCTGGATGCCCCAACTGATGGCCTCTGCACAATAGAGTCAACCACATCAACTGAACTCCACCTCAGAAGGGGAATGCGGTGCTCCTAGCCCAGTTCTAAAGCAGATGCCCATATCCTTTGACCATTTTCATGTGTTCTACCTGTCTCCCTTGCCGTCGGCAGTCGTTCTTCTGTCCTAACTGCCTCTGTTGTATGCACTACAACCACATCTTAAACACACCCCACTCTGCAGATTAAAGTTATCTGTTGAGTGACTGATACACCCATCATTTCATACACCTGTGAACTGCTGTCAGACTGACCATTGTGTGTTTGGTCTTTTCCAATGTTGACATGCTGCACAGGGAGAGAGATAGAACTGGCACCACACAAGTACCACTGCAGGGAGCGGGCAAGTTGCTGGCTTTCTCACAGGCCAGGGCTGCCCCCCACTTGTGGCTTCCGGCGGAACAGAAGCTGGCTACAAAGCTTCCAGTGGAGGAGAAGCTGATTAGGAAGTAGAAGACGGCAGGTGGGCATCACACTCCACATAGAGCGTGTAGGGCTTTGATAGTTGATGTCTAGGGTAGGGTTTGAAAAGAGGTAGTGCATCAGTACAACAGGCAGTGTCGAACATGCATGTCTAAGAGCAACTGTGGTTTGCTACTCTTGGCTGCAACCTCATCATGGTTTGGTGCGTGATCGTTCACACACGTACCTGCCAATATTTATGCTGACGTAGCACTAGACTGTCCATGCTTTTGTTTACTAGAGCCATGAACGCCTTTTAGCGCCCGACTACTGCTGATGGCCCCATGCCAGAGACACCTCGAGCATCGGCAGTCCGTTTCGAGCATGCAGCTCTACTTTACTTGTAGCTCAAGATCATTTGCCTGGCGATGACCGTGTTGATCTCCTGCCCCGTTACGGTCGTTTTATCGCTGTGTATGTACGTCCCAAATGATACCCTTGTCACTTTGCATGTTCCTCTGCTGACCTCTGCTGACACTCTCATGCCACCTGTCATATGCCTTCCACAGACGATAGGGGGCGTGACATCATCATGTCACCAGCCCCCAACAAGACCGGCCAGTCCCATGAGGCCTGCGTGTACCGCTCGCCGTTGGACACCACTGCTGGTGAGATTGAAACAAAAACAGCGTTTGTAGGTGAAAAGAGCTTTGTCGTCAGGCACAACACCTGTTTGCCAGATAACGTGCTCGATGCTTTTCATCTGGTCAGGTGCTGCCTACTTCACTCTGGTTGCCATCCACCGCGGCGACCTTGGACCCCACTCCTGCGCATTCCGCTCCCCGAGTATTCATCATTGGACGTGCTTGTGTGAAAGCCCACATGAAGGCGCCCCTTTTGGCTTCTGCATCATCATATTAGAAGTACATCATACTTCCAGCATGTACCTCAACTTCTCAGTGATTGTTTACGTGTGGTACAAGCGGCTGTCCGTGACGGTCTCCCTCGAGCATTGCTACTCTTGGTGGCAGTGCCTTTCGCTCCTTTCTTCTGCTCAGTGAACACCAGTACAACTGCTTTGACTGCTATGAGGATTCTCAGATACTGCCAACTGTATAAACAACTCCGCGCTGCACCTCTGACTGGCTTTGATTGCTGCTGCTCTGCATTGTTGAGCTGACACGCTGTCACTCTACGAAGCAGCAGCGCTCGTCTCTCATGAAGCATGAGTGTCCGCTCTAAGATTGCTTCACAGTTCTCCATACAACACTGTACTTTACCGCTGCCTGTCAGTCCCTTCTTCTGCGGTCGAGCAGGTGACGCATTCATTGAGCGCTCCATGGCAGGGCTCCGCACTTTTGATCATAAAGCAGATCTCTATCCAGTTCAAGTGCCTTCAATAATGCCGTAAACATATGATGTGCTGGATACCTGGTTGACCTCACCCCCCTTTGCTGCTGAGCAGCTGATGCGCGATGGAGTCTATGGCAGCGCTCCTCACGTTCAATCACAACTCACAGCTGCACAAATACTTCACTACCTCGAGTTCGTTCAATGAGGCTGTCAACATGCAACGTCGTAGCGCTGTTCACCTCACTGAATCTGATTCCCCCATGCTGTTGAGCAGGTGATGCACTGACAACGTACATGTCTGTGGCATGGCAGGCGCTCCTCACTTCCAACTACAACAGCATACATATCTTGTGTGCTGTGATATCGAGCACTGTTTACCTGGCTGACCTTAACTCGCTGTGTGCCGTTGAGCAGCTGACGCGCTGGTGCGCTGTATGGCAGCACTCATCGCGTTGGATGGCTTCATGCCCGCGCACCTCCTCCAAGACGTGGACATGGTGGTCATCGCAGCGGCACTGAAGCGTATGGGCTTTGGCAGCAATGAAGGTACGACTTGTGCTTGTGAACAGTTGCAGGGGACGAAAGCCTATGGTTACGAATCTCTGTTGCAGGCTCCCTTCTACGAAGATAACTTACCCTCTGTGCAGCTTGATTAGAGTACCAAGTATACAGGTTAGCCTCAACCTTTCGTCGGTCTTGTCTTGGCAGTTGTGTTTGCGTGAAGCCTCTGTTGGTCATCAAACACACCTCAACCGTTTTTGCAGAGCCCTTCCGAGTGTAGTTGGGTAGGTTGGACAGTATCCATGGAGTCCGCGTCTTCTTCGTCTGTATGACTGCAACTGTCAAATGCGTGCACATTTGTCTGCATACCGCAAAAATGTTGGGCAACTCCCTCATGAGCTGAAGTCCCTTTTTAGCCGATGTCATGCTTGTGGTGCTGCTCGTTGCTCATTGACGCATTTCCAGCATGCTCAACACCAAGTATAAACACCGTGTATCACTCTGCGTCATGGTCCGTGCTGCAGGGCTGAGATTTGTCGTTGTTCAGAGGGCCATGGCGACGATGATGATCAACACCATGGTCTGCACACCCGCTGCCAGAAGCACTGCGATCGCCATTGCTGAAGAAACTTACATGGAGACAGTCCGGGGCTGGTTTTGGGAACAAGGCCCCCGAGACACTGTCTGGCGCAAGGTACGCCCACATGCACTTGTACCTCCCATGTCATTTTGCATACATAGACTTTATGGAACTTCACGCCAGCATGTTCACAGCATGCGCACAGCATATACCTTGTGCCTGTGATCATAAGCTCGTGCTTGATTCTAGATATACTTGAGAGGCAGTAGTTTGCACGGTGTATGGCGTACATGTTGCGGAGACGCAGTAGCACAGGCACTTGATGCACCGTCAGGAGCAGTGGGAGTGTGGGTGAGGATTGATGAGTTTGGGATTTAGTGGGGCGTCTCATAGCTGTAGTCTCCTTAGCACCAGTGCCTGATGTCTACTTGGTGATTGCTTTGCCTATATGTGAAATTCAGACATGTCGCCATGGTCCTAAGTGCTGTGCGCTGTCAAGCCTGTACATGTCTTTCACAAGATGGGACAAGTGTGGCTTGCGGCTGGGCACTGTTGAATGCAATTTGGTTATGGAGAGTAGTGTGAAGAGGGGCAAGCCTGATCGTGTTTAGACTAGGTATCTCTCACAAGAACATGTCCTGCATGAGGTGTGCGTGTTCGAGTTGAGTGTTTTTTTGGCGCTCTCAGTGATAACCATCAAGAAGTGTTTGTACGGAGGCAATTGATGCACTTTAAGTATATGTACGTGCTCAATACACCACTGTACAAGAAGGCCACACAACATTGACTGTGCTTCATTCTGCAGCGATCAAGCCGATCTTGAATTATCATCTCGCGCGCCCGTGCACCGCTCTGTGCGACGTGTGCGCTCAGACTTCAGAATATGGTACGCCACACACACAGCTTGAATATGCTCGAAGTTCTGGTAGTTGACATCTGATTGAACTCTCCGCCTCGTGCCCACAGCTCATTGGGATCTTCATCAGGGACATCACGCTGGCCATCCTGCGGCACGTCATGTGCAGTGGCTGCCGCAAGACGCGCCATGCGGGGTGCCTTGTGCGGCGGGTGTCTGCCATGTGCGACGCCTACGCGGTGAGAGGAAACCTCTTGTACTTCAAGTTGGTAGTTGAAGTACATACTTCAAGTTAATGAATGAAGTACATACTTCAACTTGAAGCACGTTTTCAGGCCACTACCATACATGGTCGGTCTTGACAAGAATCAATCTCACTCTTGTAGCCACTAACTGGAGGTCGTTGATGTTGTGGGCAACGCCAACATATGCTTCAATAAATTGATCTGCTGTGCTGCGTGCTTTCGCCCAACAAGCTCGCACACATTCCGCCGTTATCGGAGGGAAGGACCCGTACATGCTCATGCACCGCTAGCTGTAGTTAAGTTACTGTAGGGCGGGACATGTGTATTTGACAAGAGCAGACCCGCGCGTACGGTGCAATCAAAGAGATTGTGTTGCGGACCAGATCAGCCCATAGGGTCGAGGCCAGGCATGATATTCATGTTGGCTACATGGCAGGTTACCTCAGTATGACGAGACTTTAGAGCTGGACGCGAGTTAAGAGTATGGCCTGTCACTGACCCAGATGTAAAATCACATGTGCACTGTCACTACTTACGCAAACATGACATCAGCACCAGTGCACTGTCAAGCACCAAGAAGTACTCATGTCAGCATGAATGCGGATTACAGATGTACATGGCTGCTTGTGGTTTGCACAACAGAGCTGACGCCGATATCACTGTGTGTTGGCTCACTGTATGAGACCTGCAGATGAAGGCGATGGACGACATTCAGGAGCCAACAGGTACGGTGCTCAAACGTACTTTCAGTATAAATCTTTCCAAGTATACAGCATCTTTTGCATCTGAATGTGTGTTTTGCACTATGCCGCCATTGTGGTTGAAGCATGCTGTAATGCAGCCTTGGGGTGGCAATCGCCATCAACCACTGCAATGATATTTGATTGTCTTCTGCAGGACAGGGTGCTTGAGGCTTAAGCAGCTGTCTACTTGCATGGTCATCTACTTGCATGGTCATCCTGTGCCACTACGTGACAGAGCGCAGATACAGGATGTCTATCACGCACTTGGCAGATGGATTCATGCATGTAATGATGCGCAGCTTGCCATCAAACTCCCCAGCTCATGAGCGCATATGTCTTGCAGGTATTGACGCCATTTGCCTTTGTTTGTACGCAAGCGAACGCATTTGCTGACAAGATGGGCCACACATACAGCGTGAGCATTAGCAGATGACCCCATAGCACCGCCTGGTTGAAGTCTTCATTAGGCAGTTTGCTACCTCAACACATACGGAACGCCACTTCTTTCTTGTACTTCAGAAGTATACTTTACATGAATATGCGTGACGTTCATTTCTTGCATGTTCCCCCCTGTGCGCACGCTTTAGGCGTCGCCACCTGCACCGTGCTACTGGCCAAGCCGACCACCATGAGCTGGGACCCCTCAACTGCTCTGGTGATCTGGCAGCCTCCACGGGGCAAGGCAGCAACGCTCACCTGTCGCTCGCGAGCGCTGTTCAACGGGCTCCTCAGCTGTGGCTCCGGCAGGGCTGCCACAGTTGGGAATCTGCTGTTCCGTGGGCAGCGTGGGATGACCCAAATGCCTTTGCCGTCATGGCTCAGCAGCGCTGCAGGTATGTATGTATGTATGCAACCTAACCCTACTCCTAACCCTATGTAATCCTGTCGCCGGGCAATCAGACACTTGAACAAATTCAGCTACCGTTAATTTACGGTAAAAGTTCCCCATGTCTCAATCTACTCATGGGTAGATCCAGGGGGCTAGGGCTTGCCAACCCTACGGTAAGGGTCAGTCAATAATATAGTCGTGCTTTGACGTATGACGCACTCGCTTTTTGTCACTCAAGCAGTATGCAGATGAGCACTGAGGCTAACCCTGCCAGCCCCTACTTTAACATCAATGACTGCTCTGTATAGAGCTTGTTGTGTGAAATGACAGTGAGTATCGTCATCCGCTGATTTGAATTTCTGCAAGCACGTCTGCTCGAACTGAGACTGTTTTTTTCAATATCTGCATCACTGCTGTGCATCTTCCACAGTGCCTTTCGTGTCGATCGTCAGTCCAGTTGAAGCAGGTCAACGTGAATCTTTAAGGAGGCATGTAGGAATCGGGGTAGCATACGTGCATCCGCCGCCGCCGCCGATTTTGTGCCGCGCATGCAAAACCAGTGGGACGCATGTCGTGCACAACCAAGGCGAAGTCATGTCACAGTACATCGGATGCATCTGCAGCTCCTGCTCGCATATGTCGAGCTGCTACATGGTGTTCATCAATACTGGTGTGTCTGGGCGTTTTTGATGGCGAACTGCGCAAGGGTTCTGTTGCAGGTGCATCATGCCCGGCTGAATGGCATGCGCACTGTGCTGCTCGTTGTTCAGCGCTGCATCATGCTTATTGTGCATGTCCCCGCCCTCTGCTGCAGAGCGGAGTGTCACCCGTGCCAAGAGCATCCTGAGGGCCATGGCGTCCATGTGGATCACCCGGGACTCTGCCATTCCGTCGGCTGCAGCTGAGGAGGGGGCTCCAAAGGCACCATCCTCCTTCTTCAAGAGGGCGTGCAAGGTGCATATGCTCGTGCATGCAGCACTTTATATCCTTCTAGCAATCTGGCAGTGTGCTCTTACCTGACCTGCAAGTTGACAGAAGGCTTCATTGACAGCGTACTAGGGCCAAGTGGACGCTCTCACCAACATTTGTGTACTTTGACACGTGTACTTGAAACATTGGTATGTAGGCGTGCCTGTGTGCAGGCAGCGTCTGGTGTTGAGGACAACGTCAACATTGACGTCGCAGTATTCGACTCGCTGTGCCCTATACTGATTCCTTATTCTGAGGTATATGTAGCTGATGATATTCCTTGTAAGCCGCACGTGCACAGCAGCTCATCAGGGGTGCTGTTGAGAGCTTACAAAGAGCCCTGAGCGCTGCTGCAACATGCAACTTCATGTTTCACTTGAATACCAACATACCCATGCCTGCTGCTTGAGCTCGAGACACTTGAGCGCGCTTGTGGCACACTGGTTTGATCTTGGAGGTAGGACAGAGTTGAGCTAACGCTTCGCATGTTGCATACGTTAGCTGGGCAAACTCGCATCCTAATCATGGGATGTGTTGACGTTCAGGTAAGATAGCTTTTACCTCACGCATGTGTAGTTTTGTAGGCAGGTAGCTAATGAGAAGCTTGATGACTAACATGCAGACACAGTGAGCTGCAATTAGCGATGGACTGGGGGAGAAGCATACTTTCTTAGGAGACACATTGGCTCTTTGCCCAGTCAACTCTCGGGTATCAAGGTATCTGCCGTGCACATGCTGTCTGCTAGGCCCGCATGACGACCTGGACGAACATGGCCAGAACTTGTCCTTTAAAAGCAGTACGCTACACAATGCACTTTAGCGGTTAGACTGGCTACTGCAAGGGCACATTGATGAGCGACGAGCCACGGAACGGCAGTCACATCCACAAGGGAGGTAAAAGCGGTCTCTAATCCTCCAGGTCTGGAGCACATTGAGAAACTTGGGGTTGAGGTTAGGGGTTAGGGTTAGGGTAAAGTTAGGGTTGCGACCCAACCCTAACTTTAACTTACCCTGACCTTGAGGTGACTGCGAAGATCCCTCTGAACAAGGGAGGCACAAGTGTTTCTTGATCATGACTCTAACAGATCGCCTTGCCACATACACGTGCTGTTTACTGCGAGCAGGTGCTGTCTACATTCGCCAGAGCTGTCGCGGGCACTGTCAGGCGCGCATCGGAGTACTGCTTTAACGTGTACCATCCTGTGGCGTCCACTGCCACCACGTTTGCACGTTGGACGCGCAACACGTGCACGTCCATCAAGGTATGTATGCATGGACACTGGACCTACTGTTGTCTGAGTTTTCTAGCAGCGTGACAGAACCAGTGGCTAAGGGCATCAGACGTACACATGACGTGTTGCAAAAGGATTCACCTGAGCGGGCTCAAGTTAAACATATCCATGGCATGTATCCATGGTGATATTGTGCCTCAAATTGGTCATTGTGCCTCAAATTGGTCATGTGAGACATTGACATGCATGTACGACCAGGGCTAGGTATCGCCTGGGGTAGGGGTATGGGGCTAGAGTCGCAATTTGGCTTAGACTGGTGACAGCTGCTCCAAACCAGTACTGGCAGAAGCTGAAGCAAGGGACAAGGTGGTGATGAGGGCTGAAGTTAGGATTACACCTAGGGTTACAGTTGAGCATTGCAGCTAGGGTAAGGTAAGCGCGCGATTTCGAAGGTAATACGCATGCATTAGTAACGTATGGGAACACTGCCGAGCTGCGTTACGCTAGCACGTGAGCACGCATTGAGCCCGTTCACAGCACACACATCAACATGCATCGTTTTAGTTAGGCAGGAAAGACAGATTCTAAAGTGCAAAGAGGAGGGGAGGCTTTCATCTCCATGTTCACGCTCACCCCCCCCTCTGCCCTTCTTTTGTATATAGTCATTGCATACTTCAAAGTATACGTACATAGATGTTGATGGAGCCACTGAAGAACTGGACTGCGCGCCACTTGTGGTCAAACACTTTGATACATACACTCCTCATGTATCAGGCGGCCCCAACTGCTGACTCACTCACTGTTGATGTTTGTCCACTTCAACTTGCATGGCACCTTGCAACTTGCTATTGACCTGTGCCTCTTTTGGTGTTTTATCTGTTCAGTCTTGGCTGGTCGCACTCTATAGAATGTTGTCTATCTCTGCACATACCTCACTGTGACACTGCATACAGGCAGCTCATTACGTCCTGCTACTGCAAGCCAGTGTGGCCACACTCCATGCACACCACATGTACGTTAAGTAGATGCATACAGTTGGTAAGAACCTACGTATCCTTTTCCATCATGTAGCTTCACCTGTGCTCGTGGTATGAAGCAAGTAGCACCAGTAGCACCAGTATGCACACCACCATCATGTACCAGCATGTCTTCTGATTGCCTCTCATGCTCAACACCTGCAATCACAGGAGTACTTTGGCGGAAAATTCTTTAGCCTGCTGTTTGCAACAACGAGATGGCTCAGGCGGCTGGCCCGGTTCGGCACGACCCCCCCATAGGGCAGGTGCGTCGAGTGTGCATGACATGTAAACGTTATTTGTAACATCTTGCAGTCTGCTTGCAGTTTCTGAGGTGCCAGCTTTTGCCCTGAATGAAACGCAGACTAGCACATTATTCCCTTCCTGGAGCAATTGCCAGTGTGCAGTACATGCATACCGTGTGACTGGCCACACCAGCATTCTATGTGCTGAAGCCGATACTGAGCACACGCTGCCTCTCGCCCTTGTCTCTACCCCTCCATGCAGGCATGCCCCTGGCTGAAGCCATTGAGCTCATGCCGCTGTTGCCCCTTCCTCGCCTCAACGTCGCCTTCCTGGAGGTGCCGCGGTCCCTGCGCGTCGGCAGCGCTCCGCAGCTGCGTCGCAGGCACGTCCGGGCGGTCAACGTGGAGTTGTCTCCAGCGCGCGTGCTAAGGCAGGCGCTGGCGCTTGTTCGCGACAGTGCACCAATGCCGCAGCTCCCTCTGCCGCCACGTAACACGCCGAGTATCGTGCCACAGCAGCAGCAGCTATCGCCCAGCATTACCGTAGCAACGGAGTGCGTGGAGATAGTGCCGTTCCGCCGGCGCCTTCTGGAGGTCTTGATCGCACAGTCGGCGTCGCCGCTGCCTGGGTCGCCACTGCCTGCGTCTGCACTCCAGCAACAGTACTACCATGTGGCGACATTGCTCAACAACCAGCT
Source organism: Tribonema minus (assembly GCA_017506865.1). NCBI lineage: Eukaryota > Xanthophyceae > Tribonematales > Tribonemataceae > Tribonema > Tribonema minus. The sequence goes on from JAFCMP010000040.1 coordinate 92,663, forward strand.
CCTGCGCATCCGCGTCGAGTGCAGCGCAGCGGATGCACGCCAGCTGCGCCGGATCCTGTTGGCGGTTCAGGAGATGGGGATGCACATGCGTCAGCTTGCGGCCGTGCTGCTCTGCGTGCGCGAGGTGACCGCAACGGGAGCGCGTGTGCCGCCGCTGCTGCTGGGCGATGCGGCAGTGCTGCTGGAGTGCAGTGTGCAGGGGCTGCCCACTCTGCACATGGAGCTGGACTCGCGCACGCTGCGCGGTGTCCTTGCCGTGCTTGCGCAGCCGCCCGCGGGCACGACGCCGCTGCTGCTCAGCGCCGACGCAGAGCTGCCGTCAAGCGCGCAGTGCGGAGCGGCTGAGGCGCTGCTGCTGGAGCGTCGTGCGCCGGCTGTGTTCAACTTCACAGCGCCGGCTAGGAGGATGAAGACGGAGTGGCCGACACTGCCCGTGGCATCAACGTCGCTGCGGCCGCTGCTGCTCACGTATGAGGGCATGCCTGCGGCGCGGTGCATGAGTGTGGCTAAGGACGTCATCAACCTGGAGGTACGCTACAGCATACGCATGTGCAAGCAGGGTGTGAGGTAGGGTCAGAATTGAAGTTTAGGGTAAAGTGCAGAGGGTCAGGCAACATTCATGTGCACGGCATACTGTAGTAGGCTTGCAATACCTTACACGGCCAAGACTCACAACATGTGTGGAGCAAGCCATTGACCTGTGCACATTGACCTAGGTCATGCGTTCGCTGCGAGCTGCCTGATTCCAGCAGCATTCATGGGACACTTGCTGTTGACTGACAAGCGCAGCAAACGCACACTCAGCGCTAACCCCCCTCACCCCCTCCTCTTGCTCTGCGCAACAGGCCATCCAGAGCACACCGCAGCTGCCGCGCACCACGCCGCTGTCCTGCGCCCCGTCACCCAAGATGCCCAGCATGCGACCACGCCTGCCACAGCTGCCGCTCGACGTACCTGCGCAGCCCTTCCGTCGCGCGCCCCGCATGACCATGACGGTGCCACGGCTGTTGCGCAAGGGACAGGAGTCGCCGAAGAGCCCGCAGCGTGCGGCGCTGAAGACTGTCGCGCCGCTGCTGATCAAGGGGCTGCTGCTTCAGATTGAAGACCTTCATGTGGAGGAGGAGGAGGAGGAGACGGCGGCTGACTTCATGTGTGGCGGCCCTGTTGAGGTGCGTCACCGTGTACGCTCATGCGCGCTGCGTGCAACGTGGCAGTGGCTGTCAGAGGCCGCCATGTTGCTGTGCCGCGTGTGCTTACATCCTCTGAGTAGTGGCCTTCTCTCTTATGCGTTGAATGTAGTGTCAGCTGAATACGTGCCTTCTACTGCAGCACGAGCATGCGTCAATAGCATGCGCCAATAGGGCACACGGCGTTTCGTTGTAAGGTCACCGGTTGTAAGGCATGTGCGATGTCAGTGCTCAACTTCAACTTCAACACATTGATGAGATTCGCTGAGCAATGTCACCAGTACAGTGTGCATGAATCAGGAGCCCATGTATGAAGCTGTGGGCAGGGTGTCTCGCTAAAAGCGCATCAACTCAAGACCTGCGCAGAAGTTCAAGGTCCCTGATTTCAGCAACATGTTGATGCAGTCATCACTGAGCAATGCACCAATTTCAGTGTGTGCAACATCACATTTAGCACCTTGACGAGATTGCCGATGCAGTGCGACAGGTCTCAACATGTCATGACCTTCTGCACTAGTCTAGTGCCAGGGGCATTACGATACATTTTGGTTCAGCTAGGCGTGACCTTGCATAATGACTCACCACTGCTTCCCAGCACGCAAAAATGATTGGTGGCTTACGCTCATCATAAATAGCCACGCAGGCACGTCATCTCTTGACCTCCCCCACTTGCCTGCCGCTGTGCCCCTGTGCAACAGGCGTCTGAGGTCGAGACAGAGATGGTGTCATACAGCTGGCAGCCAGTCATGGTCGACTTGCCGCGCACTCTGGGAACAGCAGCGCCCAGCGCAGTGCCGCCATCGTCGCCGCACTACGTGCTCTATGCCAGCGCTCTGCCTTCACACCGCTGCACCTACGGCATCATGGAGACAGAGCGGGCGATCGGCACGCGGCTGGCGGTGCTGGACACGGAGATGATGCAGCCACTGCCGCCAGCGCCACTACATGGCACTCTCGTGCTGATCGAACAGGAGCCGCAGTCGCCGCAGCACTTTCTGCCTTCAGTCAAGACCCTACTAGCCAACATGCTGCAGCAGCTCTTGCCGCAGCACATGGAGCTGCCGCACTTGGACGCGATTTGCACGGCGCTGACGGCGGCGCTGCCGCTGTCGCCGCTGCCAGGATTGCAGCAGCTCATGCGCGTCGGCCGACACAGAGCCCGCAGCGCCGCCAGTGGGTGCTGGAAGCGGGCTGCATCGACCTGCCTGCGCTGGTGTGCACAGTGCTCAACTCGCCCGTCCTTCGTGTGCTCGCTGTGGGGCTGCTAGCGGCGCTCTCGTTCCGCACACCGCCTGGAACTGGAGACTCGCGGCTGCCGCTTGCGCAGCTGCTGCAGGCGGCAGTGCGCGATGCGGCGGCGGCGCTGCCTTACAACACGCCGCCCGCGACGCGCATGCTGCTGAGCAGCGCTGCGACGGAGTCCTTCGCCACACTGCGCGTGGTGCTCGACGCGCAGCTGCTGCAGGAGCTGCTGCGCTTTGCGGCGGCGGCACTGTCTTTCGGCACGTCACCCGGGACGCAGAGCACGACAACTTTAACTTCAACTCTGCTGCTGCAGCGCCATGCGCCCATGGCAGTGTGCTCCGGTGCGCCCCACTTGCAGCCACAGATCCTACCGTTGTTTATGCCACCGCACGCCCTGCGGACGTTCGGCATGCAGCAGCTTGCGATGAAGCCACAGCAGCTGACGCTGGAGCCAGTCCTGCCGGTGCGCCCTTGTCAGCCCAGCGGGATGCAGGACATGTTCCATGACTGCCGCGCTCTGCGCTCCTGCATGCCGGACATGTTGGTGGCGACGATGCAGCTGGTGGCATCGCCGCCACGGCCGCTGCGCATAGCGACCCGGGATCAAGTGCCGTCCAAACGCGAGAGTGCGCCAGTGGTGTCAAAGACCCAACTGGAGGTAAGCCATTGTCACGTGCCACAGCATGCTTTTCAGGGCTCATGAGACCAGCTGGTACGGCTTGCCCTGCTTGAATTAGTCATTTTCGAGACCATTACAACTGCCTTGTGACATGTACATTTGTGAGGAACTCTGATGTCATGGCTGCCTGGCGTAGGGTGCAACGGCTTCAGTGTCGTCAGCAATACATCATGTCACTTTGCAGCCTCTGGCGCTGTACGACGTGTGCCATATGTCAGGCATCATCGCAGGGTATATGTGAAGCTGGTATGATGGGCAGAGCCATTTGAACTTCAAAGAAAGCACATGCAGCTGCCGGCTTGGCCATTGTAGAACTAGTGTTAGTGATGCATGCTTTTGACTGCCATCGCTTTAAGGTACAGGCTGCTATATGTATCATGGGCTGCTTCTGAACAACAATGATTATTCTGTTGCACTGCCACGCAGGTGATGGAGGGCAAGGCAGAGGCGCCAATGAAGGCCCTGCTGGCAGCCGTCAGCGTGTCAGACGCGGAATGCGACATGCCGCTGCCGCCTTCGCCGCTGCAGGAGCTGCGCATTGCGTCGCCGCCACGGGCGTGGGCGTGGGTGGAGCATCAAGTTGTGTCGGCGGGTTACTGGGATCTTGAGGTATGTAGCTGTGTTGGCGCAGCGCATCTTGCAGTCCAACTTGCGGTCTCGGTCTCCCTACTGGTGTAGATATGTGTGTCTTTTGACATGCATAACTTAACATGTCGCCGCCTGGTCGGTCGCAAGTTGATGTTGAAAGCGAAGATTCTACCTGCTGTTCCATCTGCTGGGTCGATTCCATCAGCCTCTATGGGAGGAGTTGGGCTGGCTGTGCATGCCTCAGGTGCATGTTTCATGTGCCAGTCTACGTTGTGTAAGCGTTGTGCATGCTGTTTGACCAACATGCGAGAGTGGCATATGCACACATCACCAAGAGCCATTCCTGAACCCCCAATTTTCTCGCATCGCCGCGCAGGTGCTGGAGAACATGACGGAGGTAGCGCCGATGACCTTCAACGCGCATTCGCCGGTGATGCACACGTCTTCACCGCCGCACACACCGCGCGTCACGTGTGAGAGCATGCCGCCTGCGCAGCCTATGAGTGTGATCAAGGAGACCGACGGCATGGAGGTACGCTACAGCATGCATCATGTAATCACGGTGTAAGGTACTGCTGGTAGAGTCTGAATTAGGTTCAGGGTAAGGGATGGGGTCAGGCAGCATTCACGTCCGGGTCAGGCAGTATTCGTGTGCACTGTGTACTGTAGTACAACCGCAATGCCTTCCATGGCCAAGACTCACACAATGTGCATGGTGTCAAAATCATGTGTGGAGCTGTAGCAATGACCTATGTAGTACACGCGTGTGCTTCGAGCTTCCTGTTTCACACATACACACTTCCTGCAGACCGACAGAGCGCTGCAAACGCACCCTCAGCGCTAACCCCCCTGACCACCTCCTCTTGCTCTGTGCACCAGGTCAACAACATGCCCAGCGTGCGGCCACGCCTGCTGTCGCTGCCAAGCAACGTCATGGCGCAGCCCTTCCTCGTGCCCCGCATGGCCACAACGGTGCCGCGGCTGCTGCCAGGGCAGCGACAGAGCCCGCAGCGTGCGCCGCGGAAGACTGACGCGCCGCTGCTGCTCATGGGGCTGCCGGTTATGGTTGAAGACCTGCACATGGAGGAGGAAGTGAAGACGGCGGCCTCATCGATGCTCGACAGCCCTGTTGAGGTGTGTTCCTCGTCTTGATCATATGCTGCGTGCAATGTGGGGTTGCCCGTTGTGTGCTGCTGTGCCCTTGTGTGCTTACATTACAGCCCTGGAGCGGCGGCGTTCTCTTTCAGCAGCCCTCCTGCGTTGCGTCGGGTTAGCAGATGCCTTGCGCTGTAGCACATGCCATCAGCCAATAGGGCGCAGGGGCTCGTCATTCATGGTATGCGCGACGAAGACGCTCAACTTCAAGCTCAAAGCATTTGGTACAGGCATATCGAAGCGATGCCACTTCTGATTGTGCGCAGCACCACGCCATAATGCACTTGCACGGGGACTACTGACTCTACACAACGCAATCATCAGCATCCGCAAAAGCTCCAGCATCAACATTTATCTGGTCTGCCATCAGAGTTCGTTGTATGCATGTATGCATGAGGCAGGCTCATCTCGTCTTTCAAGAAGCACATACATACCCGCACTACAATGGCCAGTCACATGACGACCATGCAGACATAGCAGCTTTAACCCCTTCCGCCTCCGCTGCGCCATCCTTCAACAGGCATCTGCGGACGCGGCAAGCAGCTACCTGATGAAGGCCCTGCGCACCCCCAGCCCGTTGCAGGAGATGCCACTGCGGCGCGTGCACTCCCACCGGAGCCTCACGGTGCTGCCAATGGCTTCGCCGCTGCTGCCGCCTCCGGCGTCACTGCCACCCACGCCTCTGAGCCGAAGTCGCTCGCTGCGCTTCCAGTGGGAGCTGCAGGCAGCCCGCAGTGATGGCCTGCCTGCGCTTGCGTGCGCGGTGGTGTCCGTTCGCACACCGCCGCCGCACGCGCGCGACGCGCCGCTGCTGCAGGAGCTGCCGCGTGCTGCGGCGGCGGCGCTGCCCTTCGACACACCACCCCGGACTACCTTAACGGCGGTGTCCTCCGGTGCGGTGCCTCGCATCGTGCTGCAGGGGTCATCGCCGCGTGCGCCGCCGCGCGCATTCAGGCTCGACTTCAGCACTCCTGCATCGGCGTTGGAGACGGCGCTGCCGCAATCGCCGGTGTCGCCGCCGCATGATGGCCTCGTGTTCAGCCTCGGGACGCCCAGCAGGACGCCAGAGATGCAGCAGCTGGTGTCGTCGCCGCGGCTGCTGCCGCTGCGCACTTCGAGCAAGACGCCAGATGTGCTGCAGCTGGCGTCGCCGCCACGGCCGCTGCGCACTTCAAGCAAGACGCCAGACGTGCTGCGGGACCGCGAGAGCGAGCCAGAGGCGGCTGCGGTGTCAGCGATGCTCAGCCTGGAGGTGCGTCATCTCCGCAAGTGTTGCTTGCATTCACATTAGGGCTCACAACGCGCCACGTCGTTTGTCCAGTAGGCTGCTCATTGTTTTGAATGCTTTTCTGGCTTGCTGTCATTCGAGACACGAGCATGTAGCAGGGTGATATCATTGCTGACCACTGCAACAACCTCGATACCACGTGCAAATAGGCATCGCTATGAACTTCCTGGACGGTGCGCGCTGCTTGCCACATGTAATGCATAGCTGCAGACTCTGCAGCTGGCGCGGTCCACTGCCATCTACAGGAATGCATCATTTGTGTCATGCCATTGGCCAACCCGCCGTGTTACAGGCACACATCACCGCGAGCCGCTTCTGAACACCAACCTTCCATGCACTGCCCCGCAGGTATTGGACGGCAAGGTGAAGGCAACCGTGATCACCGGGGAGGCGCCCATTGTGACGCTACATGTGTCGTCCCCGCTGCACACCCGGCGTGCGTCTGTCAGCACATCGTGCATGCCGCCGGAGACAACAGCGCCACCCGCGCAGCGCGCCTCAAAGGCGGCGCTCAAGCTGAAGCTGCCGTCTTCGCCGCCCCCGCTCTACGACGCGCTGCTGCTGCCAACGCCCAGCGCGCCAGACGCGGCGGCGGAGGTGCCGCTGCCGCCTTCGCCGGCACAGGAGCTGCGCGCCGCGTCACCGTCTCGGGTGCTGGTTGAGCGTGAAGCTGCGCCTATGGAGAGCCTGAGTCTCAAGGTATATCGCCGCGTTGACACAGCGCATCTTGCTGTCTAGCTCGCAATCTCGGTCTCCTTACTAGTGCCAACCTGCGTGTCTTTTGACACGTACCGCTTTACTCATCACCGCCTCATGGTTGGTCTGATGTTGATGTTGACAATGAAGTGTCTCCTTGTTGTTCCATTTGCTGGGTGGATATTATCAGTAGCTTTACGGGAGGAGTTGGGCTGGCTGTTCATGCCGCAGGTGCATGTTTCATGTGCCAATGTACGTCGTGTTGGTCTCGTGCATGCTATTTGTTGACCAACATCAGAGAGTGGCAGATGCACATAAAGTATCACCGAGAGCCAGTTCTGAACCTCCATCTTTCTTGCACTGCCTCGCAGGTGCTGGAGAACAAGATGGAGGCACCAACGCCCAGCAAGTCAGACGCGGCAGTGGAGGTGCCACTGCCGCCTTCACCGTCACGGGAGCTGCGCGCTGCATCGCCGCCTCGGGCGCTGGTTGAGCGTGAAGTGGCGCTTACGGAGCGTCTGACCCTTAAGGTACGTTGCCGTCTTAGACCAGCGCTTGCTGCGTGGCTCTGCACTTCAACACCCCATGTTGAGGTGCGTTTACTTCAACATGTGTTGCTGGACTTGCCGTCTGCCTCATAAATACATGTGCAGCTCCCTTTACCACCAACTACATCATTCCAACTTCAACGCCGTCAAACCAACTTCACGCTACCTCTGTGCCCCAGCTGACGTCCTTGAACTCAATGTTGAAGTTGATGTCGACGTCATTCCTTGCATAACAGTGTGCACTTGCTGGCTTGGCGCCACTGGCACCAAGGTTTACAGCCATGCGTTGTCTACCCTGCATTATGCAAGCACATGTATGCAAGTATGGTGCCAACCGCCCATGTGAATGAATACCATGGTTATGCTTAGGACGGTGGCATGCGCGTGCTTCGTTCATCCTCTTCCCGGTTGCAGCACGATGCCCCCGGCACTTGTGCAGCAGACCACAATCTACATACTGTATGAAGATGGTGTCACATCATCACTGCTGACCACATTTATGTACTCGTGCTGTTGCCGCAGGCGTTTGCGGCAGAAGGGACCCCGTGCACTGCGGGTGACGAGTCGACGAGTTTCAAGATCACGCAGGAGCGCGCGCCTATCGCCACATCACCGCCACGCAGCAGCAGCAGCAGCACCTCGCGTGCCATCCGCGGCAGCAGCGCTCAGCCATCCATCGACAGCAGCGCCCCGCGCGCCGTCCGCAGCAGCGCTCTACCGGCCAGCACCGGCCGCTTCCCGCTGTCTCGCAGCGTGCGCGAGTGGCACCCCAGAGCTCTGCGCGCGGTTGGCAGCAGCGCTCCGCACACCGTCCGCAGCACCGCTCAGCAACTCGGCTACAACAGGCCCTCCTGGCTCTCCGGCGATGCGCGCGAGTGGGTCCCCAGCGCTCTGCCCGCGACTGGCAGCAGTTCTCCGACTGTGAACAGCAGCAGCGCTCGGCTCAACGTGGCCGCCCCTGATTGGCGCCCCGGCGGCACCAGCACTGGCCCCGTCACTGGCGGCAGTGCTGCGGCTACAACTGGCGCCAGTGCTGCACGTGCCGCCAACTTGGGCTCAGCGGCGGCAACTGAGGGACCACTCCGCAATTCAGCATCGTCTCCAGCATCATCACCGCCCGTTGTGGTGCCGCCTGCAGCAGCGCTCAGCCTGGCGCTGCCGCCGCCGCAGTGGGAGGGCAGCAGCACCAGCGGGCCGTCGGCGTCGACAGCAGCAGCAGTGCGCGCGCTGGTTGCAGCAGCGCGCAGCTCCCGCCCCAGCTGCAGCAGCAGCAGCAGCAGCGCCTCGATGGTGACGACGGCGGCAGCGGCGCCAACGGCAGCAGCGGCGCAGCAGCGAACAGCAGAGCGCGCCGCCAGGAGCTCCAAGCACTGGCAAATGATATTTCTCTAAAGATATCGAAGGCGCGCAGCGCCCGCAAGGACACTACACAGCTGTGCGAGCGCTTCAACAGCGTTTATGCTGAGATTGATGCGCTGCCCAACGACGCGCCGGCGGTGCCCGCACCGCAGATGCTGAGCGTTGGGGCTGGCGCTGCGTCCGCTGCAGCTCAGCCGATGCTCAGCCTGGAGGTGCGTCATCTCCGCGTTTGCTGCTTGCATTCACATTAGGACTCACAACGCGCCGCGTCGTTTGTTCGTAGGCTGCTCATCATTCCCTGGATGCGGTCTTGACTAGCTTTCCCTTGAGACATGAGCGTGTAGCAGGGCGATGTTGTTGCTAACCGATGCAACAACTTCAGCATCACCTGCACAGAGGCATCACTACGAAGTCGCTGATGGTGCGCGCTGCTTGCCAGATGTACTGCGTAGTTGTAGACTGTGGAGCTGGCGCGGTCACTGCCATCCACAGGAACGCGCGCATTTGCCAGCACTGTGTGTGTCGTGCGTGCTGTTGGCCAAAACACCGCGTTAGAGGCACACAATCCCGCGAGCTGCGTCTCAACAACAGTGCTTCTTGCGCTGCCCCGCAGGTGCTGGAGAACAAGATGGAGGCGCCAGCGCCCAGTGCGCCAGATGCGGCGGCAGAGATGCCGCTGTCGCCTTCGCCTTCGCAGGAGGTGCATGCTGCGTCGCCGCCTCGGGCGCTCAGACTGGCTGAGCGCGAAGCGGCGCCGACGGTAAGCCTGGGCTTCGAGGTACGTTGCCGCGTTTACGCAGCACAGGTTGCAGCGCGGGTTTGCACTTCTAGCCCCATGTTGAGGTGCGTTCACTTCAACGTGTATTGGACCCGTCGGTAGCGTCAGGTCGTTGAAGTTGAAGTTGAAGTGGACATTGACGTCATCCTTGCATGGCAGTGCGCGCTTTCTGTCTCGGCGCAATCGACACCAAGCTTATGGTGCGATGCTACCCTGCATCCCGCAAGCACATCTGCTAGTAATGTGCCAACCACCCACGTAGACGAATGCCATGGGTATGCTCAGGACAGTGACATGCGCGGACTTACTTCATCCTCTTCTCGCTTGATGGCCCCGGCACTTGTGCAGTAGACCTTACCATACATACCGTACGCAGATGCGGTCACATCATCACCCTGACCGTGCGCATGCGCTCGTGCTGTTGCGGCAGGCGCTTGCGGAAGAGACCGCGTGCACTGCGGATTACGAGTCGACGAGCGTCAAGCTGGCTCAAGAGCGCGCGCCTATCGCCACATCGCCGCCACGCAGCAGCAGCAGCAGCGCCTCGCGAGCCACCCGCAGCAGCAGCGCTCAGCCATCCGTCGACAGCAGCGCTCCGCGCGCCGCCTGCAGCAGCGCTCAGCAATCCGTCCACAACAGGTCCTCCTCGCTCTCCGGCAGTGCCCGCGAGTGGGTCCCCAGCGCTATGCCCGCAACTGGCAGCAGGCCCCGGCGTTTGTGCAGTAGACCTTACCATACATACCGTACGCAGATGCGGTCACATCATCACCCTGACTGTGCGCATGCGCTCGTGCTGTTGCGGCAGGCGCTTGCGGAAGAGACCGCGTGCACTGCGGATTACGAGTCGACGAGCGTCAAGCTGGCTCAAGAGCGCGCGCCTATCGCCACATCGCCGCCACGCAGCAGCAGCAGCAGCGCCTCGCGAGCCACCCGCAGCAGCAGCGCTCAGCCATCCGTTGACAGCAGCGCTCCGCGCGCCGCCCGCAGCAGCGCTCAGCAATCCGTCCACAATAGGTCCTCCTGGCTCTCCGACAGTGCCCGCGAGTGGGTCCCCAGCGCCATGCCCGCAACTGGCAGCAGCGCTACGGCCGCCAACAGCAACAGCGCTCGGCCAGCCAGCAACAGCGGCTCTCGGCTCAACGTGGCCGCCCCTGATTGGCGCCCCGCTGGTACCAGCACTGGCTCCGCCACTGGCAGCAGCGCTCCGGCTATGACTGGCGCCAGTGCTGCGCGTGCCGCCGACTTGGGCTCAGCGGCGGCAACGGAGGGACCACTGCGCAATTCAGCATCGTCTCCAGCATCATCACCGCCCGTTGTGGTGCCGCCTGCAGCAGCGCTCAGTCTGGCGCCGACGCCGCCGCAGTGGGAGGGGCAGCAGCACCAGCGGGCCGTTGGCGTCGACAGCGGTGCGCGCACTGGTTGCAGCAGCGCGCAGCTCGCGCCCCAGCAGCAGCAGCAGCAGCAGCAGCGCCTCGATGGTGACGACGGCGGCAGCGGCGCCAACGGCAGCAGCGGCACGGACGGCAGCAGTGGCGCAGCAGCGAACAGCAGAGTGCGCCGCCAGGAGCTCAAAGCCCTGGCAGATGCGCTCTCGTTCCAGATATCAAAGGCGCGCAGCGCCCGCAAGGACACTACACAGCTGTGCGGGCGCTTCAACAGCGTTTATGCTGAGATTGATGCGCTGCCCAACGACGCGCCGGCGGTGCCCGCCCCGCAGCTGCTGAGCGTTGGGGCCGGCGCTGCGTCCGCCACAGCTCCCCTGCATGCTGCAGCCGCCGCTAGCACAGCAGCGGCACTGCCTAGCTTCAGCAGCACTGCTCAGCCTCAGCAGCGGCAGGCACGTTGGCAGCAGCCAGTGCAGCAGGAAGAGCTGAGCCAGCCGCCATTTACTGCGGCCTGCAACAGCGGGAGCAGCGGCAGTGGTAGCGGCGGCCGCGATGTGACAGCCGAGCTTGACGAGCTTGAAGCCCAGCTTGAAGAGCTCTCAGTCCAGCTGTCGCACGCGCGCCACAACAGCATGGACCCTGACGTGCTCACGCCAGAAGAGGAGGAGCTGCGCTGGCTCTATGGCAGCGTGTCCGACAAAATTGACGAGCTGCGCAAGACTGCACCTGCGGCGCCTCCGGCGCAGCAGCGCAGCACGCGTCAGCCACAGCAGCTTAGTGGCTCGACTTATCCTGTGTACTGGCAGCAGCAGCAGCAGCAGTCGTACCGTGCTGGCTCGTATTCTGCCGCCGCTCCGCACCCGCCTGCGCAGCAAGCGGCGACGGACGCTGAGCACTGGCGGCAGCAGCAGCAGCGGCAGCAGCAGCGACAGCAGCAGCAGCGTCAGCAACAGCAGCAGCAGCAACACTTGGCGGCAGCGCCTCAACGGGGCGCAGCGGCGGGCGCGCAGTGGCGTCCGCACGTGCCGCAGCAGCAGTACACAGCGGTGGGTGCTGAGCATGTGCGCGGTGCGCCTTTTGGCGAGCCAGTGCACGCTCGCACGAGGCTGCCTGATGACCCCACCGATGGTTGGCGGAGGCACCGTCAGCCGCAGGAGCAGGGCGGGTACATGCCGGCGCCGCCACAGCAGCAACGCTACATGGTGCCGCCGCAGCAGCAGCGCGAGTACATGCAGGGGCCACCGGCGCCTGCGATGGCTCGGCAGTACCAGCAGCAGGAGCCGCTCCGGACATCGCCGTCGTACCCAGATTCGCACCACTTCACGCAGCAGCAGCAGCGTCTCGTGGTGCCGCCGCAGCAGCAGCAGAACTTCATGCCGCAGCGGCCGTCAGCGCCACAGCGGGGTGCGCAGTACCACCAGCAAGGACGCATTCAGGCGCCGCCGCAGCCGCAGTGGGAGCAGCAGCGCCACCAGCAGCACGCACGCGGCGCGATCCTCGCCAGCGCCTTACTTTCCGCTGGGACAGCCCCGGTGGCACTGCTGACTGCGCAACCCCTTTTTCAATACATACTTCCTCCGTTTCAATTTATTAGACAGTTGACATTGAAATGCAATTTCAAGGGCAAAGACGGCCGCGCACACCAAAAAAGTCCCTTCAGTAAAAGTGATCAGCATTCCAGAAATAGGGCAATACAGATGACAGTGAACTTACCATGAGCAGATATGAACAAGTCGCGCGCGCGCGCGTTTAGACCTCCAAAACGCTGTTGCACGCACAAATGTACGTTAGCGGACGCGTTTCACTGCAGTATGCCCGCGTATTGCCGGTTGTGCACCCCATCGTGGTACAGTTTGTGTTTGTGAACCCCACTGTGCTCCAAAATGAGGTTGTAGATGACCAGAATTACCATAGGGGGCTCTTTTTATGGCCTACCAGTTGAAGCCGTTTTAGAGCTGTTGTGTGCGTGCGCAGCCTGGAGCATGCAAGGCACACCAAATCACGACACTATTGTGGTGTATCGTGTTGCATTTGATGCTGGGGTGCCCATTGCCACCCAGTACAACTTCACAACACGGAATGTGGCCATTCTGGCCATTTTGACAACGAAACGCTACTTCATGTTGAAGTGCACGCTGCGGTGCTGTCATCGTCTCTACAGCTCTCACCCTGCTGGGGGTGCACACCACACCCTGTGGAGCATGTGCTGGTCAGAAAGCATGGCCTTTGTGCATCTGACCAAATGACTGCGAGTATTGAGCTTGGCTCAGCGATACAAGGTGCTGCATTCGACGTAGACCGCGTGAGCCAAAACACGGCAGATTTAGCGCTGTTCACAGACACACCCGACACCGCCTCCAGCGTGGTGCCAGCGATGGTTGGAGGCTTGCCAGCCTTGCAGCTGCATATGAAGGTGCAGCACAGCTCACCAGCACCGCCAGCTTGGCAGATAGCGCGCGCATCCTCTGTATTCTGGCACAGATCCTGGGAAACACATCGTGCTCGTTTGCCACCGCTGATCACGCACCACGAGGTGGCCTGTCGCCAGTGCGCTTCACAAACGCTAGCTGTACTGTTATAACGCATTTCTACTTAAGGCTGCCATCGCTCTAGTGGCCCATAGCGCGTGTGGCGCTGCATGTCGTCTGAGTTCAAACTCGCGCAAGTTCAAACTTGCAGTTTTGCCGTTTTTTTCCGCGAGCCGAAACCCTAACCCTCGTAGTGGGAAAGTGACAACATTTCGAGATGTGGACCGTTTTCAACACTGATTGGTGCATGTGAAAGGCCTTGGAGTTCTCTTCCATTCATATAACAGGAGTGTATGTCACTGTAGCTCTTTTTGACCTCATATTTGCATTTGAAAGTCAACTGTCTAATAAATTGAAACGGAGGAAGTATATAATTCGTAGAAGCAGCACCACTGGCAGCGGCAGCATGGGCAGCACAGACAGCCACAACCACTGCTGCCGCCCGCCGCTGCCGCCGGTACGTATTGTGCCTGGGCGGCGGCGCTGCCGCCCGAGCGGGCGGCGTTGCACCACCACTGCTGCCGCCCGCTGCCGCCGTCAGGTATCATGCCTTGGCGGCGGCGCCGCCGCCCGCGCGGGCGGCGTTGCGAGTAGAAGCGCTTACACACGTGCGTCTGTCGCTCCTTGCAATGCCGCCCTGTTTGCATTTTGGTAGCCCTGTCCCCACATGCCCCCTCGGTAGGGGGGGGTAGGAGGGTGGGGAGGGCAGCATCTTGCCTGAGCGTTGACCACTGCTATGTGGTCGCGCTCCAGCCTCATTCCATTCAGATCTGAGGTCTCTAAAAGCGCATGCGCTGTGTCTGGTGAGCAAGTTCCCGTCCCAGGCACGGCCTTGCAGGGTGGCACTGGGAGAGTGAGCAGGGGCGGACCTCTCTCCACTGTCGCCCATATAATTCTGTTGGCCTCATTCCATTCAGGTTTGAGATCTCATCACTAGCATGAGTTGCGTCTGTTGAGCAAGTGCCCGCTCCGGACGCAGCTATGCAGGGCGGCGCTGTGAAAGTGAGCAGGAGGAGGCCTTTCTCAAGCGCCGCCCAATCAACATTGGTAGTGCCGCCCGTGGTCAGGGGGTGGACTACTCTAGAGGGCAGGGCTTATACGTGGCTGTTGACTTTGGGTGGCAAGTCACGCGTAAGCGCTACCTCCCAATGGACTTCTTTTTGCGCAATGAGGTGATGGGTATGCTCTGTGCGTATCTGTGCATGTGCGTTGGTCATGTATAGCCGGGATTGTGCCTTCAGCGCCATGCGTGCGCAGTCTGTACCCAGCACATCTGCTCTCAGCAAGATTACGTTTGTGCAACAGTGGCGATGTTTCGTCTTTGCGCATGTTTATGCATGGGCATTGGCCATCGCCGTGCGCGAGTTCTTGCGCTATGTGTACGCTGTATAGTTCCCAGCGTGTTTGTTCTCATCACAAGTACGCCTTGTATAGCTGAGTGACTCCCTGAGTCGTGTCTGCGTAGTTGGTGCGACTTGACATTGAGTATGGCAAGGGTCAGGCATGCAGGTCGTCTTGTCTTGTTTACATGCGATCATGCTCTGCCTTGAGGCGCCCACTGAAGCATGACTTGCACCATCTTATTCAGACTCTGTTATTTGTTGCATGTTTAGTTGACGGGGATGTGCACTTGCCAGACTTTGTAAACAACCGTTTGTCCAGATTGGACAAAACGACGTATGGCTACCGCTCTTAAGGCTACCACAACAGATACACAAGGCTGTGCTCTGTGCTCCGGATGTCATCGCCACCAAGCACGCATACTTCCTTGCGGTTCGTTGCAGAGGCGCGCAGGGCTGTGATGACACTGGCCGTCTGACACAACACACAGCCAGTGCTGCAACTACATAAATGTAGTAGGGAGTGAGTGACATTTGCTTTCAAAAAAGCTTTGAAGAGATCAAATGCAGAACACCTTGCCCATAGCTGCCACCACAAGCAATAGCAACGACGCTTGAAGAGGGAGATCATATGCTCATGACTCAAGAAGATCACATATGCACAGCTTTGCGTGCATGACATATCTCATGTGCACATGCATGCTGCAGCTACGTGCACATTTCACTTCTAGGCCACAGCATTATATGCACGCTTGTTCAAGTCTAGGAGCTGGTGTGATTTGCTGCTCTTTTTGACCTCTGTATTGCGCTTGTGTGGGGCGAGAGAAGCGGATTATTTTTCTTCGCTTTGCCTTCTTTTTTCCCTCCCCTCCGCCTCCGCCCCCGCAACATCCTTAAGTACCGCCTTGAACTTGAACTTGGGCATGTGACCATTCCTTGGGCTTTTCTGGACTTCAGTATACTCTGTCAAATACCAGCTCAAGTGCATTCATGTGGGTGCAGAAGGCGCCAAGGCTTTCGTACTCTACTTGGGAAAGGTGATCATGAGCCTGGCATAAACATGAAGTGTCTAGTGCTCATAAATTCATCGTCATGATCGGCGAGGCATTCAATTCGGCGAAGCCCCATGTAGATCCTGCTTGTAACAAGTCCATGACATTCACCATCTGTTTTTTTGTGTGCCCTGAGCGAGATTTCAAAAAGTAAAAGAACAAAGGAGTGCCACCGACCTTGAGCGCATCAGCCTTGAGCGCATCAACCTGCATGAGCCGATATTGTTGTGCGCGCGTGTACTTGTCGTACACACTAGGCACAAGCAGTCAGATATGCACGCGCCTTGATCAGTCACTGCATGCACACAAGCTCACGCCTTGACAAGTCATTGCACCCAAGCGCACCACGCCTCGATCTGTTGTGCGCCTGCCAGCAGTGCACATCCACTGCACCAAGCACTTGCAGACCGCTGCTGCCCCTGGGCACTTGTCACCAATCTGCTGCCAAGCACTTCCATCCACTGCGGGCGCCTCGCCAGGTCGTGGTGACCGAGTGCATCCAGAACCGTTGCAGTGAGCCTGCGACACCCTGAGTTATTTGTCACTCTGCAACTCATTTTTACTGCAGTGCGTGGCTTAGGGCCAGAGCGCCAACAGCCAGTGAGCTACCAACACCCTGAGCTGCATAATTCCTGACACTGTGGAAGCGTCACTGACTAGGGTTAACCACACAACCCTAGTCGGGACGCTCCCCCCTCACCCAGACCATCTGGCAAACGCCCATGGGTGTAGGGTGTTAGCTCTCCACCGGATTTGAGTGAATTCGCCCCCCATGTCCCTTTTTACGCGGAGCCCTGGTTAGCGGGGGCAGGTAGGTATACGACACGGCCGAGACTTCACTAAGCAGGGTCAGCCACCCAACCCTGTAGGGCTAGTCCCCCCTCATCCAGACCACCGCACCGCGTGCAGATGCGCACACAACTTGAAGCCTTGACGTGCACGCTCTGCTGGAGTGCATGCATACGCCTCAATGCCACATGCACGCGCGCACACACACACACACACACACACATGTACGGACACACATGTGCAAATACGCACACACACATACAAACACACACACACACAAACACACAGAGTATTACACACAAACACACACACACACACACGCACACACACAAGCGTGCATGCGCGCGCCACGAGAATCATGAAAGTCAAACGTACGACACGCCGCCGCAGCGGCGCTGCGCGCAGAATTTCAGGTCTATTGCGGATGAGGCGGGAGGGCGGCATCCGAAAGTGAGTGCTACGAGTACAGGGCCGCCGAGGCTCTCGGATTCCAGCTCCTGCGCGCGCTCTCCACTTGTAGGGGCGCCTCCAGCTCCTGCGTGCAGTCACTGTGATGCGCCTTGTAAGCCTGTCGGGCCATGGACACAAGCATTGCAGCGGTGCCGGCCACCGCCAGGGCTATGTTGAACCACAGCAG
Source organism: Tribonema minus (assembly GCA_017506865.1). Taxonomy (NCBI): domain Eukaryota; class Xanthophyceae; order Tribonematales; family Tribonemataceae; genus Tribonema; species Tribonema minus. The sequence continues at coordinate 109,917 of JAFCMP010000040.1, forward strand.
TGCGTAGGCGGCGGAGTCGTACACCGCGGCGAAACGCAGGGAGACCAGGGCCACGACCCAGTAGTCCCCGAACCCGCTCGCCTGGCCGCTGACCCACGTCATCTGGCTTACGCTGCCGTCCGGGTTGCCGTCTCTCACGGCCTGTTCCGATGCCAGCAGCAGCACCGGCGGGATCATGACGGCGCAGGCGCAGATCGACGCGGTGAGGGCGTGAGCGGCCAGCCGCAGCGGCCTGTGCCTGAAAGCGGCGCGGAGCAGCAGCCGCAGCAAGTCCTTCCGGCTGGCGTAAGTGGCCAGCAGCGCCACCACGGTGAACACCACGTTGACCAGCGCTCCGTAGAGCGCGACGGTCATGTCGGTGACGGCGAGCTCCGCGGACACTCGTTCCGCGAGCAGCGTCTCCGCGATCTGAACCACCGTGTCGACGCCTGCGAGCATCGACAGCCCTGTGGTGCGATCGTGACCCACGATGCTGACGCCTTCCACGTAGGAGACGGTGCTGACCGCCATGTTGCCCCAGCTGGCCTGTGCGGGCGGGGGGAAGAGGGAGCATGAGCGCGGTGCGCACTGGTGGGAGACGGCAATGCGAGTCGCGAACCTCGGGGCGACAGGGCGGTCACTGGCGGTCACTGACCCGCATGAACGCACGGAAGATCGCTGGTCCGGAAAGCGCCGGCAGCCCACCGACCGACGAGATGGGCCCCCATCCAAAGCGCTCCCACGTCGTGCAGTCGAGTGCGGGCAGTACTTCCCAGGGACCTGCACGTAAGGAGTGCTCGTAGCCGCATACGCTCGGCCGCCGCCGCACCACGGCAACTCTTCCGGCAGATTCATTGACGCCAGGGCCGCCAGCGCGAGCAGGGCTTGCATAGCATCGGGCCTGACGTACGAAGTGCCCGGACCGATGTTGGAGTAGTCTTCCGGATCCATGGTGTAATGTCCTGTGCTGGCGTCAGAGCCGGACAGCCGTGGTTCCGTGATGTTGAGGGCCACGATGTTGGCACCGCCCAGTGTGAGCACGACGTACTTGCCTGGTAGGTCACCATCGGTCCTGCTGTCTTCGAGGTTGCCAATGTGTGTGTTATGCGACACGCTGTAGCACTCATTCTTGCCGGCGCCCACGCTCTCCTTGTTGTAGAACTGATACCAGTCACAGTAGAGCGTACGGCCGTACTCCTCCATATTTGGAGTCACAGAAATGTCCGGAAATGTGTCCACCTCCCAATTGGACCCGTACTTGGATGATGAGGCAGTCTGAAATGTGCCGTTGTAGGTGACATCGACGCCGCCTAGGTGGCCGTAGACCCTGTCATGTGTCGCGCTGCTCACATTCAGCGTCGGAAACTGCAAGTACGCCTGCACCAGGTACGAGTTGAATATGTACGTGTACGACGGTTCGCAGTTGTTAGAGCGGTTCCACCCCTGCGCATCCATCCAAGAGTGCACAAAACTGATGATGGTAACGCAGTCGCCGTCAGCGGTAATGTAAATGCCGGCGCGAAGCCCTTTCCATGCGGTGTTGTTGGGCGCCGACAGTGCCCGCGCCAGCCCCCCAAACTCCATGAGGATGGGACTGGCATCTACCATATTGGCGGTGGCCGCCAGCTCCCAGGTCACCTGTCCAACGGTAGAGCCCACCTCGGGCGACAGCGCGCTGTCGTGCGGCACGACGGCGCCGACAGCGCTTGTCTCGAGGAACCCTGTCGACACTCCTGCGGTTTGGCAGACCAGCGAGTAACGCGGTGGAATGACAGCACGCGGCGCGGGCAGATTGAGGCCACGAGGCGTACATGCGACTTCAAGTCAAAGTTTGCCGTTGACACTTGCGGCTGCGACTGCAGTGAGTTTGATGGTCGGAGAGAGGCATTCGCTCTCGCGACCCACCTGCGAGGGTGTTCAGGAAACGACTGTAGCCCATGGCGAGGGTGGCAGTTGCAGCGGGCGCCGCCGCCGCCCTCACATACGCCAGGTCCACGACGACCGAGCATGCGGTGTCAGCGCACAAGAAGAGGTCCACCTGCTCGCAGAGGCGACGGTCACCAGAGTTCATTGATCACAGGTGAGTCGCCCTCAGATCGCGATGCGCGAGCGGGTGCGACCTCGGTCGGCGTGCATAACAGCAGCGGAGGGCGGGGTAGGGCGCACGTCACCTGGCCCGCGCCTGCGATCCGCTTGTTCACATCTGCCAGCGATGTCCCTCGCGAAATTTGAATGGTGAAGTCGGCCACTACGCCCTGAACGTTGGGCTCGGTGCTGAAGGCGAAGCCATCGGCATCATAGTCCAGGAACCGCTGCGCCATCAGCGTGCCCGCCGCGCTCTGCAGCGGGTAGCCTCTCCCCACCAGGTTGCACATGTTCACGAGCTGTCCGCTGCTGATTGCATCTCCACACACCGTCTGAGTGGCGGCTCCCCATGATTCCTTGAGTTGAGAAATTGCGATGGCAGAGGGGCTCTGCGGCGCGGCCACGACGTACGCAGCCAGGCCGAGGGCAGCCGTCCATTCGAGGCTCCGCATCTGCGCTGTACAGCCTGCAAGCGAGTGCAGTGCAGTGCGGGTCCTCTTCTTCGACAGAATTCAAGTTCTTGCTTCCAACCATGAGCGCGTTCTGCACCCAATTCTGCGTGCAACACGTCTGATAGGGCGCAGAGGCGATACGGCAGCCGGTCTTTTGTGTGCATCATCTCTGCACAGCACGCGCACGCAGCACTCCGAGTTTCAACCGCCAAAAGACGAGGTTCTTCAACATCACACGGTGTTTGTTCAACATCGGTGTTTAATTTGGACGAAAAAAGCTGCAGTTGATCCTACATCTGAGAGGCGAGAATGAAGCTTCTACTACTGTAGCAGCGTCCATCAGCCTGCACGGAGCAAAAAAGATGTAAAAGATGTTGCCACGTAGCAGCGCATTCGAGCGCTGGCAGGACATTTCAACACGAGTGAATGCTGCCTTGGCACACGAGATACTCGATCGGCGTCAGGCCTGTGGTGGCGTAGGGTGGGTGGGGCGGATTGGTGGCCATGGGTAAGCTGCTGCTCTCTCAGAGTCCACTATGCACGCTCTGATTGGTAAAAGATGAGATCCGTGCCAGATCCGTGCCAGGCCGTTTCCCTGCTGACGCTGCCCTTACCTTACCCTACCCCTACCCCTAAGCCTAATCTTGAGGGTACGCAGCGCCCATACTATGGTACCGCGAAGGCCTGTCGTGATCCGGCCTCAGCACAGGCAGGCTCTGCTAATTCTTGACGGCCTAGAAGAACACCATTCACCAGACCTGACAAGTGTGGACCGTCTTAGGGGTTCTCGCCAAAGCCGGCACTGAGCGCGCAGAAGACCAAGCAGTACTACTGTCAACTTGGGCGCCGCCTCCCGGAAGAGTCACAAACGAGCCAGCACCTCCAGCGAGCCCTCCCGTACGGCCTGTTCTCACCAGCAGGCGGCGCTCGTCGGAACCGCCACACGCTCTGCCGTTGGGAGCGCATTCACGCGCCACCTCACGCCTCGGGCTCGCGCCGCGACTCACGCAAGAGCTTCTGCACGTCGAGGCGGCTTCTTCCTGCTGCTGGCCGCGGGCACACGCACGCATCCCGCAGAGAAAACACCGCGCGCACAGCGGTCACTGACGGTCTCAAAAGGGCGCAGCGCTTATGCAAACCGCCGCATGCACCGCCAATGGCGACGCGTTCACAGGCACAACAATGTGCGCGCGCGCGCGCGCTACTCGCGCATGAGCCTCTGCAGGTGGAGACCGTGCGCGAGCGCCGCGGCGCTCATTTTTCCTGCTCACCCGTCTGCCACGCAAAGAAGACTCTCAAGGGCGCGGCGAGCGCGCTGCTGGTGAGCTTACCGGCGTCCGCCTTGGCCTTGCTCTTGCCCCACTTGGTGGTGCGGCCGCCATACATGGGCGCGATGCGGATCTGGTTCAAGTTGGGCGCCTGATGCAAAACCGGGAGGAGGACCGTGACCTGGTCTTGGTGGGGGGGGGGGGGAGGGGGGGGCGCGCTTGTCAGTGAAGCAAGGCTCCTATGCGTGTGCGTCTGATATTTCGACTTGTTTATTTAGATAAAGTAAATAAATGTATACGAGCATCAATGTTGGAGTTCAGTCGGAGTTGACCAATCGCTCGCTGCTCGAATCAGTCATGGTTGTAGAGATCGTATCGCACTGACCCGAATCAGCAGCGCTTTTACCTGTACACATGTGTTATGGTTTCGCCGCCAGCAGCAGAAAGCATAGGCTTCCGCTAATAACAATGAGAACTCCCCCCCCCCCCCCTGAAAGTGGGTGACGTTTTTCGCCCTCGCTAAGGGCCTGGCTTTCAAGAGGCCAAAAGTGCCACCAAATTTCTCTATGGTGACCAAACACAGATGATCAGCTGCCAACCCAGCAGGCACTGCATGCACTCCTAAACATCAGCTTCATCGTAATTGCCACTCCTATTGGCGCGCAGCTGCGCGCGCCGCGCGCGGTCGCAAGTTGAAGGTTGGAGAACCCCAGGTTCAAACACTTTCACCACTCACAAGACGAGACGAGCAGGTGGCGCGCCTGGTGGTGTGTGTTGGTGTGTGGCGGTGTGCCGCTCGGCGGAGCTGCCTTGTGTCCAGCCTCGGCTCATCTCTGACGGCAAGGGCTGCAGCAGCGGTCGGCAGGACCACCCAGTTTGCAGCAGCACCTGAGCCCGTGGGCAACAGCAGCGCAGGGGCAGCAGAGGTCAGGCGGCACCCCAGCCGGGCTTGTGGCTGCAGCAGCGACTGCAACGCAAAAGTGCAGCTGGCTCTTTGCAGGTGAGGCTGGCACTGGCTTTGCTGGTGGCCGCTTTGTATGGATCTTGATGCTGCCGGCTGAAGCAGCGCAGCAGCACAGAATACCAGCGGCATTATCAGTGATGGATACACCACGCCATCGTGGTCGCTGAACTGGCCAGCACGCAGCTCAACCGCATTCAGCTCCAGTTCGCACATGGCCGACCTGAACCTCAGCCAGTGCTGATGAGAATCGTACAGAGCCGAAATCTCGCCGACCACTTCTTCCGGCAGCAAGGGGGGTGATTTATCCCTGTGCTGCCTCTTGCTGTTGCTGCTGCTGCTGCTGCTGCTGCGACCGCTGGGTGCGATGGTCATCTCGCCACTCTGTGTGTGCCCTCTGATGCCTCAGGGTTGAGAAAATAAGTGGCCAGACTTACACGCATGTCCAACCCCTCAGTTTCATTTAGCACTCAAATGTTCCAGAATACCCAGCCATGCCAACATGTTCCGGAGAAGCAGCAACAATGGCCGTTTCGGCGGTTAGGGTTAGGGCTTGGATGGCTGCCCTAGGCAAAACTTGGTGGCACTTTTGGCCTCTGGAAAGCCAGGCCCTTAAGCCATTTTTTATGGCACCAGAAATCGGGCGCCAGAAAAGTGACGGATCCGTCCTTTTTGCCGCGCCTTCCTTTTCCTGCTTCGCCTGATTCATGGTGTGGGCAGGATCGGCAAAACGTGGCTTTTTTCACGTGTGCAGTTGGCGCGTATTTTTGCTGTGCGAGTTTGAAAATCGATTGCGTGCTGCGCGGTCACAACACACGACGACGCAGCGATCCACTACAACGATGACCTCCAACACCGTGGAATCGCTGGGCTTCACCATCACGGCCGGTGTGGAGTGGGCGTTGAAGATGCTATACGCCCAAAAGGCGTCTGCAGAGACGCTAAAAATATTTCAGACAGTGCCGATTGCATATGCGGCGTCGGCCGTCTTGCATAGCGGTAGAACGCTTGCGCAGAAGCAGCGCAACGAGTACGCCTATCGGTCCTACACGAACGTAGCTATGCCTGGATTTCTGAAGTGGCTCAGCGAGGCTGCGAACGACAACCCGCCGAGTTGGATTACGAGGGAAATCATGCTGCAGACGACGTTTAGCGGTGAGTGAGAGCGTCAGAAACTCGCTGCCAGAGTGATGTGCTGCTCAATTTGTTTGATTGCACTCTGATGGGCATGCCCGCTTGCTGTCACAGTGGGCAAGGCTAAAAAAGCCGACGGCAGCAAGGCGCAGGCGCCGAAGACGTTTTTGCCCGACAAAGACTCGCTCTGGAGCAAGTGGGCGGAGGCATGCAAGAACATACAAAATGTCTATCTGCCCCTCTTTGCAAGGTGAGCATGCCTTTCTTGAAAGCAGACCAGCTGGTCAAGTTGTCGCATGCTTTCATCTGCGATCATCTGTCCTGATGTATGTGTACATGTTATTGCACTATGGTCTGTTGCTATATTGAACATGCATGCCGTAGAATGCTTCTGCACAGCGTTAATGCGGAGGATTCAAGACAGCGCGGTGTCTTCTTCAGTGTGTAGGATGTAGAAATGCGGGCATAATAACATAAAGAGCAAGTCAAAGCGATTGGAAGTATATGCCATTGACTGCAAGCCGGACGCTGTGGTTGCTGCCTTTCTGTTGCAGTCTGTTCCCCTCTGGTGTACCTTCGGGACAGCAGGAAGGTGACATCCTCGAAACGCTGCGCTGTGCACTCTGGGCCAAGGACAAGGGCGAGCCAGAGGGCCCTGCAGCAGCAGGCCAAACAGCAGGTAAATAGCAGCTGCAGCATTGTGCACGAAGTGTGCACGACAATGAGCTCAATGTGATGTGGTACCTCGTCTGCATGCAGCTGAGCACAGTGTGGTTTGGTGACTGCAAGCAGCGCCCGCATCGCATGCGCAGCTGTACGTCATGCTGGTGCACAGGAGGACCTCTTGACATCACAATGCCCCATGCTTTCAGCAGCCTCAGACCATATGCTGCTATGCCTTGCTGCTTCTTGTCATCATTGTCGCCACCAGGTGATGGTACGGAATTGTGCGGCCATTATGGCGCCGATGGTGACGGGTCACTGATGGCCGGCACTGGTGCTGCTGCTGCTGCGGCAGTGCTCAACACCAATGCAGCCACTACAGCAGGCACCAGCGCAGTGACGCCTAGCGTGGCCAAGCCTATGCCGGAGAACTGGCTGCCGCGATACATGCTTCTCTTCATTCTTTATGGACCCCTGAGCGACCGGCCCTTGACTGAGTTTCAGCTCGTACCATCAAGTGGCCCAACGTGCGCGGCAGCTGCGGGTGACACCACTGGCGGCAATGATTCCGACGGCGCCTCTATCATCAGCGGCGGCACCAATGACGCGTCCAGCAGCCTATCCTCAGCGCCTGTCATCAAACGCTGCGGCCTCACCAGTCGCCGCAGACTGAAGCAGCAGCAGCAGAAGCAGCTGAGATCGGAGCGCGGGCTGCCGAGCTTGTCAGATGAGGAGAGGGCCAACAAGCGGCAGGTCGTGGCAGCGTTGAAGGCATCCACAAAGGAGGCGCGCGCACTTCGCAACGCAGTGAAAACACACGCAAATGCTGTTGCTAGAAAGCAGCAGCTGGACGAGTTGAAGCTGCGGGTTGAGTTGTTAGCAGGCGACCCAGTGCGTGAAGCGGAAGCCAGGGCAACCTTGCTAGCATTCCTGGATGGCGGAAGCAGCAACGGCCATAGCTTTGACAGGGCCAACAAGGACGACAGCAGCGATGGCGACAGCAGCAGCTGCAGCAGCGGCCACGCCGCCGCCCGAAACCGTCACAGCAGTGGCAGCGGCAGCAGCGCGGGCGTCAGCGCTTGCGGCGGTGGCAGTGGTGGTTCCGGCGACCTGCTTGGCAGCAGCGCCGGTGGCGGCGACAACGGCGGCGGCAGCAGCGCCCTCAATATCGGCGGTGCTTCTGCACTCATGGACAGTTTTGGCGGCGCGCAGCGTAGCGGCGACGGCGCCAATGCTGCTGCTCCTGCGGACGGTTTTGGCGGTGGCGGCGCCGGAAACGGTTTTGGCGGTGGCGGCGCCGGAAACGGCTTTGGCGGTGATGGCAGCCACGGCGGCGGCGGCAGCATTGCGCGCGGCGGCGGTATGCGCGGCGGCGGCGGCGGCGGCGGCGGCGGCGGCGCTGGCGCTGCTATTCCTGGAGGCGGGTTTGGCAGCAGCAGCAGCCGCGGCGGCGGCGGCAGCATTGCGCATGGCAGCGGTGTGCACAGCGGCGCCGGCGCCGGCAGTGGCGCTGGCCTTGCTACGTTTGGAGACGGTTCTGGCGGGGGCAGCAGCGGCGGCGGCAACGGCGCGCTTGGCTACGGCGTGCGCAGCGGCGGCGGCAGCGGCGGCGGCAGCGGCAGTCCTGCTTTTCTTGGAGTCGGCTTTGGCGGTGACAGCAGCGGCGGCGGCAACGGCGCCCTTGGCAACGGCGTACGCGACGGCGCCGGCGCGCTTGGCTACGGCGTACGCGACGGCGCCGGCGCGCTTGGCTACGGCGTACGCGACGGCGCCGGCACGCTTGGCTACGGCGTACGCGACGGCGCCGGCGGCGTCGGCGGCGCCGGTGCACTGGCGGCTAATCTTGGAAGCGAGTTTGGCGTTGACGGCATTGGAGGCACATTTGGCGTTGACGGCAGCGGCGGCGGCAGCAGCACGCGCAGCGGCGGTGTGCGCGGTGATATTGGCAACGGTGGTGCTGCTGCTCTTGGAGACGGGTCTGGCGGCGGCGGCGGCAGCGGCAGCGGCTTCAATCCCTTCAGCGCTGGCGATGCTGGCGGTCGCGGCTTAGATCGTAGTGCAGTTCATGCAGTCCTCGCTCGAATGCGTGGCAATGCTCAGGCCCCTAGTGCCGCTACAGTTTCCCGCGGCCATGACAACTCGAATGCACCTGCTTCGGTTTTGACCAATACTGCGAAAGTATGATCAATTTATGGCTGCGGCTGCCGCAGCGTCATGCAGTGCACCTGTGTCAATCTGACGTGAGTCACTGCATAGCTCTGGCAGTCAGCCAGATTTTCAACTTGCCTTTGACTGTCACATCGCCTAGTGAATAATAGAAATGCCATACAAAGCAGACTTACTGTACACAGCACGCGCCCTGCCAGTATATATTGCATCTGCTTGACATCGTGTGATAATCATCTCAGTCTATGTGCTGGAAAATTCAAGTACAATGAAATGAATACAATAGGCAAAGTACAAAAAATCGTTGTCCGATGACAAAAAAACAGGGCTGTTGCAGACCCTCACTGCACCGACCTTGGACATCTGACAATGTGTCCAGAACATCTAATGGTACTTTTTATCAATTCTATAATTGTACTTTTTTTTTTTAATTCTCGCTGACGGCGCAAAATAGCCCAGATGAATGGTATCTAAGCTTGCTGTGCGTACGGAATCTACATGTCGTGTGACAGTATGAAAGTGTCTTAATGAGAACCACTCAAACGACTATATTTGTACACAATTCATGTACCTCGGAGTATGCATGCATGGGGTCTCACGCACACGCATACAGCTGTTATGTCAGATGGGTGTGTCGCACGGTATGCAATTGTTTGAACATTCATACACAACCAACATCAAACTATCAAGTACAATTGCGGTCCGCAGGTCTCAGTGTGAGCACGGACTATGAGTGCTACTCCAGTTGTTGCTGACAACTGGCAAGGCATGCAACATCAAGTCGAAGTTCCATCTTGTGATCATAGTTTTTGAACTTATTTATCATTATTGTGATCACATGTGCGACAGGCATTGAATGGATGCAAAGTCATCCACCATCATGACCGTATCGTGAAGTTTGAAAATAGTGACAATGACTGTTGGCAGAAATGCTCAGGCGCTAGATCCTGAGCGGTGGACCAACCACTGCACCCTACCGCGCTGCCACATGGCGTTGAAGTGCGTAATAAGCTTTGATCTCAGTGAGGCAAAGTCGCTATCAACTTCAACCCTCTCCTGAGGCATGTTGTCCCTGCCATGCCCCATCCTTGCAAAATCAGCCGTGGGGTTTGCAAGCCATGGCTCGTGCATGCCATCAGCCCCAGCCCAATCAACACCCCGCTCAAACTCCTCCAGCCCATCGTAAGCATGCAGCATGTTATGCAGGATGCAGCATGTGAAAAGAATATTGTCAATCCTGTCAATTGAATGGTACTGTAGGGGAAGTTTGAGGATTCTAAAGCGACCCTTCAGCACACCAAAGAAGCACTCCACATCTTTGCGCACACTCTCCAGCCATTTGCTCCAGCGGAGCTGCTCTTGGGTCAAGCATGCCTTCAGTGGACATATGAGGCATCGCCACTGCAACACAGGAAAACAGAAGAAGCCAATGCACGTTCTTAATGAGTCAATGAGCAGTCATGACATCAAACAAATGTGACAGCATATGGTAGCCCACAGTCTGCTGCAAGCGTATTCAGTTGAACCAGCAAAAGCACGCAATGGAGCAGGCGCAGCACAGTGACTGCAAATTGTATAATGGACATGGTGTTGTGCAGCAACGGTGATGACGTTTGATGATTGATTTTGGCGTCAGGTCCAACATATTGCTTGAGTCACAACAAACGCAAGCTCTGCGGTGCGGTGCTCTGATGTGCAACATCAGTCTGTGGCTCATGCTGCACGCAGCATCATTTGCTGCAAGCAGCGTTACAAACTTAAGGCATATGAAATCATCGACATCAGAGAGTCCAATTGCAGTCACAAACAAGTGCCTTCAACATGACAGCTACACAATGCGCTGTGGAGTGCGCTTTGCGATATGAGACTGTTCTGTCGTATGATTAAGTTCAAGTCGGATAATCTGGTTTTGAATGTGGGGTTAGGGTTAGACTAAGGCTTAAGTGACAATGCAGCAATGAGCAACTCGCCTGTGAGCACTTGAACTGAACACATTTGACACAGCTAGATATATATATATATACCCTGTTCACGTACAACATTGCTGACCTTGTGGTAGCCGCCATCCACAATCAGGTACACGCCACGTTGTGTCACCGACCTCCCGTCTGCATCGACCAGATTGTACTCCAGCTCCGTGTAAGAAGGGTCATTCTTGACCTTTGACACGAGTAAGTCGAAACGTACTATGGTCTTGTCGTTCCTTGAGCCTGGAAAGCCCTTGGTCACTCCCAGCACCCGCCCCGAATGATCCACAGTCACCTGATAGGCGATGGTAGGGAATCCTTCCTTGCCGGTGTAGTACTGGGTATGTGCCGCAGGTGTCTTGTCCCATGGTACATGGGTGACATCAGCTGAGCCAATGGCGCCCGGAAACCCCAGGTCAGCGTAGTCCTGCATGACCTTGTTCAACTCCGCTCCTGTTGGCATGTGGATCCACTCATCGTACATGTCCCGCGCGAAGCTGCCGCAGAAGGCGTGGAACGCCCGCCAAGTTGTTGACGCTGACATGCCTGAGACGATCTCAATGTCATCCATGCAATTTCCCCTGCCCAGTATCTGCAACATCCCAAGAACCTGCGGCAGCGAAGAGCAGCATAAAATGTATTGTCGGCGGTCGGCCCTGCTGATGCCATCATGCGCGCTCATGTTGGCATCAATGCAGACAACATTTGAAAGGCAGAATGCAGATGATGCTATTATGCTGGTTGCATGCCAGATGTATACGCAGACTCCCGAAGATGACAGGACTGCAACTTTGACAATGCATGTACAACAAGTGGCAACAGCTGGCAAGGGCTCATTTCAGAGAAGCTGCGAAGCTAGGCAGTATGCGTTGGCAATATAGAACATTGAGTTTCAGCTCATAGCAATAGTTAAAAACAGCTATTGCACAGCAGCTGAGCTGATTATTGACAGCGACACAGCGCAACTGCCACTCCTATTCGTAGTGTAGCAAAAGAAGCTTGTATTCCATAGTAACCATGGTTTCCCTACGGCACATGTTGGCACATTACTTTTGAGGCGCCATAAAAGACGGCCTTAGCGAGGGCGAAAAACGTCTCTCGGCCTGTCAACTTCAAGGTGAAGTTGAAGTTGTGGTCGGCCAGGCCGCGCCTCACAGTGCTGCTGACATTCTACCTGATTGCGCGCCTAACTTCATTGGCGCCTGCATCACTACCTGCTGCCTGGACTGTTTTTTTGAAATTAGAGGTACTTTCACTTTGAAGTTTGCGTTTCGCTGTCGGAATCGAGAAGTCATGAGCGACACCAGCAGCAGCGGTGGCAGAAGGATTGCCCTGGTGACAGGTGCCGCCCGCGGCATCGGCAAGGGCATTGCGGAGGCTTTGGCTTCTGATTGCGACCTGATCCTGGGATACAATTCGGACGTGGCTGCTGCGCAGGTAAAAATGATGGTTGGAACTGCTGTACCCTCCTTGTGTTCCTCGATTCATTTGACATTGTTGACTGGCCACTTTATGGCCATCCCATCGTTCAGTTCTCGCAGGTGCCTCACGTGTATCAGTCATGAATCATGATGGCAAAATTGAGCCTCAGGGACTGTCAGACTGGATGTCAGACTGGATGTCATATGCGGCTGCTGCACTGCTGCACAAACCATCCTTTTCAATGTCGAAGAAACCCCCGCAAGTTTGAGCTGACTGTGATCTGAAGCCTGGTGTTTCAACTGTCGGTAGAAACTCGATGCCTGCATGAGTCCCGTGCTTACCCCCTGGGGGGGGCCTGCCCTTGAACATTGATCATCCCACTCAAGGTCTGCTGATCATGACATCACCTTACGATCACACTCTGCTCCTGTTGACCTGACTGATGAGTGAAATCCGATTGAGCGGCGCTGCGACGGACACTTGCTGCAACAATGCTCAACTGCAGGCCACAGCAGATGAGCTCGCCAGCAGGTTTGGTGCGCGATGCGTCTGTGTGGGCGGCGACATCACACTACCAGAGACCAGGGACAAGTTTTTTGAAGTGGTGGACCAGGAGTTTGGCGGGAAAATGCATGTTCTGGTGCACAACGCGGGGCAGTATGTGGGAGTAACGTCAACAAACGCACACAACCTGCCAGAAAGGTGCGTAATCAGCAGCCTGATTTAAACCTGAAGCTGTACGGTATGCTGCTACTCTTCTCCGTCACGGTAACACCCCACTTTTCTCCGTGGCAACACTATTCAACACCTTCAAAACGAGCTCACTGACAGCCAGCCTGCCATTTTCACACGGCGAGTATTATAGTCTTAAGATCAGATGATGAGATTTGAGCAATGCTATGAGCCAAGCTCCAGACTGTGATATTGTGCGGTGCACTTCAGGGCTCTAATGAGCGTTTGGCATCTCGCAAGTTGTCAAGCCATCGGCAGGAGCACCACAGCCACACTTTCCATCAAAGCTTGCTGCCACAGTGATCGGCCCTTGCTCATGTATGTAGAGTACAGAAGCGTCGACAACTTTTTTGTGGTTGTTGTCTTCATGTCATACTCGTCAGATATGCTGATGAAAGATCCAGCGAACATGTGATGTGCCACTTGCATCCTTTACTGAAGCGGTACACATTCAACATGGATTCACCAGCATGAGGGCACATCTACTTTCAGTGAGTGCGCTCTACGTGCCTGCAACAGTACTTCGCGCGCCCGTCTATCTCGCACACGGCCTGACGTAATGAACTTCAACTTGCAGTTTTGCCTCTGAACGTTCCACCACGATGCCTTGTCCACATGTCACGCGCAGCCGCGGCCTCCGCTTCGGCGACGGATCCCTGCTGGGCGCGGACGGCAAGACCGACTTCACCACCATGCGCTACTACATGGCCATGTACGGCGAGGCGTGGGTGGACCTCGCGGAGCGCTGCCTCAAGCGCATGGTCGACGGCGAATCTCACATCGTAGGCATATCGTCGCCCGGCTGCAACGCCATCTCGCGCCCGAACGACGGCTACGCGATGCCCGGCTCCGGCAAGTGCCTGATGGAGTACTCCATGCGACTGTACGCGCTGGCAGCGGCGCCGCGCGGCATCAACGTCAACGTCGTCATCCCCGGCGTCACGCTGTCGGACGCGTGGAAGCGGCTCAGCGCGCACATCGGCGGCGGCGAAGGCGACTTTGCCATCGCCACCGGCCTGGCGGACACGGTGCCCATGAGGCGGGCCGCGAGCACGCGGGAGATGGGGGACGTGGTGGCCTTTCTGTGCTCGCGCGCGGGGTCGTATGTAACGGGGGTCAGTCTGCCTGTGGATGGGGGGCTGCACATGGGGCGCAATACGGGCAAGACGCTGGCGGCGGCGCCCAAGGCGGCTGCAGATGAAGCAGCGCCTGCTATTGCCACTGGTGACGCTCCCAAGTGAAGTTACTGAATGGCGCGAATGTTTGGAGAGTTGTGCTGGCAGGCAGGCGCAGCGTGCAGGTCATCACGTCACCGCCATGCCTGCCATCCAGAGCTGTTGCAATATCTTGTGATAGCAGCGACCTTAGGCCATCCTTTGACATTGTGGTTTACATGGCCACTGTCATGGTAACGGTCATAGGCCAGGGTATCGATAAATTACACAGCAGCACACCATAATATCATACACATGGGCTGTCGCAACAAGCACATGCGGCTTGCGAACCGCAGCACCACACACACATACCCAATTCTGTAGTCAACTCGGCAGCCAACTTGGGCCAGTAATGATTATCATGTTTCACGAGCTGGTTTCCGGCCTGCCATTGTGTTCCATTGGTGTATTACATGATATGAAAACAGTTGCACTGAGCTCACGCATTCGAAACGTACACCATCGTCGATATGGCAATGCTGAAGAGGTAACAAACGTGATGAACAGCACCGTCTCTGCATGTCGTCATGTGGCCTAGATCATCTTGAGTTGCATGCACGCCACAGGTAGCAAGACATGCCTGTGCTGGCAAGGTTCTCTATTGGGGCAACATGCACACGAGCATCAAAAGTGAGAGAGCGGTTTATGGCACATATCAATTGAGCAGTAAATAGTATTACCAAATACCATCCCTTGGCATTGGATCTTGATAACCTGTCTGGCACAGGCATTTTACTCAGACACTGTGCCTTGCCATCGCTTACTGTGTTGATCTATTGCAACGCTTTGTGATGTTGTATGCCGCAACCAATCACGACATAAATGCCCCGAGCCGTTCCACCCAGGCAGTGTCCACTTCATTCCACACGCCCGCCCCTCTAAGCGTTGTGCCCAGTAGGAGCACGCTGTCGCCGCTGCAGCGCACCGCCAGAGCTTGTGCGCATGCTGACGGCAATACCTTCAAAGCAGCAGAACTACTGCCTAATGACGCGGTGACAGCTGCTCTTTTCAAGAGCGGCATCGGTTCCGCTTCCTCTTCTTGTCCGTCAGAGACGCCAAACCTGCAGCAGCGACGCATGCATCAAGGTGCACAGGGGATATCAGGAGCATACATCAAGGCGCACAGGGGATGTCAGGAGGGGATATCAGGAGCTGGACAAAACGGCAGCTTGTTGCTGCAAATGCCGTTTGTGATCTGCTGACGCCATGTGCTGGTCTGCATACCATGGTGCACAGGTTGGCAACACCTGGTGAATGCACGTCACAGCATACATCGGCAACTGCTCTAACACTCCTTCATTGCACGGCATTGATACGATGCGCCCAGGACATTGGTGGCAACGCTTTAGGACTTGCTAAGTGCAGAAACTGCAGGGCGCTCTCAAACGTGAAAGCCTTTGGGAACATAGGAGCGTCGTAGGCATCTAAGTCAGCCAGCGCCCTGCATGCCACCACAACCAAACCAGTCAGCAAATCATCTGGTCTAGCCTGGCTTCAGTACGATCATGTGCTGAGCTACATGCGAAGGTTTAGCCTCATCAACTATGAGAGAAGTATGTCAGAACATGGATAGGCCCACCAGCACCTGCTCGACAGTTGCTCAGTTGCTTGCATCACGCCCCAGACTGCAGTTGCCACATGCAGCGGCATCGTATATTATGTGAAAGGTGCACTGCCGCACATTCCTATGCACCCGCGCGTTGTGTGCTGCTTCATGGCAAGCACGCATGACACTGTGAAAAGCAATGCAGTGTTTAACGCGATATCACCTACGTATAACGTCCAGTCCGCCTCCAAGAAATGCCAAGGCTAAAACGAAGGCAATACAAGTAGCTCACCTGGCCACCACCTCCCCCGTAGCTGTCACCAGCAGCACAGTGCACGCCGGCGTCAGCTGCAGCAGAGTGTCAGCGACCCAACCAACTCTGTCTGCCTGTGCTTCAGTGAGGCTACTGGCCACACGCCTCAACCGCGTCCCCCCCCCTGCTGTCCCAAGCTCGCTCCCAACATCCGGGGCCTCTGGGTCTGCGCTGGTTGTATCCAAAGCCGCTCTCCGTTCCGTTGCAGCTTGCTCTGTGGCCCTGTCCAGCAGCGCTTGTAGCAGCAGCAGTGCTCCACAGAAGGCACCAACGGTCTCACTGCGCAATTGCGGTGGGTCCACTTCGTACCCAGGATATCTGGACACCGCAAGACAGCAGTGCCGGCAACAGAAGAGAGGGTGCTGTCAACAATGAGAGATTGGCAACGTGTGCTGCATCATGAACATTGGACTTTAGTGCTGCCATGGGTTCACAACTGCCGATTCACGATAGAAGCTGGCGCAAGAGTTGGGACCTGTGCTGCCAGCCACTCCGGTAGCTCAGCATTAAGCCACAGAGAATGAGATCCATCCCAAACTTAACCCTGCAAGGGCAGCAAAATGCCAGCTCAGGTGTTGCAAGTGCGCACACATTTGTACAGGTGCCATCCATCAGTCACCAGCAGCAGTATCATTCGTAATTATGGCACCTACCAGCAGAGTACTGGAAGCATGTTGAACTCTCTATAATGTGCATGCGTCTTACAAACAAGCACACATGGCATACTTAGTGCGTGCCGCAGGCTTTGCAGCTTTCACAAGTGTGTCTTACTGCTGCAGGAACGCAAAACCTGTGTAGGTGCCCTGCATCTTGGCTAACGCTTGTCGAATGCTGTGTCGTGCTGGAATTAAACCACTAATGTCCACGCCACAACGACGCCCAATCAAGGCAATGGCACAACTCTGAGATAGTCAAGAATGCGCTGTTCCTTGCTGCAGTCTGCACCTGTTCAGAACCAAGAATACGAACACCAGCGCTCCCATCGCCGCTCGCAGCTTATACCCCTCCAGACCTGGCACAAAGAAGCCACCTCCGCGCTCCAGTGCAGCGCTGGGTCTCTTGTAGTAGCTACTCATGTTTTTCTGCTGCTTGCTGCCAGGAGGTGGCTTGCCACCGCTGGCTAGCATCGAGAATGATCGCCTTGAGCGTGGCTGACGCTGCTGATGTTGCAACTGCTTGCTGCAACGATCTGGGTGGGTTTTAGTGGTGGCAATGAAGGCGCAGCTGCCCTCGCACAGCAGCAAGCCTGCTGCGACAGCCAATCTTCGCCGAATCATGCTCTGCCAGGCAACGATCGTGAGTGATCGATTTTTCTTCAAGTAGATGTTGAAGGAGACACGCCAAGGTGAAGTTGAAATCTGATCATGACACAGTTGGTGTCTATGCAAGATTGTCGGTGCCTGGTTCGGCGTCTGCGACCGATCTCCATTTTGATGTCGCGCCGCACCAGCATGACAGCGGTCGGAGCGGCGCCCATCACCTTTACAGCAGCCGTGGACATCGTCAACAATGCCATTAGCACTGGAGCCGCTCTAGAGGCGGCGGCGGCGCAGAGGAAGCAGACAGTGGAGGCCATGCACCACTACCTGGGACCGACGCGCTTGAACCTGGACATATCTGGCTTGAAAGTCGTACATGTGACGGGCACAAAAGGGAAGGGCAGCACCTGCTGCTTTGTCGAGTCCATCCTGCAGCACTATGGCGTGGCGACGGGGCTGTTCACGTCCCCGCACCTGCAAAAGATGACGGAGAGGATTCGAGTCGGAGGCAGGCCTATCAGCGAGCAGGCATTCTCGACCTATACATATGAGGTTTGGGAAAAATTGAAGGCCACAGAGTCAGCGGTGGAGGGCACAGGTCATGCCAGAATGCCTACTTTCTTCAGGCTGCTGACGCTCATCGGGCTATGGACCTTTGTGCACGAAAGGCACGTACTCAACCTTGTGGTGATCAAGAATATGATGCTGAATGATGCAGCAGCTGGCATGAAAGTTTATGGAAATCACTTGTCAGCCTCTGTGGTCCTGGTGAACGACACAATGCTGCTTGCTAGGCGCTTTTTCATTCTCGCCTGTAGAGTCATCTGCTGTGGGCAGGTCTTACACTTGAGTGCTTTCGATTGCCGCTACATTCCAAACGCATTCCTGATAGACGTGCATGCAGACGATCAGCCAAAAACAAACCTACGTGCTGTGTCAACAAAGCTCTTGTTGTGTGCATCGCACCGCGTTCTGTCTCATGGCTGAAGTCGTAATCATCACACTGCGTTGACCTCGTTCGTTGTATTTTGGTAACTTCAACATGGCGTGCCTGCCGTTTGCCTGTGATGCGTGCCTGCAGGGTAGACACAGTGATACTTGAAGTTGGCATTGGCGGCAGATACGACGCGACCAATGTGGTGCCTCCGCCCATTGCCTGCGGCGTCACCACCCTAGACTACGACCACACGGCCATCCTCGGCGCGACGCTGCCAGAAATTGCCTGGGAAAAGGGAGGAATTTTCAAGCCCGGCAGCCGCTGCTTCTCCACCCTACAGACCTGCGATAAGGCCACTGACGTGCTGCGGCAGTGCGCCGCCGACGCTGCTGAGCAGCTGACCATTGTACCTGCCTTGGAGGCGGGCGTGAAGCTGGGGCTGGACGGTGCGGATCATCAACGGCTCAACGCGGCGCTGGCGGTGACGCTGTGTGCGTGCGCGCTCAAGCGGGATGCGCAGACGCTGCTGACGAGCCAGGAGGTGAGCAACGCGTGTATCGGTGAAGACTTAATGTGCGTCATTGATGACGGCAGTCATGCACAGGCGATAAGGCGCAGGACACCGCTGTTCTGCACAGGCTCCCTCTAACGTCCTCTCTGCTTGTACTTGGCTGGTCTGGCTCTCTGAACAAGTCTGGCTTCGTTCTGTACAGTAGTGCACGCCGACCGATACTGCGAGAATTGCACACACCCAGGTTTTGTTCACCAAGTGGGTCGCTGTCACCTGCCTCCTACCAAGCTCGCTCAGCGCCATTGCGCAATACTGAGCACGGCGCATGCTGCTGTCCCCACGTATCCATCCTCAGCAGCACGTATACACAGCGTACGCACAAACGCAACACACCCTGACCACCTGACCACTAATCCCCAGCCCCCTCTGCCTTGGCCCACACGCCTCGCTGCGGCAGACACAAGCAGCGCTGGCGGCGGCCACATGGCCGGGGCGCTGCCAGGTGGTGCAACGTCAGGGCGCCAATTTCTTCATAGATGGCGCGCACACGGCCGCCAGCGTGCGCACAGCGGCGGCCTGGTTTGCACACGAGTGCGCGCAGCGCTCCGCAGCGGCGCCCGGCAGGCCGCAGCGGCGTCACCTCATCTTCAACTGCAGCCACGAGCGCGATGCCATCGCGCTGCTCATGCCGCTGCTGCAGCTGCGCGAGCCGGTCGGCGGCAGCGGCGGTGGCAGCAGCGCGGCGGCTGGCGATGCCGGTGGTGAAATGGCTGGCAGCTCAGGCAGTGGCGGCGATGGCAGCGGCAGCGGCGGTGCCGGTGCGCCGTTCTTCTCAGCGGTGCACTTTGCGACAACGGACGGTCGGCCTAGCCGCACGACGCCGGCCACAGCTGCTGAGCTGCTGCAGTCTGCTGGTGTATCGAGTGTGGTAGATTGGAGACAGCACCGGCTCAGTGGCGACACTAGCGGAGCTGACACTAGCGGTGGAGTTAGTGGCGGTGGCGCGGGCGGCAATGGTGATGTGCCGCAGTGGCAGTCGACACTGGCAACAGTGTGGCATTCATTGCAAGTGCACTCATGCGGCAGCAGCAGCGGCGCATTGAGTGCTGTTACCATCTGCAGCGGACGAGAGATTGCAGAACAGTTGGCCGCTGGCAGCAGCAGCATCAGCGGGGATGCAGACGCAGATGTTGTGGTGTTTGCCACGGGCAGTCTGTATGTGGCTGCCAGTGTCCTAGATGGCGTTCGCTGGACTGCAGACTGATGTACATACCTAATTTGCCAATAAAACGCATCAGTATGAATCAGTGCACTCTTGTTAGTTGGTGATGCCAATCGTGCTCAGTGGTGCAGTTTGCTGTTGCAGTCATCATATGCTTAGCAGCCAGCAGCAGATGCTCTCTCCTGCTTCAGTTTCAATCTTGCTACCACTGATACAGAAGCCCTTGTCACATACACTTTGAGGTGCTGCTGGGAGGTATGCACACCTACTCTGCCTGTGCCAGGTATGGATGTTTACAGCAGGTACACAGTTCATACTTTACCATATGCAAAAGCATGTGCATGCGCCACAAGACACAAAAGCAGGCGCACACATACATGTCGTGTTGAACATACGGTGCAGTATAGCGTACTTGAAGTATGCAACGCCACTCTAGCACACAAGCATATCCGACCGGAACACATGACAGCTTGTGACCCTTGCATCAAAATTGCTGCGCACAAGTGCACGCCTTACTGTCCGCCAGCAAGCACGCATGCGACACACACACACACACACACACACAAGGCCTGAAACTTCAACCAATCTCACTTGTCTTGCATTGACACACACAGACACACACACATCTAGTCCCCGCTCGTCACGACCCGCAGCGGCGTGCCGTGCCGCAGCGCCCCCTGCATCGCCGCGAGCGCCTCCCCGCGCGCCTGCGTGGGTTCCGCAGCGTACGCCCTCCGCAGCATATCAGCAGCATCCGCCACGCGCCCCTCAACATACACCAGCAGCGCCAGATTGTGCAGCGAGTTGGCGTGCGCGGGGTCCGCAACCAGCGCCCTCTCGTACGCGGCGCGCGCCCCCGCCTCGTCTCCCGCGCTCCGCAGCAGCGCTCCGATGTTGTAGTGCGAATCGGCGTCGCGCGGGCCTGCCTTGACCGCGCGCCGGAACGCCGCCAGCGCCTCCTCTGCGCGCCCCTCCCGCGCCAGCGCGAGCCCCGCGAATCGCGCGGGCGGCTCGGTGGTGATGCTCCTGCGCTCGCGCCGCGCGCCCTGCCACGCCGCGATGAGCTCCGGGTACCAGACCTTGCCCCAGTTGGCGTTGGCGTGCAGGACACCGGCGGCGTTGCGCGTGGCGCGCGTGTCGCCGCTGAGGCGGAAGCGCCCGTCGGGGAGGAACTCCACGGGCGAGCTGCTCATGGCGAGCGTGACGAACATGTCCTGCAGGTGATGGAGTTTTGGCAAGGTGGCTGGTGTGAGTGCGTGCGCTAGACGACGCTCGTGTACACGCCATACAGTGTTGAGTCATGATGGTGCGCTGTGACAGAACCCATGGTGCGAAGCAGATATCCGTGTGCAGGGGTGTCATGCATATAACAAGTGATCAGGCGCTGGATGATCTGGTGGAAAAGCAACAAACTTAACCTTCACATGCAGCAATAGCAGACAAGAGGGGGGGCACGTTGATGGCGTCACAAGTAAATGTCCCGTTGCATTCTCATGGGCAGCAAGCGCCACACACTTGAACATGGCAAACACCGGATTGGCAGACTCTACAGTACTTTGGCACTCCATGCCTACAGGTCACAGGTGACTTCACCTTCAACATGTGTACCAGATGCTCGGATTTGAGGCGAGGGAGTGTCACCACCCTGCACCACCATACACACCTGATCGTAGTCCAAGGTGACAATGCCGGGGTGCTCCAGGAAGTACTTGGTCATTGCGCGCTGGTCACACGTGGTCGGCATGGCATCATATGCGGCCACTTCCTCAAACACGTACAGCAAGTCTGCGGCGCGTCCCGCAAAGCTGCCCGCATTCAAGAAGCGCCCCTGCGCCCCGCGGGGCATGGGCGGATACAGCTCTGCCATGCCAGGCTCTGGATAGCAGGACTTTTCTGCGGAAAAGACAACTGGCGCTGATGCGCGAGCGAGCGCCGCCGGAACACTGGTTGGTAGCGATGGCAGTGCAGCAGGTGGGGGGGGCAGAAGGTCAGGGACAGTGAGTGCGTGAGTGAGTGACTGAGTGAGCTCAATTGGGTGGGCAACTTGGGTGTACAGGTGTATCACGTGCCATGCGGTGCTGCCATGTACCCGGCAAGTGGTGGATGTTGGGTGTACATGGCTGAGGTAAATGAGCAGCTCTGTCAGTGCATGATATGAAGCTATCCCTGAAAGAGTGACGACAGGAGCACATATGTAAATGCGTGCGTGAATTTTATGCGAGGAAAAGCCAGCCATATAGCATGAACACACAGCCAGACAACAGCTCAGACATCGGCAATTGGCAGCCGTTACTGTACTCAAAAGTTGACTCTCCACTCGCTAGTGCTGCATGCATGCATGGCAAGCAAATCATCCACTAACTGGACATGATCACTTTGGAAATGTCTGCGCGGACCTAGAAAAGCTGCCACTGCATTCAATGTTTTGTCCACACAATTCAGCGCAGAGTGCAGTACACGTTGAAGCGCAATACACAGTACTTAGTACACAGCAGTACACAATACCTTTTGCTGTCGTAATACTGAGACAATGAAGAAAACATGTGCTTCCCACTGCGCTGTCTCACCCTTTCAAGTCCGGAGACAACAACACGTCGTAGGCATCCACCCCCACCACAACCTGGTCAGGCGGCAGCGTGCGCAGGTGCTCAACGTAGAGCAACACCTTCTGTCCGTTGGCAGGGTAGGGCTTGCCCAAGCCGAGCACTGCCAGATGCACACCAGCTAGCTTGGCGGACCTGCGTAGATGGCCCAGCTCTGGCTTGTCCTGTGACGAAGATATGGTGCGATGAGCATCACTGTCATGACTGCGGTGGTGGCAATAATATTTGAGTCTGAGTTGTTCCACGCCGCAAGAGGTGCACTCCCATGAGGCTGACACAGTCAGGTGGCAGACTGTCCTCGTCGACTTGTGCTGTGATACGATGTTGGCGTGAGTGTATGGATATGCCAGTATCAGCTCGCTGACAGCGTGTAGTGAACAAGCTGCTCGCAAGCCAACTTGGTCCGGCCTACTTAGTCCAAGTGCTAACCATGGATAAGGCACTTAAAGCCCCTTCAAGGGGACCAACCCATTGAAGTCAGAGCATCATGCACTGCTGTCTGGAATGCGCTTTAGTTTGGGCTACAGCAGGCCAGAGCAAGCAGATACGGTGTGACTAAAGCATCACTGCGTTCATGCTCCGTTCAAATCTCGCACAACTAGACCCTGCCACAAACAGAGCAATGGCTGGATGTGAGGTTGTCACGCTTGTGGTGGCCTCGATCTGACTTCTTGTTCTTTACATTATTCAGGCCGTCAGAATCTCATTTACTACCTTAGTTACATGCCTGATTAAGCCTCCGTACCATGTGGACACTGAAACATCAGCAGACAATCTGTAACAGCGCTGGTGCTTAACAGCATCAGTGTCAGAGGTCGCATCTGCTGGGTCAGGGTTAAGGTTAGGGTTAGCAGCTGCTGCACCACATCGGAAACGGCGTGCCCGTCAGTCTGACGTATGATGCATCGGCAATGGTGTAGGCGCTGTATGAGCGCTAAAAGACACCTTCACCTGCTAATGGTTGCGACGGGCTATGAAAGTATGTCGGCATGGTTGAGCACCACCATCATGCCGTATGCGACTCATGTGCAAAGAAACGGTCAATGAAGCTGGACGTCGCGTTGTGTGGCACAGCGCTACCAACTGTCGACTACTCAACTGCAGCTTGCATGTATGCATATGCATGCAGCTGATCATCACCACCATGCCATGCGTCACTCACGTGCAAAGAAACGGCTGTGACGCTCACGGTCGCGTTGCGTGGCACAGCACATCTAACTGCTAACTACTTCACGGCTGCATGCATGTATGTATGTGCATGCAACTGATCATCACCACCACGCCACGCGTCACTTGCGTGCAAACGTTGTGTGGCACCGCGCAACTAACTGCGAACTACCTTGACTGCATGTATGTATGTATGTGCATGCAGCTGACCATCACCACCACCATGCCATGCGTCACTCACGTGCGAAGAACCGGCCATGACGCTGACAAACTACTAGACTACTGCATGCATTTATGCATGTGCGTGCGGTTGATCATCACCACCACGCCACGCATGTCACTCACATGCGAAGAAACGGCCATGACGCTGACGGTCGCACTGGGGCTCACGGCGCGCCAGCGCTCATTTGGCGGCGTCAGCGGCAGCAGCGGCAGCAGCACCTGCTGCGTGAGCACAAACGTCGCATCGCCATGTCTGCCCAGCGCAGAGTAGCTGTTGGCCAGCGCGTAGCGGGACAGCTCTCGCCAGGCAGGATGAGCATCACCATGGGCGTAGCCGCGCAGCAGCGCAAGGAGGTCGCGCTGGCCTTCGGGCGTGAGCTCCTGTACCTTCTCGTTGTTCCTGTACATGAAGGTCTGTGGTGAGCAGAGGAAGCGCAACAGCAGCCGTCAGCACCTTGATGAAATTACCTGATCTCAATTGGGCTTTCGTAGTTAAATTCTACAGTACTTCAAGTGCAAGCACTAAAGAGAACAATTGCTCTGTTCCATGTTGTAGTCGTTTGTTCGTTTCATTGATAGTCTAGTGATGCATGCGCAGCGACTGCCAACAATTGCTGCAGGCAAGAGTCTGAATCAAGGTATGTCACATTTTGAAGTCAGATACAAAGCAGAGGAGGCCGTCACTGCGCTGTACAGCTCGATATTTGTGATCACAG
This sequence comes from Tribonema minus, assembly GCA_017506865.1. NCBI lineage: Eukaryota > Xanthophyceae > Tribonematales > Tribonemataceae > Tribonema > Tribonema minus. Next base: position 134,456 of record JAFCMP010000040.1, read on the forward strand.
TGATGTTGTTATTTGATCCCATATCATCATGGGCCTGTGACTTCAAGGCAACTTCAGTTGCCCACATGAGTCAGGTACCTACGAAACAAAAATCGCAGACTGGTTTCTGATGGCCGCACCTGATGAAACAGAACCAGTGGCCGCTTTGCATTGGGGTACGCTGTCACCGCCTCCCTGAGCATCACCAGCGAGCGAGCGAGGTCATTGTCACGTGCCAGTTGACCAGCCTCCTCCAGCTTCGCGACCAAGCCAGGATCCAGAGTCTCCTCCTGCTGCTGCTGCTGCTGCTGCGGCACAGGCTGCGCTGGTGGCACACGCTGCTGCTGCTGCTGCTGTGGCGGCGCTGGCGCCTGCTTAACAATGGTGATGGGCGGCCTGTTGTACGGCGGACGCAGCTCGGCCGAAGGCGCTCGTGCTGCCGTCTCTGCCGATTCCGTACTGGCCCCCGCAGGTGCCACCACTGCTGGGTTGGCAGAGGCAACTTGGCCGCGAGAGCTGAGCCCTGCCATGTCTTTGGTGGGCAAGGCGGCGGTGGACGCTGCGGCCGTGCAGCCGCGTGCGCTGAGGTAGTGGTCCAGTGCGCTGTCCCTGTGGGCACACGGGCGGCACGAGGGTGGATGTGCACAGCGCTCAGGATTGGGTGCTGTCGCATGGCGCATGGGTAGAGTATCACGGGAGAGGAGCTCACAGGACAGCACACAAAGCAGAAGAGATGCTCTGAGAGAGTGCTGAATGTCAGTGCAGAACAGATTATTGGCGTCGCTGATTGTCATGACAATGCCAGCATCAAGTATGGCTGCGTGCAAGTCACAATGACCATAGCCATTCCCCAAGTACTCCACCAGCAGCGCGTGCTGCCTAGTGTGCTGCCAGAATTACAACTTCCAGAGCAATCGATCCAGGTGCTTGCAGCCAATGGCTATGTTTCCGGATATTAGAGACAACAACCGGTCTGGATGTAGCCCTGACATAATGGCAGTGAATCACACTTCGGACATCCCCAGTGGTGCTTCGCCGTGACGTCATGTAGCATGATAGTGCGAGAGTGCATCAACAGCACCCTGGCCACACAAAGTGTGGCGGCCGACAAGAGAGCAATCAGCAGTGAGAGAAACTGTTGGAAAAACAATAGTGTGCGCAAGTCGCCACACAACACGTGGCATGCGTACGCGCCCTTGGTCCATGGCGCGCTAATGACATCATCCCAACCCTCGCCACATGTTCAAATATGTACCCCTACAATGTATATTATAAATACTCTAACTTGAAGTGAAGTACAATCTTGCTCAAACCAGCAGCACCACATTGAGCCGCACCTGAGCGCCGGCGGCAGTTGCGACCACGCCTCCAGCACCTCCGGATCCAGAAAGGGGAAGCGCACCGCCACCCCCGCCGCGGTCGCCACGGCTCTCTGCACCGAGCACTGCTGCAGTAACTGCTGTAACAGTAGCTGCTGCTCGTCCTGCCCCCCTCCCCACCCCGCGCCGCACGCGGTGAGCATGACACGAGCGCCGTCCTTTCGCGCCTCCCACGCCAGACGCGACAGCTCCAGCGCGCCTGCAGCGGCGCTCAGCAACGACGCGTTGCGACTGTGAGTGCACGCAGGGGGGTGGGTGCCTGGCGCTTGGTTGTCACGCGCAGTGCGCACCGCGAGGCCTCAGCACACGAGCCTATACACCCGCTGCCGCAAGACACCATACCAGAACTCATCAAAAACGCGCCAACCCGCTCCCCCCTTCCCCCTCCCCCCCCCCCCACACACCCAGCCGCCAGATCACTGCAAGCCGCACCTGCGGTGGCATTCCTGGCGGCGCCCTCCATGAACGCCTCGCAGTGGCGGTCCACCCACGCGCGCTCCGTTGCGTACCCCGCCGCGCCCAGCCGCACCGTCACCGCGCCCCCCGGCGCCGGGGGGTCACGCGGCCCCAGGTGGTGCTTCTGGACCTGAGCGTTGGGGTCTTCGCCTGAGGCCTTGAGCATGCGGAAGTCGCCCATTTCCATTCTGGCCTCTGCTTCGGAGCCCAGCGCGGAGTAGCCGGTGTGCGGTATGGAGTGGGCGCGCAGGGCGCAGCGCAGCGCGGCGGCCGCGGCGGCGTCGCCGTCGCCGCTGCCGACGATCAGCGCCTGTCAGGAAGGGGTGTGTGCGGGGGCGGTGGCAGTGTTGGTGTGCGATGATGCTCAACGCTTGATGGAGCTGACAGAGTTTTTGGCGCTCGTTGGCATAGCGTGTCAAATACCCTCAAACACTTCCAGTGTGAATGATCCATTGAACTGGGCAATTAGCCTTTTGGATGCTAGCTCGTGTGGATGCCTGCTATATGCGGAGCGCTGCGCAGCCAAATGACATGACTGTGGCGAAACGGCGAGGCTTGCAGGCATTTCAGGCATTTCGTGTATGTGTGTTGTTACTACTGCTTTTGCTTGGGCGCTTCAAGACAATTCAAGTCACGCAGGGCAATTCACGACAGGTGGTTTCAGTACTGAAGTTGCTCACGATTTCAGCTGTCGAGTGATGGTGTCATTTGATGTGCGTTCAGTCAACGTTCAAGCTGCTGCAATCCAGTGGTAAACAGCTTCTCTGCCACATGTAGCACCATTTGCATGCAAACCAAGAGTGATGGAATTACTTTACTTGCACTGTACTGTCATACACACGCATATCACAGATCTATTTCAGGACTGTTATCACACATGTCCAACACTGAGCGATGACTGTCCGCAAAAATCATGAGGTGTTGTACAGCGACAGACATGTTCACTGGGGCCACTTGAAGAGACGTTGGTTTGAGTTGGCTTGTCTCAATGCACCATGTGCAGTGACACCGCTGTTGCGTCAATGTACCCAGCTACATGGTATTGCAGTGGAAATATGAACCTGTCTCAGCCCATTGTGATACAGCTAGGCAGGCCTCGTGCACATCAGACACGCCCACCTATGGCTGCCTGTCTCCCCAACAATGTGTGCACATCGCAGCAGAATATGTGATGTACATACTTCAAGTGTTGAAGTATGTGATGTCACATGTTGTTCAAAGAGCGGCGCACCTGTGCATCCAATGAGCCTCCCGCCATCCGCAGTACAGCTGCTTCCAGAGCCTTCTCCCATGTGGCAGTGCTCAGCGCAGCAGGCGAGCGCTGCAGCTGCGGCTCAGGACCTGCCCTCCTCTCCAGTACCTCCCATGTTTTCATAGATAGCTGTGGTGAGGGCACAAGAAGCAAAGCACAGAGAGAAGTTGCCAAGCGTGTCAGGCTGTGATGCTGCATCAGCCGAGTATTGCAGCTGCATTCTAAACGACCCTCTCATGAGCGCATACGATGAGCATAGTGGCAGTCACATCACCAGCAACCTGATTGTGCGATGTGTAGCTGTAGAACAACATCAGAATCACAGCCTACTGCGCTGCAGTTGAAGCCGCCGGGCACATGTACATGTTGGCTTCGCAGCAAATCACTGTTTGTGGCAAGTAAGTGCAGGTGTAAAGCGCACAGGCACTGGCTGCAAGGGCTCAGCAGTAGATCCACTGCCTTGTTATGTTGGAGAGGCATCCAACATTTGCACTTGCGGCAGATCCCAGCACTGTCTACTGCAGGCCAACAGCTTCTGCCTCTGCCAGTGCGGTCACTTGCCAGCTGCAAGTGAACCTCAACTAACCTCAGCATCAGCACATCGAGTGAACAAGGACAGTGCGGATGGCTCACCTTGACCAGCGAATTCTCGGGGACAACGTGCGCACGCTCAAAACCCAGCTTCCCCAATGCAACCATGCTTGTGCTGGCTCCGAAGTCTTGCCCCTGCAAAGACCAGTAGAGGGGGCTCCCACCAACGCCTTTCCTTGCCAACACCATGTGTCCGCCAGCCAGATCCGCTATTGCTCCCGCATAATCTCCAGGCACATGTTCTAGTAAGCTAGATCCGTGCAGCCGGTAGGCTTGCAGTAGAGCGTAGCCTTCGTCTATGAGCAATCCTTGTTGCTGTGGTGGCCTGAACAGGGTTCCCGCGTAAATGCTCGCCACTGTTCGATCGGCTGTCAAAATCGGCTGCGGTAAAGCCACACCTGATGGCATCAGACAAAGGCATAATGCAGAATGTGAGAGAGAGCGGTCCTGCATGGCATAAGCAAGGATCGTAACTGGAACGTGCGACGCATAGCGTGCACATCAGATCAAATGATCAAATGACCAGCACGCGTCGTGCTTACCTGTGTCAACCCTATTATGTACAAAGCTGAGTTTGGAGCCTAAAGGAGCGTCCAGGACGATGTGAGAAGTTCCATCAGGCCCTGCCATACGCATTGGGTGGTTCACCGTGTGCAGCTTGCCGAGCTGCAACAAAAAGGTTGTCACCACGAAGCTGCCCATCGCACCAACACTGGATCTGGCCCTTTGCAAGCTGTGATGATATTCTATAGCATTCCCGGCTACCGCCGCTGCTTCAAGCGATCGAAAGGTGGCAGCATAAGCGCAGTTCCAGTTTGTCTGGTCTTCTTACCGGAAATTCAACTTTAAGTCCGTTAAAATGAGAGGGTTGAAGTCCTAGAAGTTGAACCACACACTCATCAGCAATGCAGACATACACGCCACGTACAACAGGCATGCAGGGTGTCATTTTCCGACACATCCGGTTTGCCAACACTGCAGCCTCAAAGCAACAGGCGCCACAAGGAAACGAATCCAAGGTGGCCACCAAAGTCCAGCAAGATATTTGTGTGTATAATTACAGCGCACGCGATTTTGCCGGTATGAACCGCGGCAAGTCTTTGTACGACGCTGACCTGCTCAGGTGATTGATGTACAGCGCTACACTAATGGGCGCATACCCATCGCCCAGCCGTTCCGCTAGCTTGTGGCACGCCACGCACGCTGCTACGCGCAGCACATTCGTATCTGCCGCTGTGAACGCTTTCAACCCAGCCTCCGCAGCGACGGCAGGCTCGCTGCCAGGCGCCGCAGCAGCGTCACCGGCAGGTCTCAGGATACCCAGCTGTATCAAGCCTGTAATGGTGTCGGCGTCCGCGACGGCTGTGAGCTTGTCCACATCGCTCAGCTGCAGCAAGGGCAGGCTCTTGCCCATGCGGTGGTGCAGCTCCAGCGCCAGCAGCTGCGCGTTCTTGTGCATGGCCGCGCTCATGCCGCCCGCCTCGCACGCGTCGTCGAACGCCGACGGCAGCGCCTGGACGAGCGCTGACACGAGCCGCTCCGCGCTTCCCCCCCCCGCCTTTAGCGCGTCCAGCACAAACTGCGCCGCGTCCTGGTAGCCCAGCGACAGCAGCCTTGCGCCGACCGCGTGCAGCGCCTCCTGCAGGTCCGCCACCAGCGGCGCCAGGGGACCGGGCCGCTCCACCATGACGCCGGGTATGGAGGACACCTGCTCCGCCTCGCGCATGGGGATGTTGAAGGTGGAGCTGATGTCGTTGGGGCTGGCGTCGCGCATGAAGGCGGCGTCGAAGCGTGAACGAGAGATGTGCGCGCCAATGAGGCCGAACCGAATTGTGTCCTCCAGAGTGTTGCGGGTTCTGGCGACCAGATCTGGTTCGTAGGAGCCCCCGAAGCGCAGCATCGCCAGGCCAGTGTGGAAGTTTATCTGATCACCAGGAGTGCCGAAGGACAGAGGATACGGCACAGGGGTGGTGTACCTTTTGAAAGCTTTCGCATCCACCACCAGATCGTTCAAAGCTTTTGTGTAGATCACCACGCGGTTCTGTGCCTCGTAGGCCTGTGCTGTAGATTGCCGGATCCTAGACAGAAGTGGCGAGGCTGATTCCGCTGAGGTTGCCATTTCGGGCGCCGTGTTGCTTGCTGAGTGACTGCCCTTCTTCTCCTTTGATTTATTTCGGCGGCTTGGTGTCTTCTGTCGAGATCTTCTCGCCAACCGAGAACTTGCAGTATGCGAGTCACCCGCTTAGGCCCTCTGACAGGGTTTTGCCACGAACGCAGGCGTAAACAGCGCGAGTTTCACAGTCACAGCGCGACACTTAACAGGAAGAGCAGCGAGAATGTCACGTCTTATACCTCAGGAAGAAGGCATTGCCGTGACCATCGACAACTTGACCTTCAAATACGACCAAGCACCTAGTCCAACACTCAAGGGCTTCAATCTGAGCTTACCCAAGGGTAGCCGATGCCTGCTCATAGGGCAGAACGGAGCTGGTAAATCTACTCTGCTCAGAGTAGTGGGAGGGCGGCACCTTGCAAAGCCAGACAATGCAGTGGTCGTGCTGGGCAGGCATGCATTCAGGGATACCAAGCTGAACATGGTGCGGTCGTACCTCGATATGGATTGGGGAATGCGGACAGTGTCCTTCGCGGGCTACGGGGTGCCTTTGCAGGCAGATATTGCAGTGAAGAATATGATGGCCAAGATGCAGGCAGAAAATCCCGAAAGAAGAGACGAGGTGAGCTGAGAATGAACTCTGTGGCCGCAAGAGCGTGCGTTGCGTCAGCACTGCTGCTCGCTGCTACTCAAGGTCGTACATTGCTGGCAGGACAAATCGTATCAACTTTTGTTAAGCAGTTGTGGCTATCACAACGACTGCTGTTGTGGCTGACTGACAGTGCACAATCCGAGTAGCAAATTCGGCAGTGCAATCACATCAGACATTTGCCACAGTCACTGAATGAAAGCAGCTGCTGCCCTCATTTGGCTTCGAATGCTGCTGCTGCTAGTGTCTTCTACAGTATCTACTGCTCTGTATCTTACTTGCAATGCAAAATCGCAGATGTGTAGTACGGCCTGTCAACGCCCCTAGCTACACCCGCTTTTGCGCATTTGGCAGCAGTTAATAACTTGTAGGTCTTGTGCAGCCAAGCTGAAGCCTGCGCATATGTGTAGCTGCTGCCGATGTGCATTTGATGTACATGCAAATGGCAAGCAGGCTACAAACAGCATCACTGCGAGCCTCATAATGTGGGATGTGAGCTCTTCTGGTTCCCAACTTGCAAGCCACGTACATAACCACTCCTTTTTTGCTGTACTGCACCCCTGCAGTTTGCTAGGTGCACCTGTGCCACACATGCCATCTGGACTGCAGTTTCTCCATCCGCAACTAAGCATTGCGGCTCTTGACATTCGTTATTTCTTCTTGTTCTGCATCGGCACGCTTTCAGCTAACGGAGCTGCTAGGGGTGGACCCAGAATGGCGCATGCACCAAGTGTCTGATGGTCAGCGGCGCCGCGTTCAGCTGCTGCTGGGCCTCGTTCGACCCTTTGATATCCTTCTCCTGGATGAGATCACCACTTCATTGGACGTGGTCGTACGGCAGGTGAGAGTGGAGCACTGCTGAGAGGTGTTTGTTGAGCGCTGCTGCTGCCGTTCCTGCTCGTCGCTCAAGTGTCAGCAGGTTGATAGCGGCAGTCGCTTGTCTGCATTAAAGCCGTTGTGAGCGCTTGCCTACTGATGTAGCCTGACCGTCATTGTGGGAGTTGGCGCGCCCCAAACTCTTTGCCAGATCCACACAATTTCTATAGAGCCAGATCCACACAATTCCCCCCCCCCCCCACGCCCACCCACTCAGGACCTGCTGCAGTGGCTGCGGCGCGAGAGCGAGGTGCGCGGCGCCACCATCATCTACGCCACGCACATCTTCGACGGCCTCGACGACTGGCCCTCGCACCTCACCTACCTCACCGCCAACGGCGCGACGGGCTGGCAGGGGCGCATCGAGGACCTCCAGCTGTACCGCACGCTGCGCGCGGAGGGCAAGCCCGCGCTGCTCAACGTGGCGTGCACGTGGCTGCGCGACGAGCTGAACGCGCAGCGCGCCGCCAAACACAAGGAGGCGGCGAGTGGCGAGAGCGTGCACGAGAACGCGCTCAAGCCGTTTGAGTCGGGGGGCGGGTTCGCGCCGGGGCGCCTCGTCAGCCAGCTGGACGGCTAGCTGGGGGGCACTACAGTTGTAGTGGAGGTGGTGTGAGTTTACCACCATTGAGGGCCTGCGGGAGGGGGCGGGGGGGCGGGGGTGGGGGGTCGGGCTGCGTCAAGCTTGTTGAAGCGGTTGCGCTTATAACGCTGCTGCATCGTGGAGGGGGTGACAGAGTACATTCGGGCTGCATTGCTGCATGAAGGTGGCGGTGACAGGGAGCTCATTGCTGGCCACTACCATAGCGGCAGAGAACATGGCACAGAGCAGGTCATCATGGTAATAAGTGCAGAGCAGGGTTCACCTGACCGCACTGCTGGGGGTTGTGATACCCTGTGAACATTGTGTTTGCCGGTGTCGTTGCAAGTTGGCGGCCGACTACGGCAGCACTCCACAGCTTGCACACGTTGCGGTGCCCGGGCGTTGTTTGGACGCCCAATAGCATACAACACACAGCCCTAGGAATCTGCGGCTGATTGGGGATGCATAATGCAGAACAAGACTGGTGCGCACGCACTGCCACCAATGCATTGGAAGATGTTGTTCCGGCTCGACGCAGCCACATGTTGCTTCTATCCTCTGTATGCCGAAAGTGGATAGAGGCTCTTGAAGATTTGTCACTGCAGCAAACAAGTGTTGTCGGGGCTTCGCGTTCAAGGTCTGCATGTGCAGTATGTAGTTCAAGTGTTGTTGAGCTTTGTATTCAAGGCATGCGTCAAAATGCAGGGCCTTTTGGCGCGCAGAAGCTCCACTGGCCAAATAAGATACCCAACAACAAATCCTGTGCAAGGCAGGTGACGCTCCCACTTGTCACTGCTCAAGCCCGAAGCATATTGTGCACGATGCTATCACACATGTGAGTCATGTGTGATGTACAGTAAGTCAAGTGTTGTTGAGCATTCACGGTGTGTGCAGGGACACCTCAACAGCATTTGTCTCACACTTGGGATGGAAATGATCATTCATAGATGGGCTTTCACCAAAATGTTTACGACTTGAAGAAAATCATTGCGCATGCGCAAGACACAGTAAACGGCTACCAGTCTGGGGGCAATATCTACAAAAACCGCATGTCCTGTTGTACTCATCCTGATGCTGACGCCTAAATATTTGAAAACAAACCAGCACACAGGCAAGGTGCGCAACAAACGTGCAATTGACAGTGTGTGAAGTGTTGTCACCAGTCATGCAGAACAAAACTGAGCAGCAAGTAAGCGTATACAAACAACCAAACACTAGCGTGTACATATCCTCTATTTAAAAAGGTGCGCCACGCACCAGTCAGGTGTCCTGCAAAGTCTGCGCTAAGTCTGCGAGACTGTGCCTTGTCAGGCTGTGAGTTCACAGTTGGCATGTGATGCATGGCGCTACTGACACGACCGCGAAAACATCTTCTCATGCTGCTTCTGTGTAGGGCTGCGGCTGTCGTTTTGACTTACACATTGGGTGCTGCTGCACGCCGCAGCCCCCTCCTGCAACTCCCGCAACGCTGGAGTGTGTAGAATGCAGATGCAAGCCGCCAGCACTTGCAGTCAAAGCAACTACCGCCGGGTGGTAGTGGCAAACGCCGACATCTCAGACTTCCTGCTGCTGCTGCTGCTGCCGTGGGCGCTGCCGCTGTTCCTGCGGCTGTCGCGCCTCTGGTTCTTCTCTGCGTTCCTGATCATGATGATGAGGATGCGCACGAATATCGACACAAAGTCCACAAAGAGCTCCATGGCGTGGAGCGCGACGTCGCGGCTGCCGCCGACCGCCTTCTCTATCATGAGCTGCGTGTCAAAGACGACAAAGCCGCAGAACGCGACGAGGCCGCCAAACAGCTGCAGCTCGTACAGCATCGGCGAGCGCATGAACATGTTGAGCAGGCTCATGAGGCACATGATGGAGGTGACGCTCCCCAGCACGCCGCCCAGGTACAGGTACGTCCTGCGCTTCGCAACGAGCGCCGCTGCGGCAAAGCACGCAAACACCACCGCCGTGCCCGCCGCGGCGAGCAGGACGATGGCCGGGTTGATGCTGAGCGCCACCGCCACCAGCTCCCCTATGGTCATGCCCTGCAGCAGGCCGATGCCCAGGAGCAACCCCATGCGTGCGGTGAAGTTGCTGGCGTACGCGCCGCTGGAAAGGGCGATCACCGCGCCAAAAGATCCCAGGCCTGGAAATGAGAGCGAATGCAGTATGTGAAAGGGGTCGGTGAGGCTCCGCATTGTGCGCTGTGAACCACTTCATTGAAAACATGCCGCACCTAATGCTCATGGGCGTGTGGCTAGGATGTGTCGTGCATGTAGCGAGGCAGGCGCCATCCAGCCTTCATTGACTGGCAGCAACCTCCGAGCTGTTTTTGTTGCAGGGTGCAATTAAACAGCCTGCAAACTTTGAACACTGCGCTGACAATAAGGTTCAGTGAAACCCGCACATGAAGCTACACGCGCGCACTACAGCTGGCTCCAGCACATGTACTGAAAAGGGACAATTGAAAAGATGACCCAACATGCTGGTGGCCTCAAGATTCTACCAGCCCATGCAATCGTGTTAAGTGTAAACGGGAGAACAAGCATGTAAGCATCTGGTCTTGGCGATTACAACGCAGTGCAGCGCATCGGTCTACTGCCACGCGGTCATCAATTCCTCAGGCTGCGGCGCAGACCCTCCTACCTCGGGATTGCTCGCTGAGAAAGTCCAGCTGGACAAACGACTAGGTAGCAACAAGCGCTGCGACAGCAAGTTAACGTGCACCGTAACCTGCTCGAGCAAATCGGAACATGATTTGCACAAACCTGACAGGAGCCCACCGCAATTTGTCATCAGGTGCAGGGTGACGCCCATTGCTGCCGCAATGAGGGTGCACGCCAAGGCGATGTACACATCCGCCACGTGCTTCCGCACCTCCTCTGTCAAGGGGGAATTTTTGGTTGCTGCGCTAGAGTCATTTCTGGACTGGGTCCAGTTGGGAAACGAAAACTCCGGCGTAGCTGGGGACGCCATGAATCTCACTGGCCTCTTGTAACTCTCCGGCTGCTTGCGTATAACTGCTGAAAAGCTGTCTTCTCTTCGCAGGTATGGTGTCGGACTTTTCGAGACTTTTTTTGGCAAACTCAACTTTGGGTTGAAGTTGAACAGTTGTACTCGCTGGCCAAAGAGCATGGCGGATCCATCCAGACGAGGCGTCCAGCAGGAGGAGAGCCTGCCGTACGATGAGGCAGCGGTAAGCTGGATTTTGACTGATGGCTTTTTTGTTTGCTCAACCAATCGTACATCAACCTCATGCCAAGCTCATGCAGTCATTGTATGGTGTCTGCGAGCTGATCACATTGGATGAACAGGCGGCAGCTAGCTGAGCAGCAACACGAGGGAAAGCCCGTGCATCTTCAGCTTTCGCTCGCTGGTGTATACACTGCAGCTATCACGCCTGCAAGCCGCATGTTGGCCCACATGCTGGTAGTGTGACCATTGGTAGTGTGACCATTGCCCTTCCATATTCCCCGCCCTCAAGCTTCCTGCAGGCGCCTTGTTGAATCAGCAGAATCTAATACTTTGCCACATGACCGAAATGTAGCATACCCGCAGGCAGCATGGCACTCAAACTACGTGCTATGTGTTCTCACATGCCTGTCAGGACGCTGGAGCACCGGCCGCAGCAGGGTCACGCGGTGCAGGCTGGCGGCAGAAACGCCTGCAGGCGCTGAACATTGAGCGGCGGGCGGAGGCGCTGCGCCGCATCTCCGCAGATGAGAAGCTGCTCACCTTTGCATGCAGAAACGCCAGGTTGGAGGCCACAGACTGGTTGAACTGGGCACAGGCACTGCAAGCGTCGAGGCGGCAACAGGGAGGCAGCTCAGCTATTGGGGCTGGTGTGCCACAACCGCCGCCGGTGCAGCGGCCGCAGCAGCAGCCGTTGCCATTGCAGCTGCCGCTGCCCCCACTATCACAGCAGCAGCCGCAGCGGCAGCAGCAGAGCGGCCAGCCACGTGTCAAACAGGAAATGGACATGGATCTCATGCCAATCATCAGCACGCAGCCCATGCGTTCAAGCGCTGAATCTGCCCGCAATGAAGCTGCCGCCGCCACCGCCGCCGCCGCAGCAGCAGCAGCAGCAGCAGCAGCGGCAGCAGTGGCAGCTGCTGCTGAAGGCGTGGCCAGTAGCCATAAATCTGTTGCCTCCACGGCCACGGCGCGACCAAAGAAACGCCCACGGAAGGCGCCTGACGATGTCACCAGTACAGGCATAGCCAGCAGTGCAGCTGCGGCAGCGGCAGCATCCGCAACGTCCACTGCAGCGTCAACAGCAGCAGCACCAGCGCCTGCAGCAGCAGCGCCGCCAGCCCGCAAGCGAGCAGCGGCAAAGCCCATGACGCCAGCCATGCGTGCCAAGCAGGCGGCCGCAGCTGTCGCACTGGCTGCTCAGGTACACCAGCAGGCGGTAGCTGCAGCTGCTGCAAGAACCAGCGTGGCGGCGACCGCGTCTGCCACCACAGCACCCCCTGCTGCTGTGTCAGCACCACTAGTAGCTCCTGCAGAGGCAGCACCTGCCACCACGGACACCACAGGAATGTCGCCAGCAGCGCTGCTGCGCATACGCACATGCCCGGGACGCTGCAGCAGCAGCAGCAGCAGCAGCGATGCTCAGCTTCACAATCGCAAGGGACGGCAGTACACGGAAGGCGACGCTGCAGCCGACTGGGCGTTTGTCGCGCGGCAGTTTGATGAGTGGGACAGCTGGGGTCCGGACGTCAAGCAGTGGCGCGCCAGCATGTACAAGGGGAGGAGTGGACACGTGCCGCCAAAGCCGGGGGTGGGGGGGGCAGGAGACGTCACGTGGGAGGTGCCGCTGCTGGACGGAGAGCTGGTGTCTGGCGTGGCGTTGCATCCAAAGTGTACGCAGGCGCGCATGGACTTGCTGCTGCTGGGTTCGAGGGGCACCGTATACAGGTGACCATGGCCGCTGCCTATGCTGAGGTAGACCATGCTTTGGAAGCAGTTTACTCGGTGGTAGCATCAGGAGATGGAGTGTGAGCGTTGAAGGGCCTGCGCCTCTGCTGTACAGCACACCTCAACAGAAACTGGTAGGCAGTCAATCGCTTTGACCCGTACATGCTCGCATAGTGCCCTTGACTTACTGAGCGCACAGCCGAATATGATGTTTGTGGTAATGGCACAGTCAGGGGTATGCTGACATATTGGTGCGCGCGAGCCGTTTTCTTTTCCTACTTCAACTGGTGACGCCGACCGTTACAAATGTTGTGTGCACTGCTTTCCGTTACCGTCTCCAGTGTGGACATTGCTGCAGCGGGCGCAAGGACAGATGCTGGGGCACACACAGGCGTACACGAGTGGACCTGCCGGCGCAGCCGCACTGTACCCAGTGTCCTGCCGCTGCATTTCACAGAAGGCCACTTCAACAGTGATGGCAAGTGCACAGTGCATACAAACATATTTCACTGTAGTAGTGCTCTCATCCCGCTGCTCGTGTCAATGTGCACGTTGCATTACAGCCGGATGTCAACACTATGTTACAGATAGCATCAGGAGCTGCTGCCCAACCAAACATAGATTTATGCTTCTACTGCACGAATAGCAGCAAGCCTCTTAGGGCTGATGTTGTGTGACTCTCCTTATAAAAAAAGAAGCTGGAGGTTCACATCAAGATTTCACTCTGCGGCCTTCGACCTAACGCTGTAACCATGTACATTCTTCAGCGTCTTGTGTGATTTTCTGAAGACGCACATATTGCGTACATTGCACTCAACGGCTAACTGCTCCTGTGGGTCCGCAGCTGTCGTCAACCTCGCTTACGCAAGCGATTACAGAGACGCATGTGCCTTGCCCATGATGAACAGCCTAACCCAACCCTGTTCAACTACCATACGGACCACAGCCCATGGAGACAAGCACGCTGTTTGGTACATACATAGAGGTATCTTTTTCGCTCTCGTCGATTGGTAGGCTGCTGCTGGTTGAAGTGCTGCATCCTATTCAAGCAGGACAGTACACCACAGTTTGTGCTGTGGACCGGTCATACAATCATAATCATGACATTATCAGTACTACCAATGATTCCTGTGCGTTGTGTGATATAGTTGTTACCAGCACTGCATACACCTCTGCCAATACTTTTTACAATCAGCCGTATTTCAAAGTATCTAATTGTGAACTTACAGTGAAGGGTGCAATGCCATCTCAAGTTTGCATTAGGACGTTGACACGTGACACGTACCGCAGCGCTGCTGGCACCCTCACAACGCTTACCATGTCATATTCCCGGCAAAAATGCTGTCATGACGCTAGTCTGAGTTTGTGCCTCTGCTTACATACATACCCGGTGGGTCATGCTGAACCCCCCCCCCCCCCCACTCATTGCTTATGGCTCAGGGTCTCTGTTAGGCCGTGGCATTGTGGGCAGCACGGCTCCAGGAGTCATTTCCGTCTTAGACTCAGACTCCCTCGAGGAACACCTTCAGTACACATCGCTACACACAGGCGCCATCAATGTTGTCGAGTGGGCGCGCGGCGGATGCCAACTCGTTTCAGGGGGCACGCACGGCAAGGTGGTTCTGTGGCAGTTGGAGCAGCTGCAAATGGGGGGGTCTGGGGGGGGTGGCGTTGGCGCGGGGGGGGCTCCTGAAACGGTCACCGTGGGGAACGCTGTGAAGCGGCAGAGGGCTGTGGTTGGGAAGTGCACAGTGAGTGTTTGAGAGTCTCACGATTTGCACCACTGTAATGTGCACAGAACTCCTTGTGTCATGCCCCCATGTCCTCAGGGTACCTGCCAAACAACGGCAGGGAGCCATGGCATGATGGCAAAACGGTTTGCACGCTTCTGATTGCGGTTGGGACAACTCCTATGTGGTCCCCTATGCGCTTGCCATGGGTTGAGCACCTGGCAGAAGAGTCACATGCGCTATTTTTGAAGCTCTTGACATGGTCATGCGCAAGGCAGTAGACATGATTGATTCTAATCCTCTATATTTTCAACCCATGGCACGTCATCATACCATCATCGGAACACACTAAGCAAAAACATGCGTCTCTGCTGTCACAAACCTCGAAGGTCCGCTGCCGATCAGAGGGCTTGCATCTTGCTTTCAACTCTTCACAGTACATGTACATTCTGGAAATGTTGCAGACAACATGTACTCGTAGCCGGCAGGCACAGACGTACTAGTTCATATGCTTCACATGTAAAAGCGGACCAGAAGGTAGGTTCAGGAGGCGATGCGTCATTAGTCTGCACGGGACTCTTGATGTATATGTATCATGTGCGCACACCTACATAGACTGCATGCGCATCACGCAGAATGTACCTGCTGAAGCAAAGCGACATGTTGCTGCCTGGCAGACGATGCGTTCTTGCCAAATTACATTGCGTATTTTTTGTGATGTGAATGTTGCCATGCTGCAAGTTTACACACGTTATGCAGCAAGTGCACGTGCAGCGGAGATAACCATTTCTCCTCGGCACATCCTGTACATATCCCACCAAAGTGTACTTTTCTTGAATCCTGTTGAGGACGCAAGAACCCAGATGAGTGATGTCAAGCTTGCTACCAGAATCTACATGTAGTATTTTGTGACAACTTGACAGTGTTTGCATGCGCATAATGACTATCACTTCTGAACGACATAGCCAAATGGCATCGGCCCCCTAATGATACTATCATTGCTTTGCAGCAAGCTCCAGCGAAGTGTGGTCCGCAACGAATCTGCACTCCACCCCTCTTGTCTCGCATGCGACGCTGCACGCTGCGCTGCCTGCGCGTGCTGCAGGAGTTGAAGGTGCATAGCAACTGGCTGCGCCATGGCTCAGTCACAGGGCTGAGAGGAGGCAGCAGCAACCGCCTCTACATTGGCCATGACCTGTCTGAAATCATTGTGTATGACCTCGCCGCCAACGCAACGCTGCAGTCAGCGGACCTGTGTCAAGACGGGGTGAGTTGACGACTTCAACAGGCAGTGCTCATCAATTCATGCATGTTCATGGCTTACTGTACACTTGTACTTTGGATTGAACCGCGTCAGCGATGATGGGATAGCAGAAGTACTCAAGCCCAGGCCCCACTGTATTGCGCATTCACCTGACGTCATGGTAAAGGCCGCCTTCGTTTCGACCAAATTATTCTTGTGTGAGTCAACACTGCCGTGCAAACTGTTGCACCATGTGATTCTTGATGCGGTGGACTGACTGTGCGCAGTGCTCATGGAACTGAGATTGAAGTGTGTCTCCAATGAAAACGCCTGACCACACTCTGATGAGTGTTCCAAACTGGAAACAGGCCTGAGTTTTGAAGTATTGCATGTTGGTAACAGGGAGGGCGGGCAGAGCAACAGCGCCCAAGCTATGCGACAACACAGACCTTGGCAGTGTTTGTCATGTAGCGGTCACGCTTCACTGCCGCTGGCGTGTACCTGGGCGTTGATTGGGCGGGCGGCTGTGTATCTGAAGATTGTTCCGCTTCATCCACTCCCCTTTGACACTCTGATCTTTACGCAGGTTTGGCACATCTGAGCATTTCCTGTAGAATGACATGGCATTGCTTAGCACGGTGACGCTGATGCTCTCTAGTCTCCGCGCCACATGCATGACCACCACCGATGCCGCATCCGCTGCACTGTGCACCGCTAAAGCAGAAGACTCACCAACCGACACTTCTCACTCAAATCACTGCCCTCTCTATGCTCTCCTGCAGTCGGAGCCGGAGGTGACGCTCCTAGGCGGCTTCCCAGAGGACGCGCCGCACACAGAGCACGTGCTGCTTGCGGGCCTTCGCTTTGCCGCATTCCACCGACACAAGATACTGCTGTTGGACGCACGCTGCCCGTTTCGAGCACGCGCGTGCGTAGAGTGGACACAGCTGGGCGTAGCGTGGCCGCACCTGACCAGCTGCCCGCGCCCGTACGGCAGCCAGTGCGGCAACTACATCACCTGCGGTGAGCGCTGCTGTGACTGTGGTGCAGTGTTTGGCCACAGTGTTGGATTGATGCTTTGTGAGTGTGTCGTCAGCGCTCTGTGGATGATGTGCTGGCGGCGTGAGCAGTGGGCTCATGATGCGGCAGGGCATTACGAAGCTGCATGCTATAAGCTGGCAACAGTGGGCAAGGGGCACTTCTCACAATCAGGTGTTTGGCCGCCATCCTTGTAGCCCCCCCTTGTGAGGTGTGTGTGCAGGTGATGAGTTCAACAGTGGGTAGATTTGTGTGCAAGGGGCACAAACTGGTTCTGGCCCCCACGGGCTGCTGCAGCAATGACCTGACCTATTGTGAACTGTTGCAATACCAGGCATCACTGCTTTGTGCTTCACATCTATACATGCCACATGCTTCTCACGTCCAGTCAGAAACGGGGTTGCTCAAGGTCCGTACGCATCAGTGCAGGCTTCCATACAAGCCGCAGCGGTTCTTCTGTCAATGTCTGTGTGCCTGTCATTCAAACTCTCCTTTGCATGATATTACAGCAGTATTTTCTTCCGCCCAGCGTTATCGGCACTGTTTCATGACATCCATTACGCTCATCACCACTTCTCGCGTGGTGACACCCCGCACGCATGCTAATACGACCATGTGCTGCTGTGCAGGTGGCCCGCTTGGTGCCATGCACATATGGGACGTCCGCAAGGCAGAGCAGCACTACAAGCCGGTGTGCGCGGGGCTAGGCGCGTATGGCACGCCACCGACACACTGCGTCAGAATCACAGATGCCGCACAGGTCCTGCCTGCAGAGCAGCTGGTGAGCAGTGCATGTCTGTGAATGAATACCGCAAAGTACTTTAGAAAAGATGGCATCATGTTTGCATATGCAGCAATGAAGGTCATACACCCAAGTTTGAGCAGACCCGCACTAAACAGACGTGTTCAACTGCAAAGACAGAGCCCACATTGGCCAGGTGGGGAGAGCGGACTGCAGTCACGGTTACTGAAACCAATTGGTATTCAGGAGCAGCTGATAGCTTGCACGTTACTCGAGGTCTGTGATCTCCTTTCCTGGTTTTGACATGCTCTGTCCAAAGCTCACTTGCTTATCATTGGGAGCATGGCATGTTCTGGTCATGGTTGGACCAAGTGAATTGTAGCAATGGCTTGTGAACTGTCCAATATGGCCTTTGTGAATGCTGCACTGGCACAAGCGCTTCTCAAGAGCTGCAGAATGCTGTCATTGACAAGACCCCAGCATCGCTTTGTGACAAAGAGGCTGTGTGTGCTGTTGCAACATGTTGATCTCTTGAAGCTTTGTGCTTGTTTGTCGTCTGTGTGATGCAGGTCAAGTGCGCACGTCTGGTGCCTGGCAGCACCACACATGCACTTGCGGTATGCGCCAGCGGTCAGATCTCACTGCGGCGGATGCGAGGGCTGTGATGTCAAGCATCCTCTACAATTGACACGGCAGCTTTCATTACTGCCACAACACTTTGCCTCAACGGTTTTTTGCAACAAACTTCTGCTGTCGAGCTCGTTTATGAACATGAGTCCTGGTGCCATCTTCATATGTGCGTATCCTGCAGTCGATTGCGTGCCTTGTGATGGTGGGGCGCCAATCCACCAAAGCAATCATGATGCCTGGCTGACGTTGTGACATCATCTGGGTATGTGACATCATCTGGGTATGTCATCTGGGTATGCCACCACCTGACTTGACACAAAGCACTTCATTTTATGAATCTTGAAAAAAGACGTGAGAGAGACAGGCACTGCGTTTCTTCGCTTGTCAAGACATGCTGCAGCAAATCTGAGCTGATGTGGGTGAGCTTCACGCAACTTTAAAAAAAAAAAGAACACGACTTGCTGAAGTTGAAGTTTCCAGAAAAACGAAGTTAGTTCTGAAGTTTCCAGAAAAAAACAGTCACAGAAGGCCGCCCAGTGACACCGCGATCCAGCCGCTGCTTTACATCAGGTGAGCACAGCTTGCAAAATCAGTATATCATCAGCACTTTCAAGAGATGGTCTCCTCTTGCGTTCGGATCTTCTGTTCACAGTTCGAATCAGGCAAAGCCCCTCACAATCTCGCTCTCGGTTAGCGACGCGACAGGCTCATCTTACTCAAAAGCATTGAAAATCTTCTTGCAATGTTCTGCAGCTTTTGCTTGCAACAGTATCAGGTCGAGCAAATGTGATGGACACGTTCATTTCCTTCGCCGGAGGTTTTGATCCCTTGCGTCCTCATATTGCAGCGTTGATCATGTCGTACTGGCGGCCAACAGACTAGACGAGTCATCCTTCAATAGCTTCTCTCATAATAGGCAACGTGTGTATGTATTCAAACTGAGGCGTTGATTCGAATCAATTGTGTGCATGGCTTGCTTGCGGCAGGCGTTCACGACCGTGGCCAGCCTGCCAGCCATGCTGATTTACCTCTACGACGTGGCCGCGCTCAGCGCCAGCGACAGGCGTAACATCAAAAACCTGCTGGCTGGTGCCGAAACGATTGGACTCGACTTTGAATGGACCCCTGACGCATTCAGAGGCCAAGACAACCCCATCTCGCTAGTGCAACTGTGCATTGAGGTGCCCGGCCAGAACCGCGGCAGGACATGGCCCCACCTGAGCGTGCTGCTGCTGCGCACGCACGAATCGAGCGATCTGCCAGTGCCTGTCTGGACCGCGCTGCACAATCACAAAATCGTCAAGGTCATCGGTGGCAACAACGTGCACCCCAACACCCCGGACTTCAGCAAGTTTAGGAACACCTTTGACAGCTGCATTGCGGAGGACTGTGGCGTGGTGTCGCTGGGCACCATGGCGCGGGAGAGGGGGCACACCAAGGTGGGGCGCAGGCGCTGGCGGACTTCTTCCAGCTGGAGAAGTGCGGCAGCGCTTCGCGCACTTCCAACTGGGACGCCGATACGCTGACCGTCGAGCAGCAGGAGTCTGCTGCTCAGGATGCAGCGCTTACCTTGATGGTGTACAGGTACGGTGGCGCTTTTGTCATGTGCCGCATTAAATTTTTTGGCAGATTGTCTTGATACTGTCATTTGGACCCCATGACTGCGTTCATGCGCTTCGGTAGCTGAGGCAGGTGGCCCTGTCGAGAGGGTCATGCATGCTTCTCATGTTGATGCCACAGAACTACTTGCTGACAAAGTGCAAGTACTTGCACATCACGTGGTGGCAAGTCAGTGTCTTTCATGTGGAGTGTGTATATGATGCGGCAGCTTCCCAAATGCAAAGTCTATAGCGAGCTCATGCCTCTGCGCTCCCCGCGCCTATGCATCTGCCATCGCCGACTTGGCGGCACTAGCATCAGGTGCTGCAGCTTTGACAATGTGTCTGCGCACTTTCATCTGCTGGCTGCCTGTGCCACTGTAGGACTTGACACAAAGTGGTGGTTGCATCGCCTTGCATGCGCGCAGGGAGCTGCAGAAGGACTGCCTGTTGCGCAACAACGCTTCGCGGGGGACGTATGACCGCCAGCCTTTTGCGTACGGCGCTTTCCGGTCTGTGGCCAAGGGAAAGTACACCAAGGGCCCACGCGCCGGCGATGCCATGGTAGTCAAATGGTTCACCACCGGCACAGTGTTTGAGGAATCATACTACGACACTGATGTTCTCACCGTCAAGACAGCTACCGGCATCATCAACGCCTTTAATGCGCTGAATCTGGCCACACAGAAAGTATACCTGAACCAGCCGGAAGTGTGGAAGGACCTGAATGACGACAGTAAATTGCTGGTGGAACCGTACATGGCGGATTTCCGCAAGTTCAACTCCAACACGGGAGGGACAAGTGGCGACTCACTCATGACAGCGCTCAGCCATTATTCGTATCACCACAGCGGCGCCAAGCTGCTGCTGTGCGACCTGCAGGGCGCGGCGCGCAGCGACTGTTACATTATAACTGACCCTGTCGTGATGTCCGCGAGGCGGGAGTATGGCCCAACTGACTTGGGCCAAGCCGGTATCAACAACTTCTTCTATCACCACAGGTGCAGCTCCCTGTGCCAGCCGCACTGGCAAAAAAATCGCGGTCAGTATCAGTACACGCCCGTCATGACTACTACTTTAACTTGAAGTTGGCCGATGTCGGCCTGGTTCGCAATTATGATGAAAGTATCTCAACATCAGTAGGTGTCAGGGGGGATTGTGCAGCGCAGCAGTAACACATCGAGATCAAAGGCTGTGCAGGTGTGCATCACTTCGTACACAGCACATGACTGAAACAAGCTACCATTGTCATTTTATTCACTGGCACCCACAACAAAACACTACCGTGCCCGTGCCAGATAAAATCAAGCATGCATGCTATCAACAGGCGACTTCCTTCTTGCAAAAATCATGGCTTTATTGTAAGTACACGATGCTGATGCCCATGATTTCAATTGTGGTAGACCGCTTCTTTCTTTCTTTGTGCACTGTTCCTATTGCATCGTCATGTTGTCAGACGAGCAGATGTGCTGCAAATTTTTGTTGTCAAGTCAACGCTGCGCCATGTTTGAGAACGCAACAGCGGCAGCACACAAACATTCATTGCCTTGGTGCACCACAAGGGCGGGTTATGTAGATGTTAGCATTGTGTGGGCCTGGTCGGTGTTGACATAGCAGCACTTGTGTTGGAAGTTGTTGCGAGAGTGTTGCCCGACTGCCTGATGACACATGCTGGTCATTGCTTACTGCAGCGCGTAGATGCAAGGCATGCCATAGCTGAGCATCGCAGTCACTCCTCATTGCCTATCGGTTACTGTACTAGCGTGCTGCTGACATGAGTGCTGCGACACCATGCCATATGAACAAGCAGCACAGGTTCATGCACGCGTACATATCTCGCTGATCAATGCTTGTGGGCACTTGCCATTCACATTGTAAGTGCTGCACAGTGATAACGTTGTCAAGGTCATTGGTGGCAACAATGTGCACCCGAAAAGCCTGGACTTCAGCAATATAACAGCGTCTGACTCGTCGGCAATAGATCTTCAGACATTTCACCCCCGGATCCCCGAGTCCCCCTGAGGCGCCTGCCCGCAGTCCAGTGAGGCACTTCATCGTCACGGTGCATGCCTTCGCAGTCCATACTGCAGCACCTTGTTCGATGCGGGCAGACAAGTGCGGCAGGCCATTAAAGGCCATGAAACAACCTTGTCATGTGGACATGCCCATCTGACATGGTTCACATGACGATATCATGGCAGTTGAGGCAATTCAAGTACCATTTCAGGAGAGCAGTAGGGAGGTACTGGTGTTCAAATTGATTGGGATTATGTGATCAAGCACGGAGCATTTTCAGAATTCAACTTTAAGGTGAACTTCCCTATACAGTATAAACTTCAATGGCAAAAGTTCACAGTTGAGGTTCAGGTTCAAGTATTACTTCAACATGGAATATCCTGAGTGTATGCAAAAAATCATTTCGCTACATTATTGAGTTCGCGGCATGACTATCACACCCGAACATCACAATGGAGCAGAGTCTGTTTGATGGACTCACACGTGTGGTCCCGTTTTGAGTTTGTATTCCGTTTTTGCAATCAAACCCTTTGATTGTTGGGATATTAGTGTTCTACAAGCTGGTATTTCAAACGCAATCTCGAATCGGTAAAGTTTCAAGTGAACCTTAGATCGTGTGAATGCCATGCACGTCACTGTGTCTATGAGCGCAATTACATACGCCAGTGCCTGCTACCATAAGCCTATTCAGGGCAACCAGGCCACAAGTGAGGAATCAGAAATACACTGCTTGACAGTATGTAGACTCATTCAAGTAGGTACTTAGAAGAGAGAGCATATAAAACAAAGGATTAAAAGGACATTCTGATGAATCAAAAGAGTTGCATGTAATCAATACATCTGGGCGTCAACAATTATACACAATTCAGTGAACGAAGATTATGTACATACCTGGTGTGCTGTGGCTCCTGTGACGTCAATCGACGAAACAAAAGGCCACGCAAAAGCACAGTAGGAAACGGATATGTGCAACAAGGCGCTCTCCTGCTACCTTCACGGAGCCTGCATGATTCCACAACAGTTACTGCTGACCGCGTATCCTGCAAACCATCGCAGCTAGTAGCAAAGGAAGCTCGCAGCAGCAACAGTTCAGGTTTTGCACATACATGTGTATGTGTGCATACAATGTACAACATCAGCTAGAGATGATGCCAGCAACATTGACATCACATCTCCAGGAAATCAGCCAAGCCGGAGTGGGAACTAGCGGCACAAGGGTATAGCTCTTCACGCACGTGGACAGTGCGCAAGGGCCCGTAAAAAGGTGACGTTCCTCATCATGGCTGAGCACTGCACTTCCACTCACACCAACACAGCAAATCGCAAGCGCTGCACAGCGCATTTGATGGCCACACACCGCAAGACAAGTGCGGTGCATACACATATACCGTCACTTGCCGCACCATAATGTGTTGATCTGGCAGTACAGCAAAGATCTGACGGCGGTTGGCAGCTTTTGTTCCGCACCCATCAGGGTGTGTTGTGAACACCCAATTAGAGCACCACAGCACACACCGCCGGTGTTTGTCACAGCCAACAAGCCAATTTCTGATGCACAGGCCTGCAACCTAGTGTATCAGATGGATGCCAGGGCAATAAGAGAACATCATGACCCATCGTAGCAGCAAGGAGAACCAAATGGCGGCTAATCGCAGTATGTGTTGAACACTCAGTCACTGCTCGTAAAATTAGTCCAAGAATACTGTGCGTCAAGATCGTGGTCGCAGTCATGGAATTGCTCACATACTTGTCTGAAGCCCTGCCTACATGCAAGCACGGGGCATCGGTGACTTTTAACAGGCCACGACCCTTGTCTCAAGGCCAGCAATCAGGGACCTGATACAGTTGCGACTAGGCACGGCTCAAGAGCAGCATGTTGACTGTTATGTCTTGCTTTCAGCGTGCTTCGGCCATTACATCGTGCGCAATGCTCCCTTCGCGAGCTACTCGCTCCTCCCGGTCAAACGACTTTACAAGTTCCTGTGCTCTGGGCCTTATGGAGCTTCGTGTCCTTTGCTGTCAATGCTCCTGCTCCATGTGCGCTGGAAGCAGCTGTAGAGCAGGTGCGAACAGCATCCAAAACTTCAAGTCATGAGTGTTGAAAAAAAAAAAGTGCCTTGGCTACAATATGTAGTGCAGCAGCAGCTACGGCTACGGCGATTTTTGGAAGCGGAGACAGGCAGTAACTCGCCTGCGTCTGAGCAGCATCGAAAGATCCTGATTTCACTTACGACACAAGAATGTAAGGACACATGGAGGCAGTGCCCATCGTCGGAGAGAGGGAGAGGCAGGAGACGCGTGGCCAAATGAATGGCGATGACGGTGGTGGCCACGGTGTCGGCGGAGGCGGCGGCGGTGCAGGTGGTGGCGGTGGGGCGGGGGTGGCGATGGAGGTGGAGGTGCTGCACCTGCAGGCGCTCGGGAAAACCACCTGATGCAAGGTGAGCGTCGAAGTGTGAGGCGTTCACAGCTCTGTGTTTCGTCAACTCTGCTCGCGTGTCGTCCATATCAATGTAGGTGTGCCGCCATCCAAAGAGCTTTGCGCCCCGCAGCCAGGGTGTCGAGGCAGCCATGCCATGCACGTCAACGAGACAAGCACTGTGTCAGACATTTGCTGCAGCACTTTTATCGTGCACATGTAAAGAAGTTTTTTTGATCAATTTTGGGCATGTTTTTTCAAATCAGTGGTTTCCGGTGTGCTGTAGTCAATGCGGTGTACTGCCAGGATGCCTCCAGGCCCCGCATGGTTTCTTCCGTGATGCGTGTGCCTATGGACACAGGTGCCGTGTGTACTTTTATAGATTAACTCTTGCTCAGGACGCGAAAAAGCCAACTCAGATGGTGGATGTCCAGCTTGCAACCAGAATTTATGTACCTGTGTCTTATAACTGTCTCAATGCGCATTGCCGATCACTTCTTTTTGAACGATATTGCCATTTGGCATCTCCCCCCCTTAAAGTCGTCATTCATCTGCCCCTCCATAGTACACTCCGCCATGTGCGTCATAACACGCAAAGCGTATGCCATGTGGAGCGCTGCCGACAGAGCTGAGCAGATGCGCGCTAGTGCTATGCGTTTTAGGGCTAGATGACTGGCTGCTGCAGGCATCGATATCACGATTGCATACTCCGTGGCAACAGCCTTCAGCAGCTTCCGCCCCTGCGCCCCGATTCTGCCTAATGACCCAAGTGTCGTAGTGGCAAGCTTTTTGGTCATAGAGTGACCATAATAGCGGGTCTCTTTGGCCGCCTCTTGGTCGCGGCAGCCTCTCTCGGGATCCTCTGCAGTCCTTGCCGCCCGTGACTGCGCCTGTGCCTCGAAGCAAGTGACGTCCACCATGAGCGGCATTGGCAGCCTACGTGTCACGTCGTTGTAGCTGGTGACCGGAAAGGCGTTCACAGGCAGCACGATGTCAATCATGCGATCTCCCGGAGAATCTGACGTCAAGAATGGCGTGTAGTCCTGATCGACTGGTCTTGTAGTGAGGTACTGCGGCAGGATGCGCTGCGTAGCCCGCTTAACGCTGTTGTGCACAATGGTGTCATGTGCTTCGACGCGTGGTTGCTTGACAGAGCTGCGTGTGATAACTGCCGCCTGGCGACTTCCTGCCGTGTGTATCATATTGTAATTTATCCTTGGGCGACTGGCAGAATCAATTCATTGCTAGTGCCCTTCAGGTGTCACCGTCCTTGCACTGCCACTTGGCAATGCTTTTCGTTAACCACCGCAAATTGAATCCCCCCCTTGTGTCCCCTCGTATCTCCTTGTGCCGCAATGCAGGCGCCGACGTACTGCTTCTCATCATGCAATTTGTCGGCGAGCACAGGTACCTGCCCATCGCGTCCTGCTGCGATGGCCTCAAGCGAGCCTACCTCGAGGCCCACACCACCGCTCCAGCACTGCAGAACGCGCCTGCGCCTGCGCCTGCACCGGCCAACGCGGATTCTCCCGCTGACTCGGAGGCCGCGCCTGGCCCACTGGCAGCACCGGCAAACGAGGATCCCCCCGCCGACTCAGAGGCCGCGCCTGACCCACTGGCAGCACCGACAACATCACTGGTCAGATGGGTAATGGAGGTACCCATTGCTTGCCCAGTTCAGAATCTGTTTTGGGAGCAGCACGAACTTCGTGAGCGGCGCGCGGATCAGCAGGAGCGCACCATTGCTGTCGCCACTGCCCCGGGGGGCACTGGCATGTTTGGGGCGTCTTCAGAGCAGTGGATTCCACTGATGGAAGCCGTAACACGCACAGGCGACGCGCACCTTCTGGGACGTCTCCTTATACATCAGAGTGTTGTTGTCACCACAAACCTCAAGGAGATGGCGGCCAAGCTTGGCCATGTAGACGTCTTGCGCACGCTGTACTCCGGCTCCCGCACAGAACCTGCTGCCAGCGAGCGCATGGTGCTGCGTGCAGCAGAGGGAGGGCAGCTTAGTGTGCTGGAGTGGCTGAGCAAGCGCCAGAGCCCGGATCAGTGGGGCACGCGCTTGTTTAACCTCGTAGCTGGCAGCGGTAGCGTCGAGCTGTTGGCAGAGCTGCGCCGCGGCAAATTTTCCAGTGATGCATCGCGGGATATCGCTGCCAACTACGAGGTTGAACAAGCGCGTGCCCCACTGATCCGGGCTCTGGCGCTTGCTCAGCCACTCCAGCACAGTAAGCTGCCCTCCCTCTGCTGCACGCCGCACCATGCGCTTGCTGGCAGCAGGTTCTGTGCGGGAGCCGGAGTACAGCGTGCGCAAGACGTCTACATGGCCAAGTTCGGCCGCCATCTCCTTGAGGTTTGTCGTCACAACAACACTCTGGAGTATAATAAGACGCCCCAGGAGCTACGCGTCGCCTGTGCGTGTTGCAGCTTCTGTCAATGGCTTCCACTGCTCCGAAGACGCCCAAACATGCCAGTGCCCCCCCGTGCGGTGGCGACAGCGATAATGCGCTCCTGCTGATCCGCGCGCCGCTCACGAAGCTCGTACTGCTCCCAAAACAGATTATGAACTGGGCAAGCAATGGGTACCTCCATTACCGTCGCCAACGGCTGCTCATGGAACAGCCTGAGGGAGCAATGCCTGCAGGGATCTGACGAGGCGGTGCAGCAGTGGATCAACACTCACCAAGTCAGACGTACTACGGCGTAGCGCGCTTAAGCAATTGCAAGTTCACAGCACCTGCTGCGGCCACTTTGGTGCAGGAGGATCATAGAAAGGGGGGACTTCAAGGCCGCGGAGGGTTGGTCCCGGAACAACTTCAACTTGAAGTCAGGGTCACGGTGGAGAGGCGCGATGCTCAGCTTCAAGTTCTGAGCTGAGCAGTGGATAGTTGTATTGTGTATACTTCATATTTGCAATGCTCCAGTCAGGGCTACAAGCCCCTTTCAACATTTAATTTACTTCTCAATAGACGGCCCGGGTTCTCATGCCTCAAATTGCTCTGCTTCCAGTGTGCGTGTGCTCTGCAAACTGCCATTGCCCTCGCCGCATCTGCTTCTTTCTAGCTGGAGCTCCTTGACTCAGGTGTTGACCCTGACAGGCTTCTTGGTCATGTTCAGTCTCAGAGTCTGTCAGACAATGTGTAGCGGTCTGCAGTGCCTTCTGGTTGTAGTAGAGCTAGCTTTTTTGTCTATTGCAATGGGCATTGCTTGGCAAGCTCACATCACTCAGTCTGGTGGCCTGGTCAAGATGTCATGTCAGTGGGTTGACTGCGCATCGCTGCAAGCTATGTAAATGGTGCAAACACCATTGCACTTTCGGATTGCAATGGTGATGTGACGTCATGTTGAAAAGCGTCGGATTTCCACCGCTGACTGTATCAATGAAGACGTGCACTGACCATATGGCAGTGTACTACCAGCACTTCCTGATTACATGATAGGGAGGGACTTGAAGCTCTTCGATGGCCGCGTGGCCTTGAATGCACGGATGACTGTGCTGTGGTGTTGCTGGGCATCATGGCACGGGAGAGGGGGCACACCAACGTGGGGCTGCAGGCGCTGGCGGACTTCTTCCAGTTGGAGAAGAACTGCAGCGCTTCGCACTTCAAACTGGGATGCCGATACGCTGACCGTCGAGCAGCAGGAGTATGCTGCTCAGGATGCAGCGCTTACTCTGATGGTGTACAGGTACGGTGGCGATTCAGTCATGTGCCACATCAGTCATTTCAGCAGATTGTCTTGATGCTGTCATTTGGAACCCATCGTCGCATTCATGCGCTTCATAGTGGAGGCAGGTGGCCACAACGAGAGGGTCATGCATGCTTTCGTTCTCATGTTGCTGCCCAAAAGCACTTGCTGACGAAAAGCAAGTATTTGCACATCATGTGGTGGCAAGTCAGTGTCTTTCATGGGAATCGTGTACATGATGATGCGGCAGCTTAGTTAGGGTTACATCGACTGCATGTAATGACACATCCTGGTAAATGTATACTGCAGCGTCGACAAGGCACACCATAGCTGAGCATCGCTGACACACCTCGTCGCCTGTCAGGTAATGTACTTGCATGCTGCTGACACCACGCCATATAAACAGGCAGCACCAGCTCATGCATGCGTGTATATCTCGCAAATAAATGCTTGTAGGCGCTTGCAAATGATGGCACTGCACAGCAGTCATGACCGAACACATCATGTCTTCTGGTACTGATGGTAAGGTTTTGCAGATATATCAGGCTTTCAAAACAGCAGAGCCATTGCGACGGTAGCACGCAGAATCTCAGCAATGTATTTATGTATGCCTTCATCCACATTTACTTGCACGTGCAAAAGATGTACATCTGATCTCGGATTACTTTTTTACAGAGCTGTGCCTACAGTCACACAAGTTCCACTTGCTCGCACCGGCTTCATACCACAGAATTGTTGGTGAATTCACCGCCCAGCTGCTTGTGATCAGTCGCCATGGGTTTGCTCTCATACACCGCCTCCACCACACCGTGCCTGAAGTTTGTGCTCTCCCCTCTGAACCCCAGGAAGCTGAGCACTGTGGTGTCAGCGCCGTGATTGTCACCAAAGAAAAGGGTCACACTGCTCACGTTCTGGAACTTGTGAAGTTTGGTGGGGTAGTCAACTTCAACGCCGCCGCTGTCTGCCACTAGCTCCATGGATTGCACGCCTGGCACATCTTCCGCAGAGGTGAAGTCGATGTCATCGCGGTTCACCCAGCTGCAAACGTGTGAGAATTGCAAGCGCGCTGTTGTCAGGGCAGGTAGTGTGTAACTGCGGCTGCGCACAACAGGGTGTGGCCTCACATTGGTGGTGCGGGGAATGAGTGTTTTGATTGAGAAAGCTTGATTAGTGTGCGGCATCCTCAATAGTGCAAGCGGAGAGACAATTGCTACAGACGAACAACACTGTTGTGTACTTACTTGTCAGACTTTCTTCGAAATGATCGTATGGATCCGGTGCTAGCTGTGGTAGTCAGGCCAGTTCTCAGCAGCAAAAGAGTACAGCACACGAAGATCAACACAAAGTTGCTGACAAAAGCACGGTAACGCCTCATTTAATCCTGTAACTCTTGCAGCCTGGACTGACTGATGGCATCAAATTGACCGCCCAGTTGGCATCCGAGCACAGCACAAGCATAATGTAGTCAAACGCTCATCAGATACAACGCAGTCAGCAACGCGTGCCATTTACAGCGACGATGTCAGCCGCTGCAGGTTTTGAAGGGGACGGAGCATGATGCCACCCTGACTGCTTTGAAAGACTTTACTGCTACATCTGTCTGCATTGGATGGTGGGTGCGCAACCATCACCTGACGTCCTACTCCGTAGAGGGAGCGCAGGAGATATGTAGCTGATACTGGCACGTTTACTCATGAAGGCGTGCGCGTTACGCGCGCAACCAGACCATGTTCTGTACCATTACACCAAGCTGAGTGGCACGTTAGTGTAGAATAGAGTATAGATGCAAACTCACACTTTCATCTTGGACGGCGCCGCTCCATCTCTCCCACCCAGCAAGCTGATCGCCTTTATTTTCACCACCTCCGTGAATGGTACATGGATCAATAGCTCCGGGTCACCATCATTGCTCTCCAAGAACGGCTCCGGCTCTCGCCGCTTGTCCCATGGCTTGAGACATTGCAGCACCTGCCCTACTGCAGATTCGTTCAGGCACCTCACCCTCGTGGTGTCTATGAGTCCATACAGACTCTGTCCCGTGGGATCCTCGATATCATGAGAGTGATCATGAGAGTGCCCATGGTCGTGAGAGTGGTCATGTCCACCCCCGCAACCCTCGTGCTCCCCTCTGCATGCAGACATTCGACTAGCAGAAAGAGATCTTTCAAGATCCGCCCTCCAGCCTGAGCGTGTGATGGCTTCTCAGCGTCCTGTCGCCGGCAGGGATTTTTCGTCCCTGTGGTACGCAGCTATGCGATAGGCGCTCCGCCAGATCCGGTGCTCGCTAACCTTACCTTCGCGAATTCGCCAAACTTCAGCTCGAACTTTACACTTGAAGTGAAGTTGAGCAGAAGCTGAAGTGTTTGCAGGGTGAGCTCTGAAAGTAAAGTAAGAGCTGTCATCAGTATCATTGCAATACAACATGGACTGTTTCTTCTTCTAGCCATGAATCCAGCACGCCTGTTGCTCAAGAACCTTGGTGGCTGATGAGTTATCAGACGCACACCACTTTCAAAAGAAAATAGCGGGATAGAAACATACAATCGGTGCACATACCACCACGAATTAGACGTAACATCACTGATTGACAATGGACAAGCGTAAGAGAGCACTAGAGACGAGCCGTGAACATGAAGGCACGTCACCACTGTGTATATATTACTGTCGCTGATCACGCCGGACTTAGCCGACGGTCACCCAAAGGAGCGCGGCATGGTGCTGCAGGCAGGCCGCTCATGCCGCCGCTCATTCCCTCTTGTACACACCAACACATACATGCAGGACACATAGCAAATCGATACCATAGTAGCAGTATACGGCCGAATTACTGTCACTTCCTGTCTGGGCTGCCGACAGGGGACCGTAGTGGAGACCCAATGATGGTGAGCTCACTCTGCGGCTGAAGTGCACTGGGCTCCAGTGTGCCAACGTGCTGGCCTGCCTTGTGGCTCAGCATGAGCGCCCTGAATTCCTCGAAATCGTCCAGCACATTGAGCATGTCAAAGACGTCGCCGCTGAGCTCCTGGAAGACAAGTGCGGAGCGTGCACAGCATCCGGGCAAGGTCAGCTCCACAGACAAGTACTTGACTAACAGCAGATGATGATTCATAGTATTTATAACTTATAACAAAGTGTGCAAGGTGTTCGATCCTTGAACTCTGCGACGCCTGTGTTGACAATTGTCCACTTCCCTTCGTAGAAGTATCATATTGACATGACAAAAGATCGTGCCCCTGTATGGGTCGCAATGCACACAATCCGCTGCTGTATGACAGCACTGGTGCAGCATGATGGAGAGGCTCAAATGCCGGAACCTCCACGAAGTGTGAGCATCAAGCGCAGACCATGTTTCTCGTAAGTTATGACGATTGGGTTCCACACTCAACTCCACGAGCTTCACGCATGTGCGGTGTACTACACGCACACAGCTCCAGCAACAGCTTCTGCAGACACAGTTATCTACTATGCAGTGGCGACACCATGACACCCCATACCATGGCATACCGTACCAGTGTAGACGCCAGTTTGTGAACGCACTGCCGACATCAAGTTCTGCAACGTGGATTGCAGTCGCACATGCGCACGCTGCAGCACGAGTGTGATGGCCTGCTGCAGCAATTGGTACTGTACCTCTGGTGGCCGTGTTGCCAGCATGTTTGAGAATGCCACCATTGAGAACCCAGGCAATTTCTCACCCAGCTCCTGCTCCAGCACACTCTCTGCATTTGCATTCAAACGTTTGACAAAACAATTGAGCTGCGGTTATTGCAACGCAGCACATGCACTGCATCAGAGGCAGCACGTCGAGTGCCTTTCCACATAACTTGTGCTGTACACTTTGCATGGCTGTTTAAAAAAAAGAAAGATCATGTACCCCTAACCCTAATCATGCTACGCATCAGCTCTACCATCCAACGCTCATTGAAATCCTCCCTCTGCAGCAATCTTCTTGTCATCTATCATGAGCGAGTGTGGCATGCCTGATATCAATGCATCTTTTCTAAGCGGTGCCACATCATGTCAGTCGCTTGAATCTTACCATGTAGCATCTTATTCTGCATCGAAATCTTCTGCGGCTATGGCTTCTGAAACCACAGCTCCACGAATCAGTTCCCATTGCTGCTCCGGGAAAAATCAACAGATTGCGGCAATGAACTTGAGCGCAGCATGTCTGACTTCACTTCCGTTGCGCAAATGTGCAAGGTTGCGTCTCTTTCAGGTAGCATGCATAGAAACCCACCTATCATTTCCGTGTACTGGTTGAAAATGCCCGTGTACTCCAGCTTGTTCTCCGCGCTGTCCTCAAACTGATGGCAGTGCCGATCGAGAAACTCCCTCTGCTTGCGACTGAGGTTGTCATCCAGCAGTATCTCCTGCAGTGCGCCTACCACGCGGTCAAACTCCACTTCCTGATTGGCACAAGACGGGGCAATCAGCAAAGGCAGCAGGACAGATTACATCTGAGTGTACATGTGCATGAGAAACATTCCTGCATTGACCAGGCTTCGAAGGCAGCTGTGCTCACTGGTGAGCAGGCTGTTACCGCCAGCAACACAGATGCATAGTCACCAACATCCTGACCCAAAAAATAGCAGTCATCATAACCATGCGGAGGCGGTGGAGCTTCAAGTAGGCAGCAAGGAGGCGTTGAATGGCATCGAATGAGTTCCCTTTGACACGTCATGAAGTGGCTGCTGCCCCTGCTAAGTGGTTCAGCTACCAGATGTCACAACTCAATTGCTTGCGATCGACACCACATGTGTCCATATTGTGCACAGACTGAGTCTACTGCCAGGAAGGTTGATCTGGGAGCAACCTTGCACGCTCTGCCAACTGTCACAATGAACATGTCCATGCATCATGCAGCCTGCAACACTGATATCACATGATACATTCTGCAAATTTGTGGATACATAAGGCATGGTGCTCAGTCTCATGTTGCAACTGCCGCTCAGGTGCATGGTGAATGTGAAATGGGATCAGGCGGCAAAAAAAACGAGAGGGATGGCAAAGGGCATGATTATAATCAGTGCAAGCAACAAATTACTTGGCAAAGCAGTATTGCAGGTAGGGGCTTCGGTATTCTGCATCATCTCCAGATGCCTACTTCAACACGAATATATTGTGCATCTTTGCAGTCGTACGGGGTGATGCGAATATTGACGTGTTGATGAAATACAAGGAGCAGCGCATACCTCTTTGGTGCCGCCAGCGTCCTCTGCCAGAATCTCCTCTCCGCCGCCCAGATCTGCAGATCACAACGGATAACGGATTTGTTCAACTTTGCCTGGGTGGTTGTTTGCCTGGCAGCGGGTGTGATGCTCTTACTGTGTACTCACCTATGCACAGATCCATGCTTCAAGCTGATGTGGGCCTCTGGTGCGTGCTCTGTCAACTGAGTAGTTGCGTTTGTGGGCTGCGTGTGTGTGTGTTTGTTGCCGGGCACTTGAAGTTTGAGGTCGATCAT
The DNA here is from genome assembly GCA_017506865.1 of Tribonema minus. Classification (NCBI taxonomy): domain Eukaryota; class Xanthophyceae; order Tribonematales; family Tribonemataceae; genus Tribonema; species Tribonema minus. The sequence continues at coordinate 167,818 of JAFCMP010000040.1, forward strand.
GTACACGCTTACATGACGTGCTGCACGCTGCTATGGAGGTTTCTTGTAGCAGCGCTGCTGGTCGTGCAGCTGTGCGAGTGCTTCAGCGTGCCTGAGGGACGATGGCGTGCAGCCAGCCTCGCAGGTGATCAACGATGCAGCTATGCGCAGAGTAGCGAGCTCACGCCACTTGCTCCTACGGCAGTGCAGTTGAGCAGGGGATACTTTGCCAAACGCTTAGCAGCAGCAGCAGCAGCAGCGTTGCTAGCGCGGCCCACCGCATCGCTTGCAGCCATTGAAGGCGAGCGCAAGAAGCTGACCTACCAGACGACCGACAGCGGCTTGTCCTATGCAGACATAAAAATCGGCACAGGAAGGGAAGTGGAGGTCGGGCGCAGGGTGAACATGCATTTTATTGGGAGGCTGGCTGGAAGACAGGGGTGGCAGTTCGAAAATACATATGAAAATGGAGAACCATTCAGGTGAGCATGCCCCGTGTTGCCAGGTTCACAATCCAGGATTGTGCAGGTTTTGAGGCTGCAGTTCATTTCCAGAGGTTGCGTCAAGCTACGCTATATGCCACACAGGAGCTGCGGCATGTGTAACACAGTACAATCCAACCGCTTTCTCTGAAGGCACAACAACAAGGCAGATGACACATAGTGGACTACGGATGTTACAATTTCATCAGACGATGGAGTATACATTTATAAAGCTGCCATGTTTACGCGAGCGCAAACACCGCCAGGCATATGTGTGCAACGGTGATGTCCAACAGCCTTTTTTACCAACCATTAAAAGCGAATGTCTCGTCTAGCGGCTCCATGCTTATCAGTTTAACCTCCCATGATGTTAACCTGTGCTCGTAACTCAGTCAATACACGGTGTTCAACCATGCAGACAGTGTCAGCCGACGAAGCTCGCACTTCATGGTACTGTGGTGTTTGCAGTTTGCAGGCTACTGCATCAAAGAGCAGAGTGTGTTGCGTCGTCACGAGATGTCACATCATACAACAAACCCTAAACGACCATTGCCATGTCAATCTATACCCCTATCAGGTTTACCCTTGGGCGGGACCGTGTGCTGTTGGGCTTGGAAGAGGGTGTGAAGGGCATGCGTGAAGGGGGCAAAAGGCGATTGGTGGTACCATCCACAATTGGCTATGTGGACAAAAGCATCATGCCTGTACCAGTGAGCTTCAGCAACAGGCAGCGCCTATATGCCACAGGTGAGAAGCCGCCGCTCTGTAATGAGCCCTCATTGAACGTATGGGCATGTCATGCCATGCCACGCGTACCTGAGATCAGACGCACACAGTGTGATTCATCTTGTTGTGGGGGCGGGTCTGTGGGTGGCTGCCTGTGTCTGCCTACGGAAGGTAGAGCATGCAGAGGTGTCACATGTGGTGCTGCCTGCTCCGTGATTCGAAGCTTCCATGCCATCTATTGCAGGTGCTACAGTGTCATCATATAATGTAAATCTGCTGAAGTTTGCGTTGGACATGTTGCAACTCATACCAGGCAGCACACTGGCAGGGGGATTGTGAATGCCAGCCTTTGTAAAGTCAGGAGAGTCGTGTCAAGCCGCACACTATGAATTCAGAACAGAGGCTTGGAACGGTGGGTTGATGGTCTGCCATTGTCTGATGGCCTTCTGTGAATATATGTGACCAACGCTTGCACGTAACCACCATGGCACATTTGCCCTGTACACCGCCTCTGAGCAGTATACTCAAAGTATGTCAACATATGTACTTGTACGGCTGCCCTCTTGCACAAATATACGTCTCATCTCTTATGTGCATGCGTGCTTCTCGTTGATTACTGCAGTGCTCAACGAGGTGCGGCGCACGCGCGAACGAGAGGCACTCGGACAGGACCTGGCCGGCGTAGTGGTGCTGGATGTTGAGGTTGTCAGAGTGCTGTGATGAGCACTGTCACAGCTCAAGCGTACCTACCCTATCGGCTGCTATTATGACTGCCGACAGCGCTGGAAAGCGCACTGTTTCCACCACTGGGCTTGATGGGAGTAGTCACAGTGGCAGCTGTGGATGCAGTGAGCACGCGTAGAGGGAATGGCGTGGCATCGCAAACACTTTGACATGACATGATTATAATATTCCCATTCACACCTGAGCTGCAAGAGCAGACTCAAGGCAAATAGGAAAGCCGCCCATCATGAAATATCAGCTACGGCGTCCTACGTTTGCCACCTGGGCGGCCGCCCATGCAATGCCAGCGGCAGGAGATGAGAGCAGCATTGCGCAAGCGCCATTATAGAGTCATAACATTGACACCTGGCATAAACGCTGACAAAGTTTATGTGCGTGATCAATTTTTTTTATGGTCAATAGAGGGCCTTTCTATGCCATAATCGGTGCTGTGCAGCCAAGAATGTGGCGCTTGCGGCCCCTGCAGTGAAGAATTACACCTTGCAAGGTCTGCTGACATACTCATTGGCGACTGTTGTCAACTGATATGTGCGGGCGCGCACCTCCCTCAGCAGATACATCGCTCCACTACGCCATGTGCGCTTGGAGAAAGACGCCATGCAACACTCATCATACTTGCTTGCGTTGCTGGTTTCTTGTTACATCGATGCCACACATTGCAACTGTTGATAATTAAAACAGCTTTGTCAATTGCAGCCAATAATGAGAGCCCTTGCCACTGCCTTTGGGGCATTTCAAAAAAAAGCAATCGAGGACAGAGCCTTGATTGAAGTCAAGCAAGACAAGACACACCTGCTACGCCTGACGGTCACCATACTCAATGCACGTTAAACCAACTACGCAAACACGATGCAGCTATACAAGGCGTGCTTTGATGACAACAAATACATACCGTGTATACTTGGCGCAAGAAAACACGCGCGACGATGGCCAATGTCTATGCGTGTAGGCAGACGAAGCATCGCCTCTGCAAACAGATGCATCTTTGATGACAGCAGATGTGCATACATGATGCTCAAGGCACAATCCCGGCTGTGACCAATGCGTATGCACAAACACGCACAGAGCATTACCCATCACCTCGTCGCACCAACAAGAAATCATATCGAAGGCAGTGCTCACACGTGACTTAACATCCAAAGTCAACAGCCGCATATAGGCCCTGCCCTCTAGGGTAGTCCACCCCCCTCCCCTCATTTACTGTGAACAGTTCAAATTGCGCGGCACTACGAAGAGCGACAGACACATAAGTGTTGGCGCTCACACTCGCAATGCCGCCCGCTGCTGCTTGTCAATGGCATTTTTTTTCACCGCCGCCGTTGTTCTGCTTGGGGCGGCGATACCGCACGCGCTTGGGCCGTGGCGCCGCAAGTGGCGCTGCGGCGGCAAGGGCAGCAGGTGACGGCTGCAGTGGCGGCGGCGCTGCACGGCCGGTCGCCGCCTTGCCCTTGGGCCTCTTCTTGGTCTTGAGGTGAACATAATGGCAGCCTCTGCCTCTGCTGCAAGTGGACCATGGCCACCAGTTGTCCCAGCAGACGTTGTGCGCTAGGAGGCCGTTGGGCGCTCGCATGCCCTCGTTCCCCAGTGTGGGAGGCGGGTCGTGCAGTTCCCCATGCACACGAGGGCAATCGTTGCCAGACGTGCACCTGCCCTCACGGTGGTCGAAGCAAATTCGATGCGTGATGCTACCGTTTGGCGCCTGACCTCGCCAACACTGCTGCCTAGGTCTCGGTTGCGCGCTGACGGTGTCAGGCACGCTGGCGCCGCCGCTGGTGGGGGGCACGGCACCAACTTGAAGCTGCTGCGGCAGGCCACATGGCACCTCCACTGCCGCCGACCTGCTGCGCATGTTAGCCTCCAAGTGCTGCTGCGGCGGCTGCTGATGCTGGCGCTGCTGTGGTGGAGGCTGCTGCTGCTGCTGCTGCTGCTGCTGCTGCTGGGGTAGCTTGCACTCCTGCTGTGATTGCGGCACCAGCTCCTGCTGCTGCTGCGGTTGCTGTGTCCGCACCTGTGGCTGCGGTGGTCGCACACTTCCCTCACGCGCGCCGCTGCCGCCGTCGGCGCGGACGTCAGGGTCCTTGCGATTGCGGCGCGCCAGCGTCTTCAACTCAACCTCATCGAGGAGAACTCGAAGCTGCTGGAGGCACGCACGGCAACGTGCGTGGGCGTCGGCTGCTAATGTGCCCGGCCCACCGGCACCCGCACTGCTGCTGTCATCAGCGTCTCCGCCGCCAGTGCTGCTGACAAGTGCCGGCAGAGCTGCCGGCACACTCGCAGCGGTGGCAGTCGCCGCGGGAGCGCGCTGTTGCATGAGCATGACCTCCTGCTGCTGCTGATGCCAGTGGCGCTGCTGCTGCTGTGGCGAGAGCTGCGCGCTGCTGTGATAACCAGCGCTGCGCATTGGCGACGTCGCGATAGGCGCGCGTTCAACCGCGACCTTTGCAGTCCACAATTCTCCATCCACTGTGCTCTTGTGTTCTTCCTTTGACGCCTGCTGGACAGCATACATGGTCACATGCACATAGTGAAGTACGAGGTGACCGCGTTCGCACGACGACCATATTGATATGACCACTGTGCTGCAACCACGAAGAATCAAGGAGGGCCTCACACCATGACGACAGCTAGCCTTTTTGCCACTCGATGATGTGTGTCAACAGATTGCGTAACTGTTCACAAACATATGCTTATGGTATGCGGGGGCATGCACAGCCAGGTCACCTCACGCCGTAAGCCTCAGTGCCAGTGGCGCCGAGCCAGCAACCGCATGCTGCCGTGCCACCTATGTCGCCAACACCAACTTCAATATTGCCTTATTTAACTTAAACTTCAAGGATGTGAACATTCGGCAGTACATGTTGAAGTTAATGCACCTCAACATAGGGAGTTGAAGTGCAAAGCTGCGCAAACAAGCGGTGCTGCGCAATTGCGGCAACGTACCTTGAAGCTCAGGCTCTCCGTCAGCGCCGCTTCACGCTCAAGCAGCGCCCAAGGCGGCGACGAAGCGCGCAGCTCCTGCGAGGGCAAAGGCGGCAGCGGAACCTCCATCGCCGCATCTGGCGCGCTGGGCGTTGGCGACAGCAGGGTGTCCGTTGCGGGTGCGGCGCAGACGGCTGCCGTGGCCCAAGCATCCTGTCTGAGAGGGGGATGCTTGATGCCGACAGGGGGGCGCTATGCAGCGCGGGCGGCGCTATCGTCTCCAGCGGCGTGCATGGTGTGCTGATGCTGACAGACGCGCACGGGTTGCCCGGTGACGATGACACCTGCAGCGCCGGCGATTGCACGTCAAAGGTCATCGTCGGCGCCTCTGTCTTGCCCTCCATCACCTGCGTGGCAGTGCAAGAAGAAAAATCAGTGTTGTTCAGAAGCGGCACATGGTGATACATATAGCAGCCTGTGCCTCAAAGTGATGGCGTCTCATTGGGAGCTGGTGACATGATGATGTCAGGCCTATCGTCTGTGGAAGGCAGATGACAGGTGACATAAAGTGTCAGCAGAGCTCAGCAGAGGAACATGCAAAACTGACAAGGGTGTCATATGGGACGTGCAGCAATAGACTGACCATAAATGGGAGCAGAACAACACGGTCATCGCCAAGCAACTGAACTTGAGCTACATATAAAACTGCACGCTCAAAACGGAATGCTGACGCCATGGCTGACTCTGGCATCGGGCCATCAGCAGTAGTTGGGCGGTACAATGCATTCATTATACTAGTGAACAAAGGCAACGACACTCTTGTGTGTGTTGTATTGGCAGGTATCTACATGATTGTACACGCAACAACAAACCAGCACTGGAATTGCAGCCAACAGTAGCACACCACAGTGCTAGTAGAGGTGCATGTTCAACAGTGTCTGGTGTGCTGATGCACTTCCGCTTCGCAAACCCTACCCCAGACATCAACTATCAAAGCCCTACACGCTCTGTCTTCTAGTTCCTGACTTGTCGCACCTCGGATTTGTAGATAGCGTTGAGGTAAATCTGCCATGCATCTTCAGCGCTTGGCGCTATAGTATACCGGCTGAGTACCAGTGCCACCGCGCTTCGCCCACGAGTCTACGGTTTGAGCCTACTTCACTGTGTGAAGATACAAAAACGCCTCTGCCGCGCACCAGTTTTTCTGCCAACTGTCCAAAGACAGGAATCAATTACCGAGCATGATCATACCTGATATGAGCGACCTCCAGTGCTTGACTCTTCCAGCCATTCCACATCCCTTCCAGGCTCCTCCCTCAGGCTCCCATCCAGCCCTGTCTAGGCAGCAGCCCCTGATCCTAAAGATCTCCTTTTTGTCACAGGCGCCGTACCAGCTGCTTCTTCCTGACAGGATCGGTAGAGGCAAGATGCCACAGGTGATCCGGCGCGGTCAGGGTAGCAGCATTCGTTGATGAACACTCCGGACGATTCTCGAGTTTTTGATGGTGAAGTTTGCCGTAGTCGGCCGAAATCGATCACGCCGCACTTGATGTTGCGCGCCCGCCTCGAGACTCACAGAGAAAGAGGATGGCAACGAGAAACAGGAGTCGGCATTGGCAGACATCAGAACGGGGCAGCACGTGATGTCGTGCTGCGCGCTGCCGGAAAAGGCAGGCTTTTGAACCTCCTTCACCTTGGTTTTTAAAAAAGCGAGAGGAGCGGTGGCGTGGCGTTGGCGTTGCGCCCCGTGCGCCTGTAAACTAGTTGGAATTACCACGCAATGGTAATCGTGCACATGCCCGCGGGAGAAAAAGTTGCCAGGGACGCCAGAGGCTGGGGGGAAGACTTTGGAGGCAGTGAACTGCACACGCGCGTACACGAGCTCACGATGAGGAAATTCGGTCTACGATCGCGAGGTGCGGAGAGGCACCTGCCACAATTCCAGCACGGCACCGTTATCAGCTTCGAATGACGCAACCATCTACTCCAACACTGGTATCGTTCGGCATCACACCGGCATACATCCTGCTCTGTCTTGGCCCTCAGGCAAGTCACAGACTGGGTTGCTAAACATTTGGGCTCAGAGGTGGCTCTTGAGGTTGCAGATCGTTGCAGCCGCCTCATGCCTGTACGTAGTGATGTCTGCAGCAGGGCGTGATTGGGAAGAGGTAGACGCTCGCCTTTGGCTTGCGTACGTGCTCGCGGGGAGCGAAGTAGCCAGGGACAGCTGAGGGCGTGGGGGCAGTTGATAGGCGTATGTCGCTGCTTTCGATGGACAAGCGAAGGCCCGCACACCCCCGGAGGATGCGCATGGGGGCAGCTAATCAACAGGCTCAGTTGGCTTCAGCTGTATTATCTTTGCGCACTGGCTGATTGACTTGTGCTGGGGCTGAAGGCCGTGAGCCGGGGGGGTGGGGTGCTGAGAAAGTCGAGTGCGCAAGAGCTCTCTCGGAATCTCGCAACTTCGCTTGTTTTCATCGTCTGTCGGCGCTTGCGCTGCCAGGGACGCTGCTACAAAGCTGTATGCTCATGCATTTGGGCGCTCGGCATTGTCTATTTGTGTCTCTGGTGAGCTGGCTAGGAGCTTGTCCATGTTCCTGCCGGTCTTTCTGTGAGGGGTCGTACGCTTGGCTTGTATAACGCCCACGGGCTAAAAAGTCATGGTTCCTCATGGTCGGGTTTGGTCTCCGATCATACCCACGCTACTTCGAGTCCCTTCTCTTCCTTCGTGCCAGTCTAATGTTGAAAACCCAAAAGCTTGGGGGTGAGAATTTCAGTGCAGATTTTTCGTGTTGCTCTTGATATGGTGGCACAGGCGTAGATAGGGTGGTGGTGGGTCAATCGAGGCCATAGACGTACGTGAGCGATTCGGTGTCGCGCCGTTACCCTTAGGTATAGTGTAGATGGGGAGCGGAGGCACCACTTTGGATAGCTGTGTGTGCCACCGTTTACCTTTGGCATGATGCTTGTGTAGGGTCAGTGTAGCGCTGTGTCACCATGCACATATATTGGGCATGATCGCCCTGATCGTAATCATTTGCAGTGCTGACAGATGGTTGCTTGCTGCCTTGTCACTGCTCGCTCATGCTCACCTTTGCGTTCCTGCCCTTGTCCACTGTCTACACGCATGTGAACGACCACGCACACGCATGAGAGATTGGTCTACGCATCGCGAGGAACGGAGTTTCGGCTTTCAGCATCAGCAAGCGTCATCATGGTGCGCGAAGCAAAGGCAAGACTCACAACCTTGTTCAAACAGCAGTGGGCAAAGAGCGTGGGGCTCATTGAGCGTTTGTTTGTTTGCCGCTCCGCCTCCGTGCTCACAAATAACACTATTACCATTGTGTACATGCCCGTAAGGAAGAGAATAGCAGGGGTTTGACCAGGGTTTGGCGGCAGTTGAGAGGCGCTTGTTGCTGCTTTCGATGGACTGGCGAAGGCCCGCACACCCCCGGAGGATGCGCATGGGGGCAGCTAATCAACAGGCTCAGTCGGTTTCAGCTGTGTTCCATTTGCGCACTGGCTGATTGACTTGTGCTGGGGCTGAAGGCCGTGAGCTGGGTGGGTGGGGTGCTGAGAGAGTCAAGTGCGCAAGAGCTCTCTCGCAATCTCACAACTTCGCTTGTTTTCATCGTCTGTCGGCGCCTGCGCTGCCAGGGACACTGCTACGAAGCTGTATGCTCATTCACTTGGGCGCTCGGCATTGTCTGTTTGTGCCTCTGGTGAGCCGGCTAGGAGCTTCTTTCATGGTCCTAGTCGGTCTTGCTGGGAGAGCCAGTAGTGGCGGCTTGTATAAGAAAAGCCCCATGGCATCTCATGGTTCGGAATTGGTCTCCGGGCTATCACCCAGACTTTTTAGGTTCCCTCTCTTTCTACGCGCTACATAGAGTTGATGTACTTGGTGGAAGAGTCCACCAGTACAGTGCTTGGTGGAACAGTTTACACAAGTACAGTGATCTACTTCACAGTAATCAATTGCTCGCATATGGGTGATCGCCAGCAGCGGTCTATGCCCTTTCTTGTGATGGTGGCACAGGCACAAGCGTAGATAGATGGGGTGTGGCGGTCACTCGAGGCCATAGATGTATGTGCGCGATTCGGTGCCGCGCCATTACCCTTAGGTATAGTGTAGATGGGGAGCGGTGGCAACACTTTCGTTTGTCGCGTGTGTGCCACCGTGTCCCTCTGCAGTGGTGCTTGTGTACGATCAGTGTAGTGCTGTGTCACCATGTACATTGGGCATGATTCAACCAATCCTGTGCATTCGCAGTGCTGACGGTCTCATACACATGTACCCACACGTTGCCACGCCATTTGCTCCCACGTGCTAACTTCTGCGCGTCTGTGTTGTCTGCGGCTTGTGCGCGCATGCGACTTGCCTCAAGCACTTCCGACGGGGGCAATGCCATGTACGGGATCCCTGGACTTGGGATGGAGCGACCTGCGCCAGCTACAGCAGCAGCAGCAGCGCAACTGCTCCATCACAGCTATCACGGCTGATGCTACCACCTCAACGGTGCCCAATACCTGTGCTGCCGCGTCTCGACTGCAGCATCTCCAACACCTCAGCCATCACGGCCGTCTCACGATTGGAGCTTTTGGCATCCAGAAGCGCCTGTGCCTGCTCTACTTCCGCCGCTGCTGCAACTTCATGGTGATCTGGCGATAGCGGCACCGTGCGGTGGCCTTCTCAGCGGCACTATCACCCCACGCGGACAGCGATTGCGCCTCTTGGCTGTGGCCGCAGCGCTCGCCTCTCAACTGCGGCAGCGCTCGACTCACGAGGACTGCGCAAGACACTTCAGCAGTGCTCGCTGCGGCCATCTCATCGGCTATTTCCCTGCCCGGTGTCACAGCGGTGACGCGCGTCAGTCCGCCGCCGCCGCTGCCACCTGTCAGTTCTGGTCTGACAGCAGCGGCGGCGACTGTGATAGCCAAGGACCCATGCCGTAAGGGTCAACGTAGGGGGTTTGAGTTCAGCAGCGGCAGCCGCCGCTGAACTGCTTTGAATTGTCAGTGATCAGAGGTCGTCGCAGCCACGGCCGCACCATTTTATGGTCTCCTTTTCCGGCCACAGCAGCTCGGTTTCTATGAACCACACCTTTCGGCATTGTCACATTCAGTGCCATGCATAGTGTTGAAATTTTTGTCCATTCTGATGCCACTTTTGTGGCCGACAGCTACTTGGTGTGTAAATGCACGCAATTGATCAGTCTGCGCATTGGTTCAATGATCTCTCTGACTTTTCAATCTTGCTATTATCATGCTTTCATGTCTGATCTATGCACCACATTCTGTTTCAAAAATGTATCTTCCTTCATGGTCTCAGCTTCAATTTGCACATGCAAACTTTTGTAGTGCGTAGCAGCAGAGGCTTGCAGAGAACAACGTGCAGCATGATACTCAAGTGCATGCTTGGCCCCGCTGAATGAGGTTCTCATGGCAGTGAGGACATGACAGAGAAAAATTCATGGACATCTGCATGCAACGGCACTGCAATACCTAGTAGGAGCTATTTGTATGACGCCAGGCTGACAGGATCATGACTGACACTACACGGGTCCAGCAATAGGCCAGCTCTTGCAAATCAGTCATCAACGATGTCTGGTGCAGTGTAGGGCCTGCGATACCATGCACTACTTGTGTTGGCGTCCTAAGCTGATTGCAGAAACAGCATTATGTGTTGATGCCAGAACTTGCTTGCAGGTTCGTTGCGTGCTGCCTGTCCACCACTGCTTTGTTGCCCATCACTCAGAGCTGACGATTACACAATTAAAGAACGTTTTTTCATGTTTGTCGAGCCCTGGTGCAGAGGAACGGGTACGCATTGCCACCTCAAGGCGACGGCGCGGATAGCCCTCACCCTCGTTGTGACAATTTGTGCAGGTCGGGTTACGGCTTGGTGCCGACTTAGGGTTTGCCCGCTGTACCTGGTCACCTATTCCAACCAGAGGGAATTATTATGCGCAGGCATCAATGGGATGCTGCCGGTACAGCGCCGGTGCTGGAGGCGCCGCAGTCATGCGCAGCGCTCCCCAATGTTAGTGTCACCTCCATGCCGGCTACCAAAGGGAGTGTGTTCTCCATGTCAGCCATTGCAAAGCGAGTGCTGAGCAACAGGGCGTTGGCCGTGCGGTACTGCTGATACATACACGGCAACTGCCTCGCGGACGCACACGCGCTGAAGCCAGTGTTCCTGCCGCGTGTTGCAGGCGCCGCAACAGTAGGCGCTGTTGCAAGGAGCTCTGCTGCTCTGAACGCTGCGTGCAATGGCGCATGGATCACTGATTGATGCGCGGAGGGCTGCCATGCCGAGCGCGGATGCGCTGGGCGATGACGCGTTGACATGCTGAGTGCTGGAAAGCTGAGCACTGACATAGCGAGCTGAGCGCTGATGTGCTGATCACTGCTGCGCCGAGCGCTGTCACACACTGAGCACACACCCCCCGCGTGCTGAGCACTGATGCGGTGAGCACTGATGCGGTGAGCGCTGATGCGCTGAGCAGCAAACCACGCTGACCCGCTGAGCGCTGATGCACAAAATGGCGACTGCACCACGCCATCATGTTTGAAAACTCTCATCCAATTTGGACAAATGGTTGTTTGAACGCAGCCTGGCAAGTCGGAACTTGCTCAGTGCACATCACCGTTAACTGAATGGAAGTATGCAACAAATAACAGAGTCTGAATCAGATGGTGCAAGTCATATCTCAGTGGGCGCCTTAAGGCAGAGCATGATCGCATGTAACACGACAAGACGACCTGCGTGCCTGACCCTTGCCATACTAATGCCATGTCGCACCAACTACGCAGACACGACTCAGCTATACAAGGCGTACTTGTGATGAGAAAAAACACGGTGCGAACCATACAGCGTACACATAGCGCAAGAACTCGCGCACGGCGATGGCCAATGCCCAAGCATGTACATGCGTGAAGACAAAGCATCGCCGATGTTGCACAAACGTAATCTTGCTGAGAGCAGATGTGCTGGGTACAGACTGCGCACTCATGGCGCTAAAGGCACAGTTCCGGCTATACATGGACATCGCACATGCACAGATACGCACAGAGCATACCCATCACCTCATTGCGCAAAAAGCAGTCCATTGGAAGGTAGCGCTTACGCGTGACTTAACATCCAAAGTCAACAGCCACATGTAAGCCCTGCCCTCTAGGGTGATCCACCCCCCTGCCCACCTGTACCACGGGCGGCACTACCGATATTGGTTGGGCGACGCCTGAGAAAGGTCTCCCTCTGCTCACTCTCACAGCGCCGCTTTGCATAGCTGCGTCCGGAACGGGCACTTGCTCAACAGACGCAACTCATGCTAGTGATGAGACCTCAAACCTGAATGGAGTGAGGCCAACAGTATCATATGGCAACAGTGGAGAGAGGTCCGCCCCTACTCACTCTCCCAGTGCCAACCTGCATGGCCGTGCCTGGGAAAGGAACTTGCTCAAGAGACACAGCGCATGCGCTTTTAGAAACCTCAGATCTGAATAGAATGAGGCTGGAGCGCGACCACACAGCAGTGGTCAACGCTCAGACAAGATACTGCCCTCCCCACCCTCCTACCCCCCCCTACCGAGGGGGCAACTGGGGACAAGGCTACCAACTTCAAATTGGGTGGCACTGCCAGGAGCGACAGACACGTGTGTTTAAGCGCTCACACTCGCAACGCCGCACCCTACTTTACTGCCCGCAAACGTCATGTGCACCTATTTTTCATCGCCGCCGCCGTTCTGCTTGGGGCGGCGATACCGCACGCGCTTGGGCCGTGGCGCCGCCATTGGCGCTGCGGCGGCAGGTGACGGCGGCGGCAGTGGCAGGACAGGCGCGGTAGGTGGCATTGGACCGGCGGCCCTCGCAGCAGCAGCGGCGGCCGCGGCGTCAGCGCCGCCCGTGTGCTGCAGTGGCGGCGGCGCTGCACGGCCGGTCGCCGCCTTGCCCTTGGGCCTCTTGTTAGGCTTGAGGTGAACAAAAGGGCAGCTTCGGCCCCTGTTGCAAGTAGACCATGGAAACCAGTCGTCCCGGCAAACCTTGTTCGTCAGGCGGCCGTTTGGCGCCCGCATGCGGTCCTCGTCTCCCAATGTGGGAGGCGGGTCATGCAGTTCCCCGTGCACGAAAGGGCACCCGGTGCCAGACGTGCACCTGCCGTCACGGTGGGCGAAGCAAATTTTGTTTGTGATGCCACCGTTTGGCGCCCAGGTCTCGATGGCGCGCTGACCATGTCAGGCACGCTGGCGCCGCCGCTGGTAGGGAGCATGGCACCAAGCTGCTGCGGCAGGCCCCGTCGCTCCTCCACTGCCGCCGACCTGCTGCGCATGGTAGCCTCCCAGTGCTGCTGTGGTGGCTGCTGCTGCTGCTGCTGTGGCTGGCGCAGCTTGCGCTCCTGCTGTGATGGCGGCACCACTTCCTGCTGCTGCTGCTGCGTCTGCGGCATCTGCGGCGGCGTTGGTCGCACGCTTCCCTTGCGCGCGCCGCTAACGCCGTCAGCGCGGACGTCAGGGTGCGCCGCAGCAGCGGCCGCTCCCACGTTGTTGTGATGAACATCAACACCATGCCACGTAGCGGGCGCCAGCATGGAACTTTGAGCCTGCTGCCGGGGCGCCTGCTGCTGCGAAGCAATGCGTTGGGAGCCAGGCGGCGCCGCCGCTGTGTGCACAGCAGCATGCGACCCACGGCCATCTTGTTGCAGCGGCGCTGCTGCCGCTATGCCGGGCGCAGTGCTTCCGCCGTGGTGGTGCAGCGCGGCATTGGTGGCAGCAGGCGGCGCTGCAGCACCGGTACACCGCAGCTGCAACGAAGGCGGTGTGAGCTCATCGAGCTCGCTGTACAAGCTGCTGTACAGCTCGCGGAATTCAGTCTCTTGCGGTGACGGTACGTCACGATTTTTGCGCTTGGAGCGTGCCAGCGCCAACTCCGATGTAACCTCATCGAGGCGAACTCGAAGCTCCTGGACGCGCGCGCAGCGCCGCGCTTGGGCGTCGGCTGCTTCAGAAGCTGTGCCGCCGGCACCCGCACTGCTGCTGTCAGCAGCTACTCCAACGCCGGTGCTGCTGACATGAGCCGGCAAAGCTGCCAGTACACTCGCAGCGGCGGCGGCGGCCGTGGGAGCGCGCTCTTGCACATTCCAGGCCTCCTGCCACTGCTGGTTGTGGTGGTGGTGGTACTGCTGCTGCGGCTGCTGCTGTTGGTGCTGCTGCTGGTGCCAGTGGTGGTGGTGCTGCTGCTGCTGCTGCTGCTGTGGCAAGAGCTGCGCCCTGCTGTAACCAGCGCGCGCACCGCTGCCGCTGTCAACGCGCCACTGCGGCTGCGGCGGCGGCGCCAGGTTGCGCACTGCTGCATGAGACTCCATGGCAGCCAGCGGGGATGGCCTGTGCCCTGCGCCCTCGATTGGAGCAGAGCCCAACTTGGCAGCACGTGGAGCGCTGGTGCGAGCGGAGGGAGGAGCGCTGCTGCCAGTGGGGGGCGGAGCGCTGCTGCCAGTTGTGCGCGGAGGGCTGCTGCCGCTGACGGCCACAGCCCTGCTCCCATTGATGAATCGAGCGCTGGAAGTGGTGGTTGCTGAAGCGCTGGTGCCCCTTGTTGATCTTGTTGACGGAGCGCTGTCGCTGCGTGTTGGCGGTGTCGCAATTGGCGCGCGTTCAACCGTGGCCTTCACAGTCCACGATTCTCCGTCCACAGTGCCCTTGTAGTCTTCCTTTAACGCCTGGTGGACAGCATACATGGGCACATGCACATTGTCAAGCACGAAGTGACAGGGTTCGCACAATGACCATCTTGCGATGTCCACTTTGTTGCAGCCAGAAAGAAAAAAAGATAAGCTTACAGCACGACGACAGCTAGCCTTTTGCACTCGGTGATGTGCGTCAATCAGCTTGCGCAACTGTCAACATATGCTTATGGCACGCGGGGGCATGCGCAGCCGGTCTGCCTCACACCGTAAGCCTTACTACCGGTGGCGCTGAGCCAGCAACCGCATGCTGCCGTGCCACCGATGTCCCCAGCACCAACTTCAACATTGACTTTATTAAAGTTCAACTTCAAAGAACCTGACCATGAGGCAGACGATGAGTCCAGCAATACATGTTGAAGTAAATCCTCAACATAGGGAGTTGAAGCGCAACGCCGCGCGAACAAGCGGTGCTGTGCAATTGCGGCAACGTACCTTGAAGCTCAGGCTCTCTGTCAGCGCCGCTTCACGCTCAAGCAGCGCCCGAGGCGGCGACGCGGCACGCAGCTCCTGCGAGGGCGAAGGCGACAGCGGCACCTCCGCCGCCGCGTCTGGCGCACCGGGCGCTGGCGCCTCCATCTTGTTCTGCAGCACCTGCGCGGCAGTGCAAGAAAGATGGGGGTTCAGAACTGGCTCTTGGTGCTATGTGCATTTGCCACTCTCTGATGTTGGTCAACAAACAGCATGCACAACACCAACGCGATGTAGAATGGCACATGGAACACATACTTGAGGCATAAACAGCCAGCCAAACTCAGCCTGAGAAGCTGGTTGCTGATGGCATCGACCCAGCAGATGGAACAGCAGGTAGAATCTTCACTTTCAACATCAATATCAAACTGACCATGAGGCGGAGACGAGCAACGCATGTAAAAAGATACGCGGGTTGGCACCAGTAGGGAGACTGAGACTGCAAGCTACCGTAGACTGCAAGATAAGCTTTGTCAACGCAGCTACGTACCTTGAGGCTCAGGCTCTCCAAAGGCGCCGCTTCACACTCCACCAGCACCCGAGACGGCGACGCCGCGCGCAGCTCCCGTGATGGCGATGGCGGCCGCGCCACCTCCGCCGCAGCGCCTGGCGCGCTGGGCGTTGGCGGCAGCAGGGTGTCGCGTTGCGGGTGCGGCGCAGACGGCTGCCGTGGCCCAAGCACCCTGACTAGGAGGTTGGCGATTGACGTCGACGGGACAGCGCTCTGCAGCGGGGGCGGCGATGTCGTGTCCAACGGCGCGCATGGTGTGCTGACAGACGCGCGCGGGGTGCGCAGCGGCGATGACGTGTGCATCACTGGCGAATGCGCGTTGAAGGTCATCAGCGCCGCCTCCGTCTTGGTCTCCAGCACCTGCGGGGCAGTGCAATAAAGATGGGGGGTTTAGAAGCGGCTTGCGGTGATGTGTGCATTTGCCACTCAGTGATGTTGGTCAACAAACAGCATGCTCAACACCAACACAACGTAGACTGGCACATGAAACATGCACTCATGGCATGTACAGCCAGCCCAACTCCTCTCGCAAAGCTACTGATGAAATCGGCCCAGCAAATGGGATAGCAAGGAGAAGCTTTTCACTTTAACATCAACCTCAGAACGACATGAGGCGGTGATGTTTAAGGGCGCATGTCAAAAGACACGCAGATCGACACCAGTAGGGAGTCCACAACCGCAAGCTGGACTGCAAGATGCGCTGTGCCAACACAGCTACATACCTCAAGATCCCTGTAACCCGCTGACTTGGCTCGAAGCTCGACTTGAGCCCGCGCCCACGCCCGTGGCGGCGACGCAATGCGCTGCTCCTGCAGCGGCGAAGGCGGCAGCGGCAGGTCGCATTCCGCGTCTGACACGCTGACGGCTGCCAGCAGGGCCTTCGGCTGCGTTTCTGTCTTGCCCTTTTCCATCACCTGCGTGGCAGTGCAAGAAAAAGAATCATTGTTTAGAAGCAGCCCATGGTGATACATATACATAGCAGCCTGTGCATCCAAGTGATGGCAGTCAACAGCATGCATCACTAACACTAGTTCTACAGTACAATGGCCAAGAGTTGGCGGCTGCATGCGCTTACTCTGAAGTTTGAATGACTCTGCCCATCATACCAGCTTCACATGTACCCTGCGATGATGCATGACATATGGCACACGGCGTGCAGCGCCAGAGGCTGCAAAGTAACATGCTCTGTTGCTGACGACACTGAAGCTGTTGCACTCTATGCTAGGCAGCCATGACATCAGACTTCCCTACAAGTGTATAGAGGTATGTCACAAGGCAGTTGCAACGATATCAAAAACGAATTAATTAATCTCAAAACGAATTAATTGAAGCAGGTCGAGCCGTACCACCTGGTCCGATGAGCGCTGCTACACATGCCAACGCAAAGGTCGCAATGGCTCACCTCCAAGTCGCTCTTGATTGTCACTGCACCAGCGCCCGCCGCTGGCGCTTTCTCACACTTCGACGCCACTTGAGCCACAGTCGCTATGCGCAGCGGCCGCGGCGGCGATGCCACCAGCTGCATCGTCGCCACCAACATGTCGGGCATGCAGGAGCGCAGAGCGCGGCAGTCGTGGAACATGTCCTGCACCCCGCTGGGCTGATAAGGGCGCACCGGCAGGACTGGCTCCAGCGTCAGCTGCTGTGGCTTTGGCGCAAGCTGCTGCGTGCTGAACATCCGCCGGGCGCGCGGTGGCATAGACGACGGCAACATAAGTGGCTGCATGCGGGGCGCACCGGAGCACGCCGCCATAGGCGCATTGCGCTGCAGCGGCAGAGTTGCAGTTGAAGTTGTGGTGCTCCGCGTCCCGGGTGACGTGCCGAAAGACAGCGCCGCCGCCGCAAAGCGCAGCAGCTCCTGCAGCAGCTGCGCATCGAAAACCACGCGCAGTGTGCCGAAGGACTCCGCCGCAGCACTGCTCAGCAGCATGCGCCTCCCGGGCGGCGTGTCGAAGGACAGTACCGCCGCCGCCGCATCGCGCACTGCCGCCTGCAGCAGCTGCGCAAGCGGCAGCCGTGAGTCTCCAGTTCCAGGCGGTGCGCGGAACGACAGCGCCGCCAGCAGCCCCACAGCGAGCACGCGAAGTACGGGCGAGTTGAGCACTGTGCGCACCAGCGCAGGCAGGTTGATGCGGCCCACCTCCAGCACCCACTGGCTGCGCCGCGGGCTCTGTCGGTCGAGGCATGTCAGCTGCTGCGACGCTGGCAGCGGCGACAGCGGTAGCGCCGCCATCAGCGCCATGCGGATCGCGTCGCAGTGCGGCACCTCCATGTGCTGCGGCAAGAGCTGCTGCAGCATGATGGCCAGCAGCATCTTGACAGAAGGCAGGCGGCGCTGCAGCGACTTCGGCTCCTTCTCAATCAGCACCAGAGTGCCGTGTAGCGGCGCTGGCGGCAGTGGCTGCATCAGCTCTGAGTCCAGCACCGGCACCCGCCTGCCGACCGCACGCTGTGTCTCCATGACGTAGGAGTTCGAAGGTTGAGCGCTGGGGTAGGGCACGTGGTGCGGCGGCAATGGCGGCACTGCGCTGGGCGCTGCTGTTTCCAGAGTGCGCGGCAAGTCGACCATCACCAGCTGCTGACTGCGTGGCACCATCTTTGCCTCGACCTCAGGCGCCTGTTGCACAGGGGCACAGTGCAGGCAGGCAAGTTGTGGAAGTCAAGCGGTGACCTGTCTGCCTGGCTGTTTACGATGAGTCTAAACCACGCATCAGTATTGCGTGCTGGGACAGAAGTGGTGAGTCATAACACAAGGTCACGCCTATCTGAACGAGAATGTGCCTCAATGCCCCTGGCACTTGTGCAGAAGATGATGACATCTTGAGGCCTGCTGCATTGCATCGGCAAGCTTGTCAAAGTGTTTGGTGTCATGGTGTGCATGCTATATCGGTGCATTGCTCGGAAACGCCTGCGTCAAACTGCATGTAATTTGAACCTGAGCGCATAGTCATGCACATGCCTAAAACCTGACATCCACCGCAAATGACGGTGGTCATACTACAGCAGCGAACACAAACCAACCAACCAAGCACGTCAGCATCATGCATCATGAACAACAACGAATGTGGACTGTAGAAGGGTTACATAGCAGATGCTGGTGACAGCTGGCTGCTCCAGCGGCCATGCCCGCATGAGAACCAGCACATTCAGTACGCTGATACACACACACACCTTAGGAAGGAGGTCGCCAAGCATGGGGGTAGTCGTCATCTCTTGCGCCACCAAAGTGGTGTCCTGAGCCTTGGGCAGCAGTGCACTTGGCGGTGGCGGCGCTGTGTGCGGCAGTGGCATCTCTATCGTAGCCGGCAGCGGCGCGCGTGGCCGTGTGTTGTGCATCTTCTCCATCAGCCAAACGTTAAAGGACTGCCACTGCCACGTAGCGCTTGACTCCAGCGATGGCGGACTGCGCAGCGGCAGCGGAGTGTCATGCTGCGGCCACTGCTTTGCCATGTTGAAGCCTGTGGTGGTCACAGCACCCAGCTGCATCACCATCGTGCTCGTGCTTGAGTCCTCAATGACCTGTTGACGGAGAAAGCAGAGGTGACAAGGGAGTAGGGTGATGGCCGCGCTCGTTGCATGCTGCTGGTCAACAAAGAGTAACATGTTGCTGGAATCGGCGAGCTTGAACTTCGCACCGTTCTTGAATTAGTGCACTTTCAGCGAGACACCCTGCGCACAGCTTCTGCATGAGCTCTTGATTCAAGCACACTGTATTGTGACATTGCGCAGCAAACCTTCATCAATGTGTTGAATTTCATCAATGTGTTGACGTTTAAGTTGAGCACAATGCCTCCCAATCGGTGACCGCGCAATGCAAAGCCGTGTGCCCTATTGGCGCATGCTCGTGGTGCAGCAGAAGGCACACGTTAAATTTACATATTCTTGAACGCATGAGAGAGAAGACCACTGCTCAGAGGATGTCAGCACACACGGCACAGCAGCACATGGCGGCATCAGATGGCCATTCCCACATTGCACGCAGTGCATGAGTGTACAAGGTGACACACCTCAACAGGGTCGCCAGGCATGGAGTCCACAGTCGTCTCCTCCTCCTCCTCCTCCTCCACGTGCACGTCTTCAATCACCACTGGTAGCCCCTTGAGCAGCAGCGGCGCGTCGGTCTTCCGCGCCGCACGCTGCGGGCTCCGTCGCTGGCCCATCTCAGTGCGCAGCAGCCGCGGCACCGTCGTGGCCATGCGGAGCGCGCGGAAGGGCTGCACCGGTACGTCGCTCGGCAGCGGCAGCGGCAGCGGGCACGGCCCCGTGTGCTGCATCTTGAGCGGTGAGATGCAGGACAGCGGCGTGGTGCGCGGCAGCTGCGGCGTGCTCTGGACGGCCTGTTGCGCAGAGCAAGAGGAGGGGGTCAGGGGGGTTAGCGCTGAGTGTACGTTTGCTGCGCTTTGTCAGTCAACAGCAAGTGTCCCATGAATGCTGCTGGAATCAGGCAGCTCGCAGCGAACGCATGACCTACGTCAATGTGCACAGCTCAAAGACATTAATATTTCTCCACACGTTTTTTAGACATCATGCATACTGCGTGGGTCTTGGTCATGGAAGGTATTGCAAATTGTACTACAGTAAGATGTGGACAAAATGCTACCTGACCATCTCCCCTTCACTCTTGCTGTAATTCTGACCCTACTCACACCCTGCTTGCACATGCATATGCTGTAGCGTACCTCCAGGTTGATGGTGGTCTTAGCCACAGTCATGCGCCGCGCGGCAGGCATGCCCTCGCACGTGAGCAGCAGCCGCGGCGGCGACGATGATGCCATGGGCAGTGTCGGCCACTGCGTCTTCATCCTCCTAGCCGGCGCCGCGAAGTCGACCACAGCCGGCGCACGACGCTCCGGCAGCAGCACCTCCGCTGCCGCAAAGTGCGCGCTTGACGACACCGTTGCGTCAGCGCCCAGCAGCAGCGGCGTCGTGCGCGCGGGCGGCTGCGCAAGCACGGCAAGGACACTGCGCAGCGTACGCGAGTCTAGCGCCATGCGCAGCGTGGGCAGCCCTTGCACACTGCACTCCAGCAGCACCGCCGCATCGCCCTGCAGCAGCGGCAGCGCAGGCGCTGCTGTTGCGGTCACCTCACGCACGCAGAGCAGCACGGCCGCAAGCTGACGCACATCCATGCCCAGCTCCTGAACTGCAAACAGGATCTGGCGCAGCTGGCGTGCATCCGCTGCGCTGCACTCGACGCGGATGCGCATGGGCTGGTTCTTGAGCACTGTTGTCACATCGTAGTGCTGTTGCTGCTGGAGCGCAGACGCAGGCAGTGGCGACCCTGGCAGCGAGGACGCCGACTGTGCCATCAAGACCTCCAGAAGGCGCCGGCGGAACGGCACTATCTCCACGCACTCCGTTGCTGCGGCCATGCTTGGCGAGAGCTGCTGCTGCTGCTGCACGATACGTGGCGAGTTACGTGGCGGCAGAGGGAGCTGCGGCGTTGGTGGACTGTCGCGAACAAGCGCCAGCGCCTGCCTCAGCACGCGCGCAGGAGACCACTCCACGTTGACTGCCCGAACGTGCCTGCGACGCAGCTGCGGAGCGCTGCTGGAGCGCAGGGACCGCGGCACCTCGAGGAAAGCGACGTTGAGGCGAGGAAGGGGCAGCAGCGGCATGAGCGCAATGGCTTCAGCCAGGGGCATGCCTGCATGGAGGGGTAGAGACAAGGGGCGAGAGGCAGTGTGTGCTCAGTACTGGCTTCAGCAATAGAATGTTGGGTATGGCCAGTGACAGGGTATGCATGTACTGCACACTGGCAATGGCTCCACGAAGGGATAATAATAACATGCTAAAGTATACGTTTCATGCAGGGCAATAGCTGGCACCTCGGAAATAGCAAGCAGACTGCAAGATATCACAAATAATTTTACCTGCACACTCAACGTACCTGCGCCATGGATCCTGCCAAACCTAGCCAGCCGCCTGAGCCATCTCGTTGTGGCGAACAGCAGGCTGAAGAACTTTCCGCCAAAGTACTCCTGTGATTGCAGGTGTTGAGCAAGAGAGACAATCAGAAGAGAACGCAACGCTGTTACAAAATGGTGGTGTGCATACTGGTGGTACTTGCTTCATACCACGGACACAGTTGAAGAAGAAGCTACATGACACGTAGGTTCATACTTACTGTATGCATGTACTTGAGGTACATGTGGCGTTTTTGGAGTGTGGCTCCATTGGCCTGCAGTAGCAGGATGTATTATCGCAAGGCGAGTAGCCTGACCACTACATACTTGTTCATGAAGAGTGAACTCCAATTCCTTGCGTGAAACGTAAAGACATTTGCATCAGCATCGCCCCAAATGGCACCACACTAGTCACGACAGCGTGCGAGCGTTCACTGCAAAACACTGAGCTGCCCGCAGATGGCTGCCTGTGTCGCAGTGAGGTGTGTGCAGAGCCATACCTCTATACAGGCTGTGACAAGTCAGAATTGAATAAAATCAACGCAGTAAAAGGGACAGGTCACTCACAGTAGCGCCACCGCGTTAGAATTCAAATTGAAGTAGGCAACGTCAACAGCGAGTGAGTCCGTAGCTGGGGCCGCCTGATACGTGAGGAGCGCATGTATCATGATACATGACCACAAATGGCGCGCTACCCAGCTGTTCATAAGCTTCACGAACGTGAATGTACGTACTTCTATATGTATTGACTTGACAGTATGCAAAGGGAAGGCAGAGTGGGAAGGTCAGCATGAGCATGATGATGCGAGGGATTAGCCTCCCCTTGGCCTCCCCTCCCCTTTGCACTTCTGCATTACCTGCGTAGAAATCGAAATGCATGGTGCCATTTGTGCTGTAAACGGCCTTAGTGCGCGCTCATGTGAAAGCGGACAAGAGCTCAGCAGTGTTCCCATACGCTACTGTTATTTTAACGCATGCATATGACCTTCGCGGCAATCACACGCTTACCCTAGCTGCAAGAAATGCTCAACTGTAACCCTAGGTGTAATCCTGACTTCAGCCCTCATCACCACCTTGTCCTTGCTTCAGCTTCTGCCAGTCCCGGCTCGGAGCAGCTGTCACCAGTCTAAGCCAAATTTGTGACTCTACCTTCATACCGCTACCCCTATCCCTTTGATACCTAGCGCTGGTCGTACATGCATGTCAATGTCTTACATGACCAATTTGAGGCCCAAAATCACCATGGATACACACCATGGATATGTTCAACTTGAGCTCGCTCAGGCGAATCTTGCTTTGCAACGCGCCATGTGTACATCTGATGCCCTTGGCCACTGGTGCTGTCACGCTGCTAGAAAACTCAGACAACAGTAGGCCCAGTGTCATGCATACATACCTTGGTGGACGTGCACGTGTTGCGGCTCCAACGTGCAAACGTGGTGGCAGTGGAGGCCACACCTTGGTACACGTTGAGGCAGCACTCCGATGTGTGCCAAACGGCCCCCACGACGGCTCTGGCGAATGTAGATAGAACCTGCTCGCAGTAAACAGCACGTGTATGTGGCAAGAGGGTCTGTTAGAGTCATGATTGAGGAACACTTGTGCCTGCCTTGTTTAGAGGGATCTTTGCAGTCACCCAAGGGGTAGTGGTGACATTAAAAATAGGGTTAGGTCATAACCCTATCCTAACCCTAACCCGTAACCGTAACCCCAAGTTTTTCGATGCTCTCCAGACCTGGTTGGAGGATTAGAGACCACATCTACCTCCGTTGTGGATTTGACTGCCGTTCTGTGGCTCGTCGTACATCAATGTGCCCATGCAGTAGCCAGTGTAACCATTATGTAGCATACTGCTTTTCAAATACATGTTTTGGCCACATTCGTCCAGGTTGTCGAGCGCGCCTAGCAGACAGCATGTGTGCACGGCAAGTATCTTGATACTCGAGTTGACTGGGCAAAGAGCCAATGTGTCTCACAAGAAAAGTGCGCCTCTCTCCCAGTACATCGCTATTTGCAGTTCACTATGTCCGCATGTTAGTCATCAAGCTTTTCATTAGCTACCGTAAATGCCCGAGTAAACGCCCCCCCCCCATGTACAAGCCCCTCCCCCTTGTAAACGCCCATGAGCGTGCTGGCCAGGGCAAAGTGGGCAACAACGCCCACCCCCCCCTTGTAAACGCCCCCTAGCAACCATAATGGCTGCAGGTCAGCACGGAGCTTGCAAAAAACAGCTGGGAAATAACCGAATCTAGCCGAACTTCAAGCCCAACTTGAACTCAATTTTGCTTCGAGTGCTCTACCTGCCGATGATGGTCACACAGGCAACAATGCTCGCTTGACAAGAGCTGTCGTAGCTGCAGCGGCATCGCCAGCACCGCCATTGCTGTCACCAGAAGATGTCCGCTGTCGCCAATGTGCTTGCACCCTTGTAAACGCCCCTCCAGGCCCTAGTAAGCGCCCTTGTAAACGCCCCCTCGCTACCTGGCAATTCAAAATGGAGCAGCTAAGCCCCCCCCCCCTTGTACAGGCCCCTCCCCCCTGTAAACGCCCATGGGCGTGCTGTGCAAAGTTCCAGATCCGCTCGCCCGGGGGGGCGTTTACTCGGACAGTTACGGTACCTGCCTACAACCTACACATGTGTGAGCAAAGAGCTGTCTTACCTGAAGCTCAACACTGCAAGAATCCTATGATAAGGATGTGAGTTTGTCCAGCTAACATATGCAACATGCGAGGATTGAGCTCAACCCTGTCACTACCTCCAAGATCGAAGCAGTGTGTCACAAGCGCACTCAAGTGTTTTGACCGAGCTCAAGCAACAGGCATGGGTATGTTGGTATTCAAGTGAAACTTGAAGTTGCATGTTGCAGCAGCGCTCAGGGCTCCTTGTAAGCCCACAACAGCAACCCTGTGATGAGCTGTTGCAGGTATCGCACGCGCAGCTTGCAAGGCATGTCATCAGCTACATATACCTCAGAAGAAGGAAACAGTAGAGGGCACAGCAAGTCGAATGCTGCGACGTCAATGTTGACGTTGTTCTTACCTGCAGACGCTGCATACACACAGGCACGCCTACTACCAATGTTTCAAGTACACATGTCGAAGTACAAAAATGTTGGTGAGGGCGTCCACTTGGCCGTAGTACGCTGACCATGAAGCCTTCTGTCGACCTGCAGGTCAGGTGAGTGCACACCGCCAGATTGCTAGTTCAAGTGCTGCACGCACAAACATACGCACCTTGCATGCCCTCTTGAAGGAGGATGGTGCCTCTGGAGCCCCCTCCTCAGCTGCAGCCGACGGAATGGTAGAGTCCCTGGTGATCCACATGGACGCCATGGCCCTCATTATGCTCTTGGCACGGGTGACACTCCGCTCTGCAGCAGAGGACGGGGACATGCACAATAAGCATGATGCAGCGCTGAACAACGAGCAGCACAGTGCGCATGCCATTCAGCTGGGCACAATACAACTGCAACAGAACTCTCGCGCAGTTCACCATCAGAAACGGCTTGGCATACCAATGAAAAATGACAAACACCATGTAGCAGCTCGACATATGCGAGCAGGAGCTGCAGATGCATCCAATGTACCGTACTGTGACATGTCTTCGCCTTGGTTGTGTACAACACAACTCCCACTGCTTTTGCATTCGCGGCATGCAATCGGCTGCGGCGGATGCACGTATGCTACCCCGATTCCTACATGGCGTATCAAAAAAAGGATTCAAGCTGACCTGCTTCATTGAGACTGACGACCGACACGAAAGGCTCCGTGAGATGCACTGTGTTGATGCAGATGTTGCAACAATAGTCTCAGCCAGGGCAAACGCACTTGCAGAGAGTCGACTCTCAATCGATGACAATACTCGCTATCATTTCGCAGAACATAGCTCTGTACAGAGCAGTAATTGATGTTGAAGTAGGGGCTGGCAGGGTTAGCCTCAGTGCTCATCTGCATACTGCTTGAGTGATAAAAAGCGAGTGCGTCATACGTCAAAGCATAACTGTATTATTGGCTGACCTGTACCGTAGGGTTAGCCAACCCTAGCCCCCTGGTACTACCCATGAGTAGGTTGAGACATGGGGAACTTTTGCCATAGATTAACGGGGTAGATTGAGACATGGGAACTTTTACCGTAGATTAACGGTAGCTGAATTTGTTCAAGTGTCTGATTGCCCGGCGACAGGATTACATATAGTAGGGTTAGGTTGCATACATACATACCTGCAGCGCTGCTGAGCCATGACGGCGCAGTCATGTGGGTCATTCCACGCTGCCCACGGAACAACGGATTCCCAACGTAGGCAGCCCTGCCGGAGCCACAGCTGAGGAGCCCGTTGAGCAGCGCTCGCGAGCGACAGGTGAGCGCTGCTGCCTTGCCCCGTAGAGGCTGCCAGACCACCAGAGCAGTTGAGGGGTCCCAGCTCACGGTGGTCGGCTTCGCCAAATGCACGGTGCAGGTGGCGGCGCCTAAAGCGTGCGCACAGGGGGGAACATGCAAGAAATGAACGTCACGCATATTCATGTAGAGTATACAAGAAGTGGTGTTCCGTATGTGTTGAGGTAGCAAGCTGCCTAATGAAGACTTCAACCAGGCAGTGCTATGGGGTCATCTGCTAATGAACAAGCTGTATGTGTGGCCTATCTTGTCAACAAAAGTGCACGCTGGCGTACAAACAAAGGTAAATGGCGTCAATACCTGCAAGACATATGCGCTCATGAGCTGGGGAGTTTGATGGCAAGCAGCGCATCATTACATGCATGAATCCATCTGCCAAGTGCGTGATAGACATCCTGTATCTGCGCTCTGTCACGTAGTGGCACAGGATGACCATGCAAGTAGACAGCTGCTGAAGCCTCAAGCACCCTGTCCTGCAGAAGACAATCAAACATCGCATTGCTTAATGGTGATTGCCACCCCAAGCGCTGCATTACAGTATGCTTCGACCACAATGGCGGCATAGTGCAAAACACACATATGCAGAAGAAATTGTATACTTTGAAGTACTTGAAAGCTTGTACTGAAAGTATGTGTGAGCACCGTACCTATTGTCTCCCGGATGTCGTCCATCGCCTTCATCTGCAGGTCTCATACAGTGAGTCAACACGCAGTAACATTGGCGTCAGCTCTGTTGTGCAAACCACAAGCAGCTATGTACATGTCTAATCCGCATTCATGCTGATATAATAGTAACTCTTAGTGCTTGACAGTGCACTGGTGCTGATGTCATGTTTGCGTAAGCAGTGACAGTGCACATGTGATTTTATATCTGGGTCAGTGACAGTCCATACTTACAACTCGTGTCCAGCTCTAACGTCTCGTCATACTGAGGTAACCTGCCACGTAGCCAACATAAATACCATGCCTGGTCTCGACCCTATGGGCTCATCTGGTCCACAACACAAGCTCTTTGATTGCATCGTACGCCCGTACCTGCTCTTGGCAATGACACATGCCCCGCCCTACGGTAGCTCAATTACAGCTAGCGGTGCATGAGCACGTCAAGGGTCCTGCCCTTGTGAACGGCGGAATGTGTGTGAGTGAGTGTCTTGGGGGAAACCACGTAGCACAACAAATCCAGCACTTGAAGTACATGTTGGCGTTGACCTCCAGTCAGTGGTAACTGGTAACAAGAGGGAGATCAACTGTTGTCAAGACCGGCCATGCATGGTGCAATCACTGAAGACGTGCTTCAAGTGGAAGTATGTACTTCAAATACCAACTTGAAGTACATGAATTTTCATCTCACCGCGCAGACGTAGCAGATGGCAGACACCCGCCGCACAAGGCACCCCGCATGGCGCGTCTTGCGGCAGCCACTGCACATGTCGTGCCGCAGGATGGCCAGCGTGATGTCCTTCATGAAGATCCCAATGAGCTGTTGGCACGTGGGTGGAGAGTTCAATCAGATGTCAACTACCAGAACTTTGAACATATTCAAGCTGTGTGTGGCGTGCCGTGTTAAAAAATCTGGGCGCAGAAGTTGCACAGAGCGGTACGCTGGCACGCATGACAATATTTCAAGGCCGGCTTGATCGCTGCAGAATGAAGCACAGTCAATGTTGTGTGGCCTTCTTGTCTTGTGGTGGATTGAGCACATACGTATTCTATATTCTATACCTGCATCAATCGCCTCTACACAAACACTTCTTGATGGTTCTCACTGAGGGCGCAAAAGAGCCCGATCAACTCAAACAGCACGCACACTTCATGCAGGACATGTTCCTGCGAGAGGTACCTAAAACACGACCAGACTTGCCCCTCTTCACACTACTCGCCATAGCCAAATTTCATTCGAGGTCGCTCAGCAGCAAGCCACACTTGTTTCAGCTTGTGAACGATTTGTGCAGGCCTGTTGTGT
Source organism: Tribonema minus (assembly GCA_017506865.1). NCBI lineage: Eukaryota > Xanthophyceae > Tribonematales > Tribonemataceae > Tribonema > Tribonema minus. The sequence continues at coordinate 195,655 of JAFCMP010000040.1, forward strand.
ATATGCTGGCGTGAAGCTCCACATGGTCCATGTCTGCAACCGACATGGGAGGTACAAGTGCATGTGGGCGTACCTTGCGCCACACAGTGTCTCGGGGGCCTTGTTCTCAAAACCAGCCCCAGACTGTCTCCATGTACGTTTCTTCAGCCATGGCGATCGCAGTGCTTCTGGCAGCGGGTGTGCAGACCATGGTGTTGATCATCATCGTCGCCATGGCCCTCTGAACAACGACAAATCTGAGCCCTGCAGCACGGCACATGACGCAGAGTGATACACGGTGTTTGAACTTGATGTTGAGCATGATGGAAATGCGTCAACAAGCAACGAGCAGCACCATAAGCATGGCATCAACTCATGAAGAACTCATCACAACTCTTTGCGGCAGAGAGACTAATGAGCATGCATCGCACAATCATTGTATGGTATGCTCAGATGCAGTCACTTGAAAAATGAAGAACACATGTTTTCCACTGCTCACCCCAACTACTCCTAGACTAAAGCGATCTGCAAGAACGGTATGCTTTCAACAGGGCCAACAGAGAAACTTCAAACAATGAAAAACAGGACAGCCAAGGCAATGACGACCAAAGTGTGAGGGGCAAGCTAGTCTCAATACCCAGCACTGTTATCAAGCTGCACAGAGAGGGCATTGATCTTTCTTAAAAGCAGTCTTCAACGACAGTTCCTAACCAAGATGTTTCACTCCTGTAACCTGATCACAAGCACAAGTCGCACCTGCAGCACTGCCAAAGCCCATACGCTTCAGGGCCCGAGCAACAACCACCATGTCGACGTCTTGTAGCAGGGGCGCCGGCATGAAGCCGTCCAACGCGATGAGCGCAGCCATACAGCGCACCAGCGCGTCAGCTGCTCAACGGCACACAGCGAGTTACGGTCAGCCAGGTATGCAGTGCTCGATATCACAGCACACGAGATATGTATGCTGTTGTAGTTGGAAGTGAGGAGCGCTGCCATGCCACAGACATGTACGTTGTCAGTGCATCACCTGCTCAGCAGCATGGGAGAATCAGAATCAGTGAGGGGAACAGCGCGACGACGTTGCATGTTGACAGCCTCATTTCGCGCACTTGAGGTAGTGAAGTATTCGTGCAGCTGTGTGTTGTACTTGAAAGTGAGGAGCGCTGCCACAGACTCCATCGCGCATCAGCTGCTCAGCAGCAAAGGGGAGTTAGGTCAGCCAGGTATGCAGTGCGCCATTGCATTTTTAGAGCCCTGATGACAGCACTTGAGTTATGTAACTCCTGACTCATGGTCAAAGTGCGGAGCGCTGTCATGGAGCGCTCAATGAATGCGTCGTTTGCTCAACGGCAGAGGAGGGGACTGACAGGCAGCGGTGAAGTACAGTATTGTATGAAGAACTGTGAAGCAATCTTAGAGCGGACACTCATGCTTCATGAGAGACGAGCGCTGCTGCTTCGTAGAGTGACAGCGTGTCAGCTCAACAATGCAGAGCAGCAGCAATCAAAGCCAGTCAGAGGTGCAGCGCCGAGTTGTATACAGCTGGCAGTATCTGAGAATCCTCATAGCAGTCAAAGCAGTTGTACTGATTTTTACTGAGCAGAAGAAAGGAGCGAAAGGCACTGCCACCGAGAGTAGCAATGTTCGAGGGAGGCCGTCACGGACAGCCGCTTGTCCAACACGTACATGTTTACTAAGAAGTTGAAGTACATGTTGGAAGTATGATGTACATCTAATATGATGATGCAGAAGCCAAAAGGGGCGCCTTCATGCGGGCTTTCACACAAGCACGTCCAATGCTGGATGCCCAAGGGAACCAATGCAGAGGAGAGGGGTTCAGGGTCGCCGCGATGGATGGCAACCAGAGTGAAGTAGGCAGCACCTGACCAGCTGGAAAGCATCGAGCACGTTTTCTGGCACACAAGTGTTGTGACTGATGACAAAGCTCTTTTCACCTACAAAACTGTTTTTCTTTTCATCTCACCAGCAGAGGTGTCCATTGGCGAGCGGTGCACGCAGGCCTCATAGGACTGCTCGGTCTCAGTGGGGGCTGGTGACATGATGATGTCACGCCCCCTATCGTCTGTGGAAGGCAGATGACAGGTGAATGACAGGTGACATAAAGTGTCAGCAGAGCTCAGCAGAGGAAGATGCAAAGTGACAAGGGTATCGTTTGGGACGTACATACGCAGCGATACAACGACCGTAACGGGACAGGATATCAACACGGTCATCGCCAAGCAAATGATCTTGAGCTACAAGTAAAGTAGAGCTGCATGCTCGAAACGGACTGCCGATGCTCGCGGTGTCTCTGGCATGGGGCCATCAGCAGTAGTCGGGCGTTAGAAGGCGTTCATGATTCTAGTAAACAAAAGCATGGACACTCTAGTGTTACGTCAGCACAAATGTTGGCAGGTACGTGTGTGAACGATCACGCACCAAACCAGAATGAGGTTGCAGCCAAGAGTAGCAAACCACAGTTGTTCTTAGACATGCATGTTCGACGCTGGCTGTTGTACTGATGCACTACCTCTTTGCAAACCCTACCCTAGACATCAACTGCCAAAGCCCTAGCATTCTCTATCTTGAGTGTGATGCCCACCTGCTGTCTTCTAGCTCCTGACCAGCTTCTCCTCCACTGGAAGCTTTGTAGCCAGCTTCTCTTCCGCCGGAAGCCAAAAGTGGCGGGCAGCCCTGGCCTTAGAGAAAGCCAGCAACGTGCCCGCTCCCTACAGTGGCACTTGTGGTGCCAGTTCTGTCTCTCTCCCTGGTCAGCATGGCAACATTGAAAGAGGCCAAACACACAAAGGTCAGTCTGACAGCAGTTCATAAATGTATAAAATGATGGGTGCATCAATCACTCGACAGATTACTGGAGCCTGTAGAGTGGGGTGTGTATAAGACATGGCTGTAGTGCATACAACAGAGGCAGTTGGGACAGAGGAACGACTGCCGACGGCAAGGGAGACAGGCGAAACACATGAAAATGGTCAAAGGATATGGGAATCTGCTTCAGAACTGGGCTAGGAGCACCGCATTCCCCTTCTGAGGTGGAGTTCAGTTGATGTGGTTGACTCTATTGTGCAGAGGCCATCAGTTGGGGCATCCAGGCGCGTGCCGAGCTGCCGCCGAGCCCGTGCTGTGGCGGATCTCTTAAGAGGGTGCTGGTGTGCCCAGACAGCAAGGCCAAGCACCTTGAGAGACCCAGCCTACCTTCAAAGCATCCAGAGGCTCACGAAAAGTCGGCTTACCCGTTGTCTCACAGTATCGCTGAAAGCGTGTCGATGACCAGCCCCGCGGTGTATGACGGCGTGTAAGCTTGGTCAAGACACTGCTGCCTGGTGCTGCTTGCAGAGCAGATGGACGTAGCTTTTGCTGTTGCCTCTGGCTCTTGCAAACTGTGAGTGAGTGGAGGTTTTACAGCCTTAACGCCGGTTACACGGACTCGAAATTACTCGACCAAGGTTTGAAGTTTGATATCTTCGAAGAAAAACAGCGTTCGAAGCCTGTCTGCCAGCCTGAGAAGTGGTGTTGAAGGGCGCAAGCATGGCGAGCAGCACGGAGGGGTGGCACAAGCAGCCTGGACGCGCTGCACATGCAATGAGCGAAGGAGCTGCGCTTGATCAGCTCGTGTGCTGAGGTGAAAGCTCCTGGCATAAACTCTATCGCTGGATTGCACTGCTCTGATTCCTGCAGTATGACGGTCTTGATGGCAGGGAACTACAAGGTCATGCAGCTGCACAGCTGTGTTCTGAATGACGCGCTAGCCTCGCCAGGCGTCGAGGCTTCCCGTTCCGTCTTATGCATGCACAGCCAGCCTCTCCTGGACACAGTCACTACTGCAGCAGTGTAGGCAACGACAGGTGTGTACATCAATAAGATAGCTTGACGCTTGGACGAGGACGGCAGGAGGCAGGCGTGCCTGGGTTGGCCTGCTCCGCGTTGCTGTGCGCATGTTCAACAGGCTGCGGGACCTCTCACCTGGCATGAACCACTGCACCGCCAGTGCGCCGCATTGTCACCCCACCGGACGCCCGCGGCTGATATAAGCTCCAGCCTTCCAAGCTCGCCATCTTCTCCAGTGCTTTGGCGTACCAGGACAGCAGCAATGCAGCAACACGCACGCGGGCTGCCGATATCAGCGGGATCTCGGTTGGTTGTTGGACAGTCGGAAAAGTCGGTCTTGTAACAGCTGAAACAGTGGAATCGTGACCACTTTCAGTGCGCTTTGTGTGGACATACGTATGTAATGTACAGAGTCTGCAGTCCCCTGGGTGTACTTTTATTCAGCCAATAAGTGCAGGTGCAATTCAGCATAATTCAAGGTGAAATTGCGACCATGAAGTCAGCAGTCAAACCAATGGATGCTTTTCTTGAGAGTGTGCCTTTCAGTTGCCTCACAGCGTAGTGTGTGTCTCAGTTTGACATTTGTGCGTGTGATGCAAGGGACTTGCATCAGAGTTCCACTGCAGCTTACACGAATGGCTTGCAGGCAATTGTGTGGAATCGGCAAGCATTATGCCATGTCATGGCACATGTAAGCAGCAGTTAAACCTGTAAACAGCAGTCAAGCCTGTGCGGCAGCAGCAGCATTTTACTCTTGTCCAATGCAGAGGTACGGCTTGGAACACCCTGAAGTTTGGATGAAGGTGATGACTACAGCACCAACTTCCGCACAGCACACACTCGTGCTCATGCAAGTATAGTTGGGCTCAAAGGCTTACAGTCTAAACATGTTTACAAATATGTATTTGAAATACACTGTAGTCCTTTGCGGCGCAGTCAAGCAAGGCATCAAGAAGATGCTGTCGCTATGTAACGCCAGGGCAACATGAAGTGGCTACGTGTCAGCCTCACCAGAATTCATATGCACCGTGGAAGTATCTGTTCAGGTGATCCGTTACGACAGGCGTGAAGCGTCCACAATGCCATCATGCATGTTCTGCGCAAGCATCACCCACTGATGCTGCTGTTATGACTTCATTTGCACCTAAGCACCTGCCACAGCTAAATTGACAAGCCGCAATATAAAATCTACTTTATGTGTGCAGCAGTATGCCAGGCCCATATATGTAGCCTTTACGTGGACTTCCTGGAGTCCGATGCAGGATGTGTTTGTCATGCTTTACCAAGTGAAGCCTGCGGATGTAAATGAGTCATTGCCACTAGCAGCAGCTACTGTTCAGTGTTGGCGTAAAATAATGTGGCCCCATAAGTGTGTTTAGCCGTATGTCGTGTCAGGCAGGCTTTGGAGACGATCTCAGAATCTGCAGCCTGCGCAGTGTCACAATGGTTCATGGATTAACCAGCTTGGCGTAGCTATAGTGAAATAATGGATACCTTCTCAAAGTCAGCAGCCATTCGCGTTCCTTCTTGCTGCTTGTTGTGATTGCTGCGCCATTGAGACTTGCGCATTTGCATGAAATTGGCAGTGCCATACACTAATGGTATAGATGACGCATCGCAACGCTGTACACTGGCAGTGTGATGATCACTTGGCAAGCGCTACCAACTGAGAAAGCCCACCATGTCACAGGCCTGCGAGCGCAGTCATGAGAAACCCAGTCAGCAGTTTAAGTTGATCTGGCAGGTGCTCCACATGCTCTAGAATGCCAAGTCAATCCTATGGCAATGCCAGGTACTTTGAAGTATGAAAATGCTGCTGCAGGCAACCACTTGATGGCGCGCAAAAACACACATGCTACTTCTCATGCCACCTTGTTGCATCTCCACTTGTGCGCGTGCAGCCATGACTGGTACTTGGAAGGTACTTGGGCACTGGCAGTATATGCAAATGCCGCAGACATTTACAAAGGTGTATGAGGCAGTGCCATTGACCAGCCATGGTCCATCAGCAAGTGATCAAGGCACAGACCAACAGTGGAAGGTGTAATAAAAAGTACATTGCCGTGTCGCGTGTGACGGGGGTAGTTGTTTCCGTGCCCCTTGGTTTTGCAAGAAAAGAATCCAAGTTCTCGTTGCGTGACAGAGTGTTTTTCACGGGTTTGGGCTGCCTTGGGCCCCTCACTCTTCTGTGTCACTCACGCTTGTTTTCTTTAAAGAGGTCTCCGGCCCGGGGCCACAGTCCGCTGCAGCACAGCTCTGCAAGTGTCACCTCCGCACTTCATTGACCATATTGCTTGTATTGCTGGCTCCTCACTCATCAAGCATGTATGCATTGACTCTCGCCGCAGTAGATTTTGCAGATGCCTAAGCGCACGTCATTTGCGCCCTGAGTGTGTAGTGGTGCGCTTTACTGAAGCCCTCAGGGACGTTGGTGCAGAGGATAGCAATCAGAAGCACAACAACATTGACGCTCAGGCAGACGTTGTGTTATATGTGTAGGGATTTCCGGATTTTATGTGTGAGGTTTTGAATACATACAGCTCTAAGGGTACACAATCAGTACACTTCAAGAGTACAGGAAACGGTTGCAGTTGCAGTTGGTTTGGAACCTAGAGGAAGCAGAGAAAAGCGCACTGCAGCTGAGTGCAAGTCATGCGGCAAGCAACAACAGAACGGCTTTGGTAAACGAAAGCAGCAGGTTTGTTTTCTTAGAAAAAATGGTCGGGCTTGAAAGCGCAGACAAGCCGGTGGCCTTCCAGGCACTACCTGACGTGCTACAGCACGTACGATCGGTGCAGTCATCCCTGCAGATCATACGAGACAAGCTGCTGATACGAACATCAAGGTGGGCGAGGCGAGACTATCATCGCCACGCAGTCGTGATATCGGCGAAAATAGTGCATGCATGTTGTTTTAAAATACTATGTGTGTATGTGTATATGATTCCGTATCTTGTTTGATTAGATTAGCAGCAGCAGCAGTATGGCCTGAGCGTTTTGACAAACGTAACGCCAGGGTTGTATTTAAGTTGACCGACGATTCGTAACCTAGAAGATGTGCTGTTTGTGGTAGATTGGCCTTATTTCTGGGCCTCTTTCGGGCCAGACGTATGTTGTCCTCTTGCTTTTCATTGCTAAGAGTCTGCGGCAAACTCAAGCAGGTGCGACATCATATACAGCTTTCCCATGTGCAAGCAGAGGCTTTCAACGGAATCCTTGAGGTTGCGGTATCAGGCTCTCGCCATGCTGACACAGCTGACAATAATTATCAGTGAGAATGTAACGACACATTTTCGATCATAATTGAGCATGGTACAGCAGCCATCTGAGGTTTTGGTCTTTATATATGCACTTGTGTTGCATGAAAGCCCATCTGACTGACTCAGCACTTTGTCTCACAGGCCAACGTGGCTGTTTTGCTTGCGTCTTGTGAAAGCTGCAGTGGTTCACGCCATGCCAAGCAGGATGGGAAGCATGGCGCGGCATGCACGGATGCTGGGGTGGCATCGGATGACTCTGGTGGTGATCAGGCCGATGGTGATGATACAGGCCAGGCCACCATGGATCATGCCGTTATTGGAGGCGCAAGCAGGTGTGAATTTGCCAAAAGCGTGACCGATGGTTCAAGAACATAACAAAAAGGGAGGATGCAATGCAATTTTGACAGTAACGTTTGCTATGCATAGCATTGCAACCGATGATGCACACAAACCTGTGGTGCTTCATAACTTATTTCTTGCAGGCTGCAAGCTGAATGACTGTGCGCAAGCTAACATGCCTGCCTTAAAGTTGAAAGGAGACAAGCTCTTGAGCAACTGTTGACATGGTCTAATTCCTCAGGACATGCATTGAGTGAAAGATGGACAGGTGATGGTGCATGCTCGGGATATCCCAATCTGGCAGAGCATAGCAAGGAAATTTGAAAATTATCAATGAGGCACTGCCTAATTGGTGAATTATGCTAGATGGCGACATTTGCGGTGACTCACAGGGTTGCTGACAACATCTCTGCTCTCTTTCTACCTGGCTTGCTGTTCAGGAATTTCTTGGCTGATGTGGCTATGGTGGGTGCCAGTTCGGTGCTCAAATGGTTGGAAGCTTCCAAAAGCTGAAGGCTAGCACTTGTGCTAAGCATGTGCTGAAGTGCTCGTGCGTGTGTCATGATCGATGAAGCCCAGCGTGTTGATTTTTAACTGGTTTGAGGATCCGTCTCAGCACTGATCAGACACAAACAGCCTTGGAGCAGCATTGTTGGCAATGCTATGTCAGTGGACCCTGTGAATTTCACAGTAAGTGTATGCATGCGGTTTCAACGAAAAGTTCACTCTGCATGTACATTGTGCTTGCTTAAGTACCCTTGCGTCCACCATGTGATGTTGACGTTGAAATAGTTTGTGCGTCAGTGGAAGCACGCATTGCTTGCAGCAGCCGGCCATGCCACCACTATCGCTCACTCAATGTGTGCTCGACAAAAGTTCTCGACATCTGGAAAGACTGAGCATCAGGCCTAGCTGCAGCCTACAGCCCATTAAATGTGTTTCTCTTACTTGTATGCAGGCCACTGAGCGTGTGGACAGTCTACTGAGCCGTATAGATGCGCCTCAAGTGCAGCATGACCCTGATGACCCGGATGCTGGCTGGGATGGTGGCCGCCCAATCACACAGCTGCACCAGGTCCAGGTACGGCTGCAGCAACTGTGCACTAACAGCACATGTAAACTCTACTATGCAAGCTACCTGACACCGTCAGCAACGAACTCAAAGCACTACAGGGATTGGCGTTGGCATGTTCTGAGCGCATTGCATTTTAGGGGTGTTGCCAGAAAACTTGGAGGCGTACACTTACTTGCACCATATGTTACCTGGCAAGTGCTGTGCATCTGATGGATCATCACTACGGGCATGACTGCTGGAGTTTGATCATATAGTTTTTTTCACTAGCAGCAGCGCTGCCTCACCTTACCATTTGTCTCACCTTTGTCTGTTGTGCTCTCAGTTCCATGTGGCGGTGGAGAGTCAGCAGCGCTCAGAGGTGGTGCAGAATCTCAAGAAGCTTCATGGCAATCTGCATGCACAGGCCACGCATGAATCACTCCAGGCAAGTGATTACAATGTTGAAGTGGCATTAAACGCCACCCCTCCACTCAGCGGTCCCATGTGGTTTGCTTTGCGAGCACGGTTTGTGGGACGGTAGGACAAGGCAGACATCGGGCGCACAGCACAAGCTCCTGTCCACCACTTACAGTAGAGCAGATATATCTTGCCGCGTTGCTGGTCCTAGGGGAAGGGGTTCAGGCAGCTGGCACTTTAGCTGCCTTAAACTTCTTATATGGCTGCAATGTTCTTGTCTTGCAAGGGAACAAAGGGCAGGTTGGGTGTATAGTCCTATCAGTAGTTTGCTGCTCAGGTAGGAAACTGCTGCCAGCAGATGCTGCATGACACAAGTTCTTGCACACCAACGTTGCTCATTTTGGACTGTTGAGCTGACGCGTGGGCTCACAATCTACTGCATGGTGGCTGCTGCCCAAATTTAATGTGGAGTCATGTACCCTCCAGCAGCAGCTATGGCTGCATCACATGAACGGGTGGGAGCACTGTGTTCAATAATATGCGGTGCTGAAGTGGCGTGCGTCGGTGCCTGATTAGACTCCCTATGGTGCCCACATGGGCAGGAGGCATTGACCTTGTCTGAAATAGTGTGTGCTTACGGATGCTTATATCTTGGTCTTGAACCTATTGGCTGCATCCATGCACTTGCAGGGCGTGAATCAATGGTGCCAGGCCAGGGCTGGGCATGGCAAAGCGGTACGTCAAACCGCTTTGAGGCGCAATGTTATGTTATGAGTGCTTCCAGACACTTGCAACGCAGCATGGAGAATGTCCGATTATGCTCAAAAGCTGGTGTAGAATACAGTACACCGTGTATGTATCTGCTGCTTGCCAAGCATGACACTTTTATGGTGGTAACTGAAACCGCCAATTGCACTGGAAGTGATTTGACCTGCGACTGCAACAAGAGCACACTGGAATGCAAATCAGATGCACAATTTGGCATCACCGATACTTCTATTCCACTTCTGGTGACGCGACACACAGCATCACTTGCAACACAATGCTTGAATTCTTATTGAGACTTCTCTGAAGCACCATGCTTGCTCACGGACTGTGCCTGCCGGCAGAATCTTGCCAACGGTGCATGTGCCTTACATAGTGTGCTGCATCTGCTCTTACTTTGCTACCACAGGAAGCAGCAGCCCTGGATGAGGGTGAGGCGGATATGGCTACAGAAGAACGGGCAGCAGAGCAAGAAGGCACAGCAGTCATTGGCGCGATAGACCAATTCAGGCATGTGGGACCAAATCCTATTGTGGTATTTACGTGCTCACACGTGTGACTTGTGCAGCCACCGCTGATTGTGATATATAGAGGTAGGTGCTTACACGTGTGACCTGTGCAGGCGCCGCTGCAGCGACTGACAGTATGTGCTGAAGCAATGCATGCGGCCACCTTTGTTCACTGACGCAGCTGCTGCATGATGACTTGTGATTGCCCTATGGAAAGCTGTTCAACGCATGCAGTTTCCCGTATCAGCGATATGTAGGCATAGGCATTCATTGACATCTCCTTGTGGTAAGCGCCGACATGTAAGGTGGACCCCACAGCTATGACTGTTACGACAAGTACTGTGAAGTAACGTTCTGCACGTGTGCAGTCGTGCCATACAGGGCAATGGGCACCACCACTTGGAGGACACAAATGTTCTGCCATAAGTGTTGCTTCCATTCGAGTCGCGCACTGAATGATGGTCACTCAGTTGACCCCTGGTCACTCTGAGCAGCCACTGGAAAACTGCGAGTGTGAGGTGCCCCGGACATCAATGCCTAATTGACACACTGATTTGAGCTTCTCATGTGGTCTGCTGTTGCAGGGACAATGAGCAGCAGAAACTACAAGCACTTCACATGAAGATTAAGAACATGCACCGTGAGTGGGAGGAGGTGAGCTTGCAAACGTACAGCTCAGCTCAACAGGCAATTCTTCGGGGCTGAGGCTGAGGATAGTGCCTGTCCTGTGTGCAGCAGGAACGGTACGGTCATGGCATGCACATGATCCACAGCAACATGATGCGCCAGTACATAGACCCTCCTGCGCACTCGTTGGGTGAACCTGCCTCTGCATTAAAGCAGTGCAGTGGCTCATCAACCAGCCTATGCGGGTTCATCGACAACAGTAATCTGCCAGCAAAATCTTTCCATTGCACAGGCAACATATCACGCAACACCCACGTCCTGCTGTGAAGTTGCTGCCCGTGAATGAGAAATGAAGTTGGGTTTGGCATCATAAGTGCTGAGCCGTATGATCACCGCAACAGGTACCTCAGGCCAAAACCTTGTTGTTGCCTCCCCCCATGACAACGAGTTGACTACACCGCCATGCCATCTTGCACCAACACTCTGAGGCGCGCACACCGCGGTCATTGTCAGCATCATCATGAGCCTGTGTAGGCGTCTCTGATGGAGGCTGACTGTACTTCTACTTGCCTGCGAGTCGTCCCTGGTGCAACAAAGAAGTACAGGGACAACAATGTATGGGCCACAGGTGCCAATTGGCGTTGCCCATGTGCTTGCTGATGCTGTAATTGAATTGACGCTTGCATCTAATCACATCCATGCCCGCGCCATGTACTGCTGTACTCAGATGGTGCGCAAAGAGGAAGATGCCATCAGGCGCCAGAGAGATGAGCAGCAGTTGCGCACACTCATGGAGATCGAACATGCCAGCGACCGCCTGACACATCTCAAGGAGGAGCACATGTCTCTGCAAGCTCAGGTGAGCCGCACTTGCGCGCTTTCTGGCAGAGAGGCGGCAGGCCAATCTTATACAGTGTGCCTTGCAAGGTACAGTATGCATACATCTCAAAACGTTTTGGTGGTATCACTTTGGGCTGGTTCAGCGTCCATCTTATCAGTGAGCATTCGAACGCAGGACAGGTAGTGTGCACAGATTTTGCTGCAGTCTTCAGGTTCCAGCAAAGATTGCATCAAGTGCTCGCTGTGCACTGGTTGATGTACTCTAGAGTACGTGGTCCCTCCGTGAAGCATTTGTGCGGCACATGTTCAACATTCCCTGCTGATTCAAATGTCATCACCATGACAAGAGCTCACAAAATGAAATCTGACCGCATACTTGTGCTACTGGAGGGCCTGGACCACAGTCAAGGTGAAAGCGCTCTGACCTGGTTGAACCTGTTGTTGGAATGCCTGTGCTGCTGATCGATGCCACAGTTGGACCGCGCAATTGCGCGTGCAGCTGTCGAGCCCAGCGAAGCCTGCAACCAGTCACTGCAGAGATATGCAAAGAAGGCCACCTACCTCATGGGCGCCATCCGACAACAGCAGCAGTGGGTAAGATTCAGCAATCAGTCATCGCAGTTGACTTGCATGCGCGCCAAGGTTGAATGCACAGCGTTTATATGTGTGAGCGTCATGAAGTTCTGTTCAGGACTTTGGAGTCACAACATTTTTGCAGGTAAGCTTCATGAGTACTGTAGAGCATGGGGCTTACATTGCTTACATTGCATGGTCTGACACGTGTGAAGGCATGTATCCTGATGGCAATGGTAAATTCCGCATGCTTCAAAAGTAGCGTACACCACAGTCATGCTGCATTGGGTGTAGAGCAACTTGGAAACAATGCATTGCACTACCTGCGATGAGCGAGGTTCAAGTGTGCAAGGCTCTGAAACAACATCATTAAGTTGTCAGTATGCTGCAATGCATGATACGCTTGTCTGTCCCTCATATAAGATGGTGTTACACCTACGCCACTACGAGGTCAACACGCAGCCACATGAGCGGAGCACCTGCGTGGGCTAGGCGTTCCATGGCACAAGCAACATATGTGCATTCCAGTGTGTGACAACCGCTTGCGCTTTCATGTGCAGTCAGTCGCCTACTACATACTTCAAAGGTCAATCTCATGAATGTTGCTCTGATTGCCAGCGCCGCTGACAACGGCTTGTCATTGCCCCTGACGAATCGACTCAATGTTTACATCAATCAACAGATTACGGCAGCCCTTGAAGGCGCAGAGGAGGCAGAGGCAGATGGGAAGCGCCTCAACGCAGACCTTAAGGTGAATAACTGGCTGCTATACAAGTGCTTGTAGCTGCAATGACATTTGAGCCAGCTGTATTTTTCAATGCCTTTCACTGTCATTTTTCAGCTAGCCTAGGCTTTTTTCACTGTGTCCTCTCTCCTCTTCAGTGACACGAAGCTGGGGTGAAAATAACTTCAGGGACCCCTTCTCAACATGCCCTGTAGTGACATAGATGGTGGTTACTTCGTGCATGTTGGTGTCCCATTGCAGTACCTCGGGTTGCGGTGCTGCAGTCGCAGCCCCAGAAGGCACTGCCATGGCCCGTTGGCGCTTGGCAGAGGTTTTAAAATGGCATGGGCATCGACAACGCACGCGCCTATGACAGAATCTGATGTTCACATGTATGTTAGATCAAGCGATCTATCACGTTCATTAAGCGTGCAAGATGCACAACCTCATCATGAGGCCCATCACCTGAGCAACGCCCACCTTATAAATAAATGTTGATCTATTAGCTTGAATGTTTGCATGCACATCCATGTGCTGAAGACACATTCCTGTGTACTACCACCTGCAGCAGAAGATTGCAACTCACTCCTTCTTGAACGCGGCATGCAATATGTGGACATAAGTCATTTGGGTACGTGTGCTCTTCAAACGACATGGATGTCACCTGCCGTAGCATAACACAGGTATTGATTCCACTGTTCGCAGGTGCTCGCTGAAATGGAGCGAGCTGCCCTAGCAGCTCATCACCAGCATCAGCAACAAGTGAGTGCAGGCTAAGTCAGAAACTCACATAATGACTATCATGATGTGAAGTACGTTTCAGTCAAGTGCTTGTGCCATCTCGATGCAGGCACATACTGCATGTTCATGTGATGCACGCACTGCCTTACTGTGTAAACTGCATGCAGCACCATAATGAACCAACGTCCTCCGCACTACATACCAAAGCGCTGTAGTACCTTTGCAGGTCATGCACACTGTTCTGTGCAGGTTGTTAACATGACAAGATCAGTTGGCTTTGGCTGCTTTGCAGCCACGGAACTGCGCATTGAGGCGCAAACCATATATCGCTGAGCATGAGGTTACTTACGGTCTACAACATGAACAGGGCAAACAGCAATCTGGGGGGCTGCAAGCACTCACCATGCTGGCAGGACTCAAGAGGCAGCTAGAGCGGGAGATGAAGACTTTGGCAGTGGCAGATGAGATGGCCTCACGTCAAAGACCTCTACTGCTGGCGGAGCAGGTATTTACTTGATCCGGCACGACTTTTTGACATTGACAGCTGATTGTACTGATGTATCACTAGTGGTAGCAAGGGCAGGCACGGGATGAAGGATGCATCTGATGTGTGGTCCGGGGTAATACAGCATGCAGGTGTATATATGCATGTGCAAATGCTAGCAGGTTCAGATTTACCTTCAGCAAGGGCAGGCAAGGGTCGCAGGATGGGTCGAACGTGTGATGAGTGGTGATGCAGCATGCAGGTCTACTGGCATGCAATGGTCAGAGTCAGCTGTGGCTGAGCTTAAACAAATCTCCAGTGTACCAGCAATCGAGCTCCTCAAAATAGCCACAAGCAAAGCTGTTCGGAGCAGGCTGCTGCTGCATGAAACAAAGTGCCCGCCAGCATGGTACGCTGCATGGCTGCATGACTTGACTTTCGGGCATCACCATGCTCATCTGGACCGTCACCGTGACGCATACATGTGCAGTGGGGCACTGCTCTCGTACCATACTTATCTGGTGATGGCAGGTTGGCTATACTGCAATACTTGCGCAATCGCCAAGTGGTGGTCAAATGTGTGGGCCAGATGCTCTCATCTCAAGGTAGGTGTACCTGCCCATGGCTTGCATGTGTGTGCATCCAGCTTCTCAGTTGACTTTAGTACAGTGCTGATGAGTGATGGTGGATCCCTCTTGCGACAAGGAAGCTAGCATGACACGTCATCTACAAGCAGATGCTCATTGTGGCTTCTGACGCCATATTCGTTGCAGGAGCAACTACTGCGTGATGTGCAGGCAGGCAATGCAGCCAAACACGCCAGGGAGCAGCTGGAGGCAAGCGCTGCAAGGCGTGTGGCTGAAGTTGAAGAGCAGAGTGCGGCGCTGGCTGCCGCAGCTGAGGCGGCCGCAGCTCAGGTACACACTCAATGCCTATCAGGGCAAATGGAGTACCATTTTGTTGCCCGAGTTGTTGGCAACGCTTGAAGCTCACAACGTGTGTTCATCACACTGCGTGATTTGAAATGGCATGATGTGGTGCAAATGTTGCAGCCCTGCAAGACAGTATGCACAAGTGCATGTGGAGCCTGACCCCGGCTGCATTGGTTCAATTGATGCAGCTTGCGGAGCTGCAGCCCAAGCTGCTGGCGCTGTTTGCTCAGCACATGTATGCAGAACCAGAGCACACCAGCAGCAGCAGCAGCGACGACAGTGGCTCCGGCACAGACTCTGAGGATCTCAGCGACGACGGTACCAGACGACTCAACAGGCACGTTTCTGTATGATGCATGTACTGGTGACTTGAGAGCGCATGCCACATGATGAGCGGTGGCCTGAATCACTGTGAGCGCATGAGCTAAATGAAGTGATACCTACACGCGTGTGTCGTCACTTGGCACCAGTTCGTGCCAAGTTATTGAGAAGCTGTGTTCACGCAAGAGCTATCAGATCCAAATATTTGCCTTCATGACACCAATGCCAAAAGTGAGGTGGGACCCACCTGCACCTGCCAAACCCTGATTGACAACCCGGAACATTGGAAACTTCGCACTGAAGATGACATTGGTTTTGTATCATAGATCTCAATGTGCATAGTAGCCGTCTAGCAACGATGCGACAGGCATCCGTCAGAGGTGTGGCTGCAATGCTGAGTGCGACAACAATATTACATGTCAGCTGCTCAGATGCTGACAGTTCTGCATGGGGCATGCATGACGTGTGCTGATTAGGCACTGAATGCGTGTTGAGCATCCTTGCTGTAGACAGATATGCACCAAACATTAGACAACCCACTGATTGATGGGCGATGAACTACCACCTTCTCCCATATTTGCAGCTCGGTTTCGCATGCCGCCAACAATCTTGAGCTCAAGACCCTGGAGCTGAGTTGGCAAAAGCTGCAGCGACAGCTTACATTAGCACAAGCCAGCAAATTGCGGGTGAGAGTCTTGGTCACATGGGACAATCTGCAAGTCGTGCACTCAGCGGATGAAAGTGCGATGGTAGCATGCGCCCGGGCAAACAAATCAGCGCTTACTGGTGCCTCTGATTCATTGCCTCTGAAAGCTGGTGCTGCACTGCTGCTTTGCTTTGAGCAGCATACTCCATGTAGATGAGAAATGTTGCACTGAAACGCTCCATGACGACGGCTCACCGCTGCCAGAGTAACACCTTCATCACAACAAGGGATGTGTGCTGCAGGTGCAAGGAGTACTGTGCAACTGGGTGACATGGAAATGTCCATGCTTGAGCTGTCCTATTCTTGACTGACTTGTGGCATATTTTGATGTTGATGTTGCCCCTTTCCCACAGGACAGCAGCAGCATATTCACAGAACAAGAGGCGGCGGCTAGATCTGTGTGCTCGAATTTGATAGCAGAATCAGCTTTGCAGGGAGCTGCAACGAACTCACTTGGTGGGTTTAATGGTCACAACCAGCTACAGTACACATAAAATATGCTCCATCTGCTATGATAAGCACTCAAGGACCTTGTCCCAAAGTCATGCCATCACTGTTCAGTGACATCACCAGCTCGGCAGGATCTATTCAAGGAGCATCATACTGCCACATGCCCTCAACCGACTTTGACACAGTCATTGTGCTGTGGCCGCAAAAGCCTACAGCAGCATTTGACGCAGAGCATGTTTTGGTGCCTAGCATATGTGCCTGGTGAACATGATGCATACGTACGCAGTACCATAGATATGCTCGCGCATTTCCCTGCGCAAATTGTGTGAGCATATCGGTCAGCTCGTGAGTCGGCATCAACGTCATTGCTGTACGAGCAGCGTTTAGAGTACTTTGCCGATCATGGCTACTGTATGCCAATAACTATGGCTGTCCAGTCGGATAGACTACGTATGCATTCAAGCTCAACGTCCTGGACCTGCTGACAACTGCAGTTCCAGCGTCACGCTGTAAGCATTGGGTACATACCACAAAGAGTTGAAACATGTCACCTGAGAGTGCTGTCTGTTCCCATTTGGCTGGTCTCATGACAACCCTATTCACGCCCCGTATCTCTCATTGACATCATCATCAGGTGCTGGTGCGGCCGATACACCTGCACCAGAAGCACAAAGACGCGAGCAGCTGGCTGCTGGCCTGCAAGAGGGTGCACTTCGCGTTGCCGCTTTGCACAGAGCTGCTGTGGCAGCGGCAGCGCCAGCAACCACTGCTGCGGCCACAGACTTGATGAACTTAATCAGGGGCACCAGCAGCACCAGGGCAGCGCTTTCTGAGCCCCTTCAGGTAATCTCGCAAGAGATGCAGGGTTTCATGATAGAGTTGAAAACATTTGCTGACTTGTCGGCTGGCTAGCTTCTGGTTCTGTGTCTGCGAGAGCATTGTCTGTGTGAGACCCAGTAGAGTCTGCTTAAGAGATACCACGCAGCTCCACTCTCTCCCTTCATATGTCACCTTGCTGAAGACTCAGGGTATTTGCCTCTACTTCCAGTAGAAGACGCCAACGCCTGCATGTTGCCTGTCTGTGGTCATGTTTGCGTAGCATGCAAGTGCAAATGCCGCTCAGATACCGCTCAGGCACAGTCGCAGTGGTGCATGCTGCCTCTGCTGCTGCCTCATGCAACACTGCTTTGACAGCTGTCACTACATATTCTAATGCAATTGTGATCCGATGACCATCATGTCGTAACACGTCCCACTAGCATTGCACCTCGGCAATAACTGCTTTGTACTTTGTCTCGATGCGCTCATTGTCGTATTCACTGGGACGTCACCGCAATATGAAGCTCAATGCGCCAGAACACAAGTGGCATCAACAAGCAAAAGGCTGTGTTCAGCAAGAGGGGTACTGTGGATTCATCATGCGTGAACCGCTGATCGTCCTGTGTCGAGTCCATGCAGTTGACCTGATTGTCTTACCTGCTGTACACACTATGCAGGCTCCTGTGCCGCTGCTGGACAGCGCCATCAGGGCATTAAGTGGTGCAGCTGCATGGAAGCTGCTGCACGTAGCACATAAAGCTGGAACTTTATCTGATGCGGAAGTGGCGTCAGTCAAAACACAAGTGCTGTGGCAGGTGAGAGGCAGTGGATTTGCTGCCTGCCTTCACAAAACCGGCCCTGGCTTGCTACAGCAGCTGGCTGACGTACAGAGGTCCTGATCGCATTGCATGTACTTGGAGACACATATATGAGCGCGTCATAACTGGACATTCATCAAATATCCACCGGGTCGACGCAGCTGTGGATCAGTGCTACAGTAGTTGTCCAACATGCAGGTTACTCTGCGTGCGGTGCTCATCTCATGCCAATCGTAGTTACAGCAGTAGTTGATGTGCTTAGCTGCCTGCTGTGGGTCACTGCCCAATGACACTGTTATATACGCCAAGCGACAAGGCCAGACACACGCGCCACAAGGTGGCTTCAGGCATCTGCATTATGTTGTCTTGACCGCTTGCAAAATATACTTCCATGTACATGGGCGTGTTTGCAAGCAGCGTAGGAGCTGCTGCCACACTTGAACAAATAAAAACCTTGCAACACACCAACATGTGTCAATGCATGCATCTGCCCTCTACTAACGGCACCGAGGCACATTGCTCACAGTTTCAGGCTGGTAAGAGGCCACAGACCGACGTCAACAGCTGGCATGAGATGATTGACATGTATGAGTGTTACTCTTGCTTATGCAGGGACAAGAACTCTCAAGGGACAACTGCCAGTTGGTACACGATCTGGACACAGCTCTTGGAGAGGCCATGACTGGTCCACGCAGTCAACAGGGCAGTCCTGCGGCAGTTCCTCTGATACACACGGGACACTTGGGAAGAGTTGCTGTGGAGTACCAGGCTGCATCCATGGCTGTGCAGGTGATGCAAGCCATTGCAAAGGCTGTGCAGGTGATGCAAGCCATTGCAAGTCTCACAAGTGCATGACAACTTTATGTTTTTGCCGTCCACACTGGTGGCAATTGAGCTATCCGTGTGTTGCACCCACAACATGACATGACATGACATGACATGACATGCTACAGCCTACCCCTTGCAGCCAATCAACGGCACCGCTTGCACAGCAGGAACTAAACGCATGTCTAACGAGTGTGTTTGAGGCAGCCGCTGGCACTGCCTTGGCACAGTAGTGCAGTGACAGAGGCATCAAGTCTGCAGCACCACATTGGCATTTTGTGAGTGCAGGACCACATTGTCATGCAGCACGTTGGTGGTATTCATCCACAATGAGGCTAGCAGACAATATATCATGCAGGGTCGCATCTGTGGTGCCATAGCACACACATCACTCATTGCATTGTTGTCTGTACCTTGTCACAGGGCTTCATGCATGTGGCAGGCTGCAACATGATGATGCAGGCACTGCATGTAAGTGTTCGCCTTGATTTGTTGACACAAGCGCAAAACAATGCTGCTACTGCCGACAAGTTGTCTCGAATTTTGATGTAAAACATGAACAAATGAATGCCATTTATATTACTCTTATAGTGAGTTCAGCGCAGTCTGTCACGTGCAGGCAAGCAGTCTGGCATCTGCAAGGGGCAATGAACTTCGGGGCATTATTACTGTTTGCAGCAAGCTGCTGTTGCCCCAATAAGTCCATGAGCATCAGGTCCATGAGCAGCGGAAGGTACGTAACACCTGCATGCAGCAGGCAGAATTTACAGCATAAAACTTTTGGCGAGTCAGTGATAAAGTCCAATACTTTGGTTTTGCCATTTCGTGGTGCACCATATCCAGCCAATTGAGTTCCTGCTGGAGCTGGAAACACGCGCATATCTATTGGGGGACTGCAGCATCATTGCAATGGCTCTGTGCCTATCCTGTCTGTTCGTTGCACCCATGACTCAAACACATGCTTGTGCATTGATGAAGATGCTCACAACTGCATCATCAACAACATACATGAAAATGGTGTGCACTGATAAAGATGCTCACAAGTGCCATCAACATGCATCAAAAGGGCACTTCCTCCACCTCTGTCATATGTGGGCTGCATCATTACTGTCCTGCAAGCATTTCATGGTGCATCGTCTGAGGCACTTAGTATCACTTTCAGCTGTGAGGGTTGAACTAAGCAATTGCCGTTGCGTGTACCTCATGTTTGTGTTTGTGGAGGTTCAGGTGACCAGGTGTTCAGCCGACAACGACAAAGCCGCAACCAGCATCATGCACGAGGGCGCAGCAGAAGCCATGCGCCAGGTGGTCACTATGGCCTGTACTGGTCACGGGCTGACTGGCGCAGCAGCACTGCTGTGTGCCGTCACGCTGGGCCAGCTCTGCATCAACTCACGCACAGAGGTGGGTTGAGTGCTTTCTCAACTTTTCGCGCGCACCACCACAGTAGAGAGACTACTGTCACTGTGAGACCACCGCCACAGCATTGTCTCTCTGTAAACCCTGTCCTGGTCAACAATCTTTTCAAGGCGGAACCTTGCACATGTACAGCTACACTTTGTGTAGATTGTGCAGATCCATGCATGTGCAATCTCGTATTCATTATCATTTATGAAAAAGGATTGCACAGCTTGCCTAAAAGTTTGCAGGGGCATCATCGCCACAAACCATGCAGGGCTCTTCAGCATGTGTGCAACTCAATCCGTAACAGCAAACCGAAAGCACAAGTATTTACCTCATTCTCTGTTGTTTGCCGTGGTCTTTCCTAAGTTGACTTTGATGAGTGGGGATGTAATGCCCTGACTGAAGTAACTGTGACGAGTGGGGATATCTGTTGCCCGTGCATTTGTTTGTGGATACGCAAGAAGGAACCTGTTGTCATGCTAGTTTACGAGTTGATATTGGTGCGCATTTACTTTTGTGCGTGTATGCTGCACTAGCAGCACTCATCTATGCCATCGTATTGCCGCAAATGCAAGTCGTCACAAGCAAGACCGATGATGGATGTAAGATAGCTGCTTGGTAGGAGCGGGCAGGTGGCCAGTGCTTGCTCCACTGAAAGATGAGGTAGCACAAGCCTCATCACACCAAGACTGCTGACCTGATTGTTTCTTAACCTGTACAGGTGACAAGTGCTGCACCACCAGAATGGCAACTGCCTTCAGCGCTCCACAAGGTTGTGATGGCAGCCGCAGCAGCAGCTGCTACACCCGCTCAGCGTCAGCAGCAGCAAGACCAATCCGTGACATCAGCACCCGGAGTCGGCAACTCTGAAAGAGGACAAGGGAGACAAGAAGTCAGTACACCCCAGATTGCTGAGAGCCGGCCAACTGCACAGCTGCTCACTGGCGGCATGCGTTCTGTGTTGTTGGCTGTGGCCGCACTGTGTGACCTGCGCAGGTACGTCACCCATAGCGGGATCGTTATTTATGACATGGTTGCTTGATGCGGAAATAAGCATGCTGAAGCTCTGGTCCGCTGTTGTCATTTAAATTGCACCTACCTCTTTCAAAAATGCTCTACACATGAAATGCAAGACAGCCAAAGTTCAGTGACCATTGGTGCTAACAAATAGCAGTTGAGCAAGATCATCGTGCATTAGGTAGCGTCTTGTATGCTGCGGTGCTACTTTTGAAAAGGCAAATCAAGTCGTATAAGGCAGACATGCCTTTTGAGTGCTCTGTATGTCTGCGGGAGATTGAGCAATGCGTATTCAAGTGGTATCTGCCATACAAACCCAATGGGGCAAATGATTGTTGGCGTCTATGATTAAAGCATCAACTGTATGTCCTTGCGTGGATCGGTGTTTTATCTCGAAGGGATAATTCAGGCAGGTGGTATTAACTCCCCCATACTACCCATCTATCGTGGAGCGCCTATGCCAACACAAAGCCCGACTCCTGATTCTCTCTGCACTTGACCTTATGTCTATGGTCATCTGCAAGTCCAAGATCGCAGCAAGCTGACATTGAGATGCTTCAAGATGTACCCCAGATGAAAGGGTATGTCAACTTGGGGCCTCTCTTTGTACCATAACCACATATTGGGGTGCAACTTGTGCTTTCATGTGTACAAGCACCACAATGGCAGAAAGGTGGATCACAACATCACGTCGCGTCCTGACAAACACTTCTCCAGCGTAAGAGGCAATGTTCTTACCACACTGTTGCATTGCTGTTGCTGTACTTCCTCCACAGCGGGTTCCACTCAGTCATGGACACTGATGCAGCAGCACAGCTTGCTCAACAGATGGTGAAAGTGCTTGTGACCTTCGAGCAAGACTCTGCCTCCCCAGCTCCATCCCTACGAGCCAGCTTATTGACATCATCACTGTCATCAGTGACAGCATGGCTCAACAAGCTACGGGGCTTGACGGCAGCAGCACGTAATTTCATTTTGCAGTGTGATGCAAAGCCGTCACTGCAGCCATGCAAATTGGCAGTCATGGAGGCACTTCTCCACCTGCATGGCCTTACAACAAGCAGCTCCGGCCCTACTGAGCAGCTGGTGCAACTCTACTTGACGGCACAAGTAAGTGGTATGTCCTGATTTTGTATGCAACGTTGAAGTAAGTATATGTCACCTGAAAACAGTGTTTTCCGTTCACGAATGTCCTGAACGTCTGCCGTGTGGCGTTGTTTTGAATCAGCTACAACGACAACTCTGACATCACACCATATTGCACCCTTCACCTGTGAGCATATACCAGCAAGTGTACTGTAACATGTGGCTTTTTCACACGCAGGCGTATCCTCTGATTTTCTTTGCCGCAATAGCGATATTTGTGTTGCTCATGCTCACAAGGTCTTGATGCCGATGAGGTGCCTAATCTTGTGTTGATCAGCCACGGCCATGTAACGTTCCTTGCGGCAACTGCCGTTGGCTCCTTCACAGGCAGAAGTTGATACGCGCGCATGCGTGTCTCTTGCGACATAAGCCACAGGTGGAGCCAGAGAGCATGGTGGACATGGTGGAAATGCCAGCTGCCCGTCTCAGGCCGGGCACCTCACCAGACTCCAATCTGTTCCACTCCCGGAGCTTTGAACCGGGGCGTGAAGAGCACGGCATCAACACTTCACAGAGGGAGCACACATGCATGTATCGGGCATCGGACAGCAGCGACAACCCATACAGGAGGTCTCGCCCCAGCGCCAGTGGAGCGATCAGCAGTGACTTCAGCGATTCAACTCCAAGGGACTCGTGGGAGACAACCTACAGTCAAACAACGGGTTCGATGGTGGATGTTGCGTCAAGTCCCAGAGAGTCAAAGGTCGTGAGTGGCGCCAGCAGGGCCAGCTCATGTAGTGACGCAGGCGGCCAGCGTGCAAACAACAGTCAGTTGCGTGCTGCAGTAGCTGTGGCGGTAGCAGCAACTGGTGGGGCTTTGTTGAGGCCACACAGGCCTCTTGCCCCTGCATTGACTATCAGCACACCTGCAATGGTGCCAGTGGACAATACGACTAGCTCTGGCTTTCAGCCGGAAACCTCATGTGGAGGCAGTCAAGTAGGAAGTGGGCCAGGTACAGGGTGTGAAAGCAGTCGACCCGGCAGTGCCAGCTTACAAGGGCGCCTGAGTGCTGCCATGTCAAGGCAAGGCAGCAACAGTGGTTTGGCCACTGCCTGCGATCATCCAGCAATGGCTAGTCAAGCAGCAGACAGCAGCAGAGTGAAGTCGGAAGATGTAGCAGCTGCGGCGGCAGCAGTGGCAATGCTGCTTGGAAATACCCGCCGCAGTGGTTACCATAAAGGGGGGGTCAGTCAACATCAGATGGTTTCCACGCCGCAGGTGACCGGTGACCCAGTGGCGGCGCCCTCATGCAGACAACGCTCAACGCCGCAGGCGGCATCCCCGAGAGCAAGCACAGTCCTCCGACCGGCTTCTCCTAGAGGCAGCACCATAGTAAGGGGCAGCTTCGCATCTGCTGCTTCAGCAACCTCACTCGTGGCATCTCATACGCCAAGTAGCACTTCTCGCGTGCGTGATGATGAGGGCATGAGCGGATGCGGACATTCCCCGCGTGCGAGTTCCAGTCCTCAGGTGCTGTCTCCCAGGAACAGTGCAAGCGTGCTTGCACTAGAACTCTCAACGAAAGGGTGTGCACCTGGGCTGGGGGCAGCACGCTCACCAAGGACAAGTGTCATGTCTGCAGCAAGTGACGGGTTGGTGCGAATGAAGAGCAGCAGCAACAGAGGCCCTGCCGACACACCCAATCCCACAGGACATGCAGCATCGCTGCGTAGTATGGCAGCAGCCAGAAGGTATGTGCGAGGCGTTGCTGGAAAACGTCGAAATTTTTTGTTGCTTCGGTCAACTGCATAAGAAAGGTTCAAACGAGCTGCACAGAAACCCATCATCAGTCACATTTGATCAGTTCAATGTCCCTGCGGCATCGACAACACGTATGCGCAGCCAATGTCAGCCTCAGAGTTTTATGAATATCTTTGAAGTATTTTGATTTGCATGAAACCTGTATTTAGTCTAAGGCGGCCAGGTATAATCAACACGCTCACGGCCACATTCAAGGAAGGCATAAACGTGCAAACGTATTGAAAAAAACAATGCGTTCAGACTTTCAGATAAAGTTTTGATCTTAGTAGCCAGTATCTTGTGGCCGCAATGAGCATGTGTCACTTGCCACATTGGCTGCTGCTGGCACCACTTTCTGAGAACAATCACATCAATCACGGCTTCGGCCTGGAGCATCTCTCCATTGATCAAACAACTGACGCCACACCAACCTTGACCGTCGCAATGTCACAACTACTCGCTGCGCATTACTGCTTCTCGCTACATGTTCTGCTTCTGCATTTTGCAGGGTTGGTCCTGATTTGCTATCAGCTGTTACGCAGGCTCTGGACTCGCCCATCATGAAAGGTCCACCACTGGAAGATGTGCTCTCCAACCATGGTGCTCGTAGGCGCAGCATTTGTGGACAGTTCACCGAGGGCTGGCTTGCCCTACAGGTAATGCATGATGCAATGCTGATGACTATGCGTGGCATTGCAGGCACAGGCAGATAGCAGACCGTGCTTGAAATGTGCTGATCGCTTTCACAGGTGCGGGATAGCCAGCTTCTCAATACTTGTGGAGCCGCTATGGCCATTGCAAACATCTGAGCTGCGATGAACTATGATGCTTGTGGTGCACTGATTGAAGTCAATGGCCGGGTCTCGTTCTCGTGCCATCCCTTGCACCGCTGTGAAACACCATGACCATTATCATACTTGCACTTGACTATCCCTTGGTGCTTTGCAACAGGAAGCGCTACAAGCCAATGACGACCAAGGGTCCGAGGTAGACGTGTCTGAACAGGTAAGATTTCATGTAGTACCCTTGACAACACAGCAAATCACCCAAAGGCCCTACTGAGGCTAATGAACGAATGTGATAGGGGTTGCAATGCACGTGGATCAAGGGGCAACAGGAGTGGTAGTAGTAGCTCAAGTTCACAATAGGCGCACACTGCCGATCATCACTTCTTTCTCTGTGCTACTCTGTCTGCATACCAGCGGCTCAATGTGCCGCTCGATGTACTGCACTGATTTCAAGAGATTCGTGATTGTAGGGGTGCATTCTGCAGATGTACAAGCATTGTTTAAAACGTACTGATGTTCCCTTTCACTCATGTGCGTCTGTAGGACATGAGGTTTGTGCTGACATGGCATGCAGTTCGACATGTGAGGACCACAATGTGCGTCTCCCGCCATCTGTTGCGTGACAGTTTCAAGTGCACAGAGACTGTTCCTTTTCTCGGTTGTGGAGGTAGTCTTGTGCATGGACATACACTACTTCACTGCACCAAGACCATCTCTGCCTTTGCATGTACTGGCAGTCCCTGCCCTGTTGTGTGCTGTTATCTGATATCATCGAGAAACCAGTTCTGGTAGACTATGTACTTCTTTCTTTCACATGCAGCGTCATTTTATCTATTCGTATGACACAACATAATCTGTGCCTACAGTTGGTCGTCTTTGCTGTCCGTTTATCACAGATAACCGGCATGGAACGGGAGGCTTTGCTTCTACAAAAGATGAGAGAGCAGATGGCCGCGCTATTTGGCGTTCCATTCACTGCTGACAGCACCAGACCCAATGCTGCGGTGTCTGCGAGCCAAGAGCACTCGACAATCTACAAGTACCAGCCACCACAGGGCCTGTCATCGCAGTCCATGCTGGCCCTCATGTCAAAGCTTCTGTCAGAATTGGGCAAGCTGGTGAGTTTGCTAAGCGCATGGAGAGATGGTTTGCGCCACTGTCGGCGCCCGTCAGTGAGTCATAGTAACTTCAGAATGGGTGGCATGGTGACAATTTTATTTCAACTGATGTAGGGTGGTCATTGACCTGGGCAGAAATGCCAAGTGCAAGCTTAAGGTAGGCACACACATGGAAGTTGAAGTGTCTGGTCGAGGTACAGAGTCAACGCATGCAGCAGTCCATATGCCTTGCATTCCTTTTCAATGTCCTCAATGTTTGACAGAGTATTAGAGTATTGAACGACCTTGCTAGAACTGATGTTGTTGGGACAACAATGTTCGCTGCGCTGGGTCTGCCTGCACTGCACTCACCAGCTTGGCAAACCAAGTTGCTGTTGGGGGCGCGCATTGTGCATTTAATGTAGGATAGAACAACACTTCAGGATCCTGCAGAAATGTTCTCAACACACCAAGTTGTCATGGCATCAGCATCTCAGCACCTACTCAAATCGCCAACCGTTGCCTTGCTCTGTTGTATCAGCTATGTTTTATGACAGCTTACAGTAAAGTTCACTTTGCGAACTGGCGTGTGAACTCCACATTGCGCACAGCACTCAGCAGAGGAACACGCCGAAGCCAAGCGGATCAAGCAGTTGCCACAGGTGGTGCAGGCCAAGACAGCATTGCGCCTGGCTTCTCGCAGGTTGGTTAACCTCAGTATCCAAGGGAAAGCAGTTGCATGAAGCAAAGCGGCAGCTCGCTTGCTACCCCATCGGCCCTTCTTGCGCTGAAGTCAATCAAGTTGTCAATATGATGATGCACCCAAGTCAAAAAGGTTAAGACTAATCTTGTACTTCTATGGCAGAAGCTTCCTGATCCAATGTTACCTGGTCAGCCCATAAAGACCTGGAGGGTTCACTTGTCGCAGAGTCAGTGCTCGCATTTGTGTGCACTCTACTCATATCTGAGAAGCGTGCATCGCAGTGCCGCTTGGTGTGGCCAGGACCACAATGAGTGCAGTCGTGACAACTCGGCATTGTTGTTAGCCTGCCTGCTGCAGTCTTGTGTGCATCTTGTAACCCTGACACATTAATGTGGCAAGCTACGACGCTTGACCTTGTGCAAGTGTGCTTGCCCTTACCCTCGAGCTACTGGTATTCCCACAAGCATGACCTGTAACGTGATACTCGAGGCAGTGCAAGCCCTTTGTGTTGGTCGACTTACCTTCAGTTGCGGGTATTTCAAGCTACAGTAGGTCCACCGTCACCTCAGTGAACCATCATTGCCGTGTTGCTCGCAAATGCAGTGGCATTTGCAACACACCAGACACACACAAGTATATCACTTGCTGACCTCACACCATCGTCCGTCAATGGCACCAACTTGCTGCTACGCACAGGCAGGGTGCAATGAGCTCAGATGAGTTTGCTGACATATTCTCAGGTGAGAAAGGTGGCTTAGGTGCACAATTCAAACTTCATTGTTTGCATCAGGGGCTTTTAGCAAGTGCGCAAAAATATTGCGCCTCGGGCACAACATTTGGCAAAGGGATCGTGGTCCTGAGCAGCTATGCAAATGCAGAATCATTGCTTAGGACATGACATCAGTTCACGTGATCCCACCTGTGTGACGCAAAAGACGAGCAGCAAATAGTACCTGTACCTCATCACGCAGCCCAACCTCGTAAACGGGGTGATGACTCCATTTGTTGGCATGGGGCATGCTCCGTCGACGTCCTCCCTGTGGCACATGTTTTCTTTCCTGTGCTTTCGATTGCAGAAATGCAGCCATACTTGCAGCATGCTGATTGAGTTTGTGTATTGGTGAATATGCCATACAAAGATGCCTCATAACACGACAATCGAACAGAAGGCAGTGACGTGCATGAACTCGAAATTGCTTCAAAATATCAAGCGAGCATGAACTCGAAATTGTTTCAAAATTGTTGCCTTTGCCGGTGAAAGTGAAAATGTGGCTCACACAGCTTTTGGTTTGTGCATATCGTGCATGTCAAGCTGCTGAAAGCTTCATTGACACTGTCGGGTCATTGGGCGCAGGATTCAAGTCACCGGCACTCATGTCATCACCAAGTGGCAATGACATTGTCATGGACAGCAGAGACCTGCAGAATGAGGCAAGTCACGTCATACTGCTGTTGCTACAAAATGAGTTTCTAGGAACGGACAGTGAATGCAGATGTTGCCCTCAAGTCCAAACAGAGCCTCGTGTTGCATGTGAGATTTTATACTGCAGTAACGCGTTGTGTTGACTCAAATTAACATGCCAGCATGTCACCACACAGCATGTGTGTCTTTGTAGCCCCTGCTGCTCATTATGTCAGCAAGCACAAATCTCAGAGCGGTGCACAGTGGAAATGCATTGTGTGGCTGTTCAGTCGCTGCAGAAGTTGTATGGTGCTTCTGACTCTTCACTTGTTAGCGTTGCTGCTTCCTGTGAGTGAACGCATTTCCACCTGTGAACGGGAAGTATGCACTGACGACAACTCTCTGCACATTTCCACCTGTGAATGGGGCGTATGCGCTGATCGCAACTCTGTGTGTGACAATATTCACAACACTCATGCCTGTGATTGAAGCATAATGATATCATGATGCTGCACTGGCCCTGCGTACGTAACAGATCACGGTGCTGGAGGTACAACTGGACACGCTCAAAGCCGAGCTGGCCGCCATGGATACAGATACGGCACGGGCAAAGCAAGAGGAACAAGATCTGAAGGCGCTTCAACACCAGGAGTACACTCTTGCCAAGCTGCTGGCAGCCAAGACACTGTTGCTGGGAACGACGCCAAAGGTGAAGCCGCCGCCCCGCCCGTCCCGGATGCTACAATTCACCTGCTGCACCATCTCGCCAGAAATTAAGCACCGTCCGTCTGCACTCCGAAGGCTCGTGAAATGCATCTGGCCTTTCTGGAACAATGTCATGCATTGAATTGCCAAATCAAGTAGTGAAAGTACACGTCTGATGTCATCGACAACACTGATTGAACAGCAATCGCTTCTCGAGCGCTTGATATAGCATCACTCACAGACGCAATCTCGTTCTGATTGGCAAGGAAAGAGTTGCAGTGTTATTGCTCTACAAACAATAGTGTGCTGCGTCTGAATTCAATGGCATATCTGAATACACACGAGGTTACTTGCCCTGCATGGGCATACCATCAGCAACCGTAACAAGCAGCGCCGGTGCCACCATGGAAGCAAATGCGCAACCACTCTCCAAGGCTCAACTGGTTCTGTGTAGCTCGCTGTGCACTATGACTTGCACCTGTACTGATGGTATGGTCATGATGTTTTGTGCAAACCTCTACAACATTTGACAGTTCCATTTGACTTGTTCCCACCTGCCGCAAGCTCAAAGTGTCAGAGGGTGAATGGAAAGCTCAGTTGCAGCCTTTTGCATTGTTAGACCCACACTGGAGGCATATGCCAGCTCTGCACATCTAACTTAATTTTGCAGGTATGGCAGTCCCAGTTTGTCCTAAAGTGTGTCAGACATGTCTACATTGTCTTGCCAAAATGTGCAAAACATCGGTCCAACAGACATGGAATATGTGTGTGCAATGTCGTAACAGCCAGGCGGCAACCTTTTAAGAGAGAGAGGGCATCATGCCTCACAACACCCTTTGACCCTGGCCCTGAGTTCACAAGCCTTTGCAATTGTGCAGGATGAGGCATCGCGCAGCATCGCCAACCTCAAGCAGGAACTTCATGCCCGTAATGACGAGCTACAGGTGAGCCACTTGGGCATGACACATAATGCTTGCGTGCTGCAAATGCACAATGTACAGCATGCGTGTGCATCAGCATCGTAGCTGAAGGCATGATAGGTGCATGCCATTTCATGCCAACGTATCTTAAAAATACCCACAGTCTGGAGGCGCACCCTGCAGCAGCTTGGTGAGGAGGTTCGTGTGAATTCCCAACTCATGTGCAGCCTGGATGCGTATTGACATGTTTTCATTATCCAGCACTCAATGCCTTGACTACAGTCTTCCATGGGCTTTGAGATGAGTTACGTTCAGTGCAGAACGGACCTGTGTGCATGTATGTGCTCATTTAGTGGACGCATTTATAGAATATCAAGCTTGTTGGTGGTTTTCAGCATATTTTCCGTGGATTCCTGAGTATGTCATGACTGGCATGTTGTTGTCATGTGTTGTGCATCATCATAGCATGCCGCTGATATGATATGTCCAGTGCCGCAGGCCTACCATCCTGATCAGGCCTGATGTGTGATGTGCAGCAGCGGCCGTCAAAGCGCGCTCAAAGCCATTTCTGAAACTGCAATCTGACGCGCAGGACATGCTCTACAAGCTGAGGCTCATCCGAAGTGATCCCAAGCGTCTGGCAAGTGGTGCAGGTCTTGAAGGAGTTCTCATGACCCCCGAAGAGAGAGCTGACCTAGACGCAAGGCTCAAGCGAAGGGCACGCAGGTTAGTACAACATCACTCGGACCATTAAAGAACATTACAGGTTTGACTTGGTGTCTCATGGCCTGTATATGCTGAACATATATCAAGAATGCACTACTGCAAGCTCCTGCTGCTACCTCATGCCATGTATGCATACAACAACTCGCCTCATGCACAACACCGTATCGCCAAGCAGTGGACTGTCCAGCTGATTTACTGGTCTCAGTGAGCGGAGCAGTTGATCCGTTCACAACAGTGCTCTGCAACATGTTCAGTCGCTGTACTCCGCAGCACACACCAGCGTACTCAAGAAACTCTACATAAGTACTGCAATGTATACATGTCATCTTTTGACGTTTTACTGGAAGTGAACTTTGCAGAATGTGTCAATGATCAAAGGACACTCAAGCAGAAGGATGGCCTGCAGATTGCACGAGTTGACTGCTAGCAATCACATGCACGAGCCTACATCATTGCAGTCCGAAGTCTGTTGACGGTGTTCGTCAGCAGAATGTGAGCGATAGCTGGAGGCAAGCTTGTGCCTGTCAAGTGTCCTGTGTTGTAGAGCCATGACCTATGTGTGCCATTGTGCAGAACTCAGCTGCTGCAGCTTTCACTGCTTTTCCATGAAGTGCTTCTTCATGCGTCATCTTGCGCATGTACAGGGCGCGTGCGTTGCAACGGGTGGTATCAGCACTGCGGCGGAAGTGGGACACCTTCAAAGCGCAGGTCAGCAACTGAAGCATGAACTGAGGCTGGGCTGGATATGCTCGGTGTATCGTGTCCTGTGTGCTCTACCGTAAATCACGGGGTATGGAACCCCCCATCTCGTCATGCTGCGACGCCCGTATTAGCCAATGGGGAGCTCGTATTCGAGCAAGGGGTCTCACAGAGCATACCCCCAACTTGCATGCACGTGCCAGAGTGAGGCACGATCGAGAGCGCGACAATGCTGCCAGGCACTCACCATGTGCACAGCTTTGCAGTTACAGCAGCTAGCACCCTAGCATACCTAGGCTGACGCGAACATCCCCACAGCACTGTGACCTCACCTTATTGAGAGTTGTGCAGCAATTGCAGCTCACATCTGCTGCTCTTGCGCTGCAGTATGATATCTAAGTAGCACTACACAGTATATGCCACAACAAAATCTGAACTTTGTAACAATCTGCATGTTTACAACACCTGATGTATACAAACGTGCCAACCGGCTCATGTACAGCGTACCTCCGGTCTTGCATACACATACTTAACACACATCCTAGGCGAGACGGGGGGTCTTATTCTACAGGTTAAGGCGGAGGGGTCTGATACAAGAGGAAGGTGTAAACTTCGTGGTTTGTCAACAATACTGAACTCTGTATCGGCACCTGCGAAGCACCGCACACGGCCATTGGCTGAGCATTTCGTTTGTGCAGACCCTTTTGACTGTTTGCAATAGCAATCATGCAGCAGCTGGAGCACATTGGCCAACGTATTTTCAAGAGCATGCTGCCACTGGTGCGGACATGGCGCTTCAGAAAACTGTACCCCCCTGAGTCTCTGAAAAGCAGCTCTTCGCTTTTTCAACTTTTTGGCATACTTTGAAGTACATTACATGAAGTCATGAATTATGTTGCCAGGACTTGAAGAGCAAAGTTCATGCATGAGGAACAGCATTGATGCGCCTTGCCTAATCACCTCCACCATAGTATCCAAAATCCGGGTGGCTAAGGTGCACGTTAAGTGCAGCATGGCCAATCAGGTCACAAGTAGCTCAGAAGGTATGTAAATACCAAGGTAAACACATGAACCACCTCGCAAGATATGGCATCTCTCAACGTCATTGTTTTCTGGGAGGCTAGTGCCTTTTGGGAGGAAACGCCGCAATAAATGTACACGTCTGTGTAATATAAAGCACACATGGTCGTCTGGGTCGTCATGGTGTCATCACGTGCACCGTCTGCCATATACTACTGCCTAACATGAAGGTCGCAACAGCGGAGCACAAGACCAGCTTGGCCATGCGAGCAAAGGCCGCTCTGCCCCAAAAACTGCTGCAGCACCATGAGGTGAATGAGCATTGCGCAAGCACATGAAAGAGCGGGCATGAAAGACCCATCAAAAGACACAACACGCAATGAGCACACGATGCGCACAGACTGTCTTGCCCATCATTACGTGGCATGTCCCTCCGACTTTTTGGCATAATTCTGCGGCCTGGAATCGATGTTTGCGATGCCCTCATATCATAGCAGCGATACCTGCACACTTTGAAGTCTAGCTTGTGGATACAAGTTTGCGCCGTAAATTGCTATGCGCTCAAGTATGACTCAGATTTGTGCCTGTAGGCCACACGTACTTGACAGCTCTGGAGCTACAACAAAAGGGGCGACTGATAGGGCAGACGCACAAGCATGTCTGCACCAAATGCATGGCCTGTGCGCAGTCTAGGCTGCAGCTACTGCTGCACACGAAGGTATGCTTTCATGCATCAAGCAGCTGCCTTCGCACCACTGCGCTGCCAACATGGCGGCACTTTTGATGACAGCCACATATGTTGACTTGAGGATATTGCCTATGCTGTTTGCTACTGTTGGTGCAGCATTCCGTACTACAGAAAAGTAACCATGCACACTTTGCGAATGCTAGCTGGATGCTGGGCCTGACGTCTGAAAGAACCACGCTCAAGCAGCGCGCTTCGCCAAATCCATGGTTCACTGCACCTGCTCCACACAACGTGTTCAGGACAGCAGGGCCCGTACTCAGGTGCGTCGATGCTGTTTGCTTTGTGTCTTGATGATAGCGATGCACGTGACAGGCAGGCAAAGACCTGCAAAGCATCATGTTAGGTGTCTGAGTCAGAGCAGCGTGGTTCTGAAGTGAGCGCAATTGTGTGCAGCCAACATCTAATTGCAGGCATGCATGCATGTCACACAGCAAGGCAACGGCAGCGATGTGTCTACATGCTGTAGCAGCCGCTGGATCCCATAGCAATTGATGGAATATTGTCTTGCCGGAACCAGAACAGCAGTAATCGCCGGAACCAGAACAGCAGTAATCCATAAGCAGCAAGCATTCCACACAGCTGCTTTCACACAGCTCGAGACTGCATGCACGCCATCATCAGCAGTTGCACGGACTCAAACAGCCCACAAGGCTGACTAGGCCTGGTTGCTTCTGGTAAGATGGACCAAAACTCAGCATGGCGTGTGATTGTCGACAAGCATCAAGATACTATGTCACAAGGTACACCACATAGATTCTGGCATCAAGGTGTGAAGATCCAAAATCATATGATTTTGAAGTACTTCAAAAAAGGTTTTTCTTTGCCTGAGGCGAGAACTGTAATACAAAGCACACCAAGCCCGCTTTTCAGCGCAATGAGGTGCTATTGTCGGTAGAGTACCGTACACTGGCACCGGTGACAATGTCCAATGTTTTGCCAAGCTCACTAATCACTGAGCTTTCAAAGTTATTAAGTACGCACAAAATGGTCGCAGCCATCGTCACCAAAGCTTCAACTTGCTCTGCAGACGAAAACGCAGCAAGTGGTACTACCCATCAGAATCCAGGGTTGCACGGGCACCGTTCTTGTTTACCAGCACAGCTGAGTGACGGTTGCGCGCAGAAGCACTTCCGCGCGCTTTGAGCTGGGCCTTATGCCAATGAAACTGTTTCGGGCTTGGCTCCCCTGTCACATTCTACAATAAGCAACTTTTTTGACTGTGCGCTTGTGATTTCGTGCTCCGCTTCATAGGCACCAGGCCAACTCAAATCTGGCCTATGTGGCAGCACAGCAGCGGCTGGAACAGGCGCTGATGGTACATGGCAACATGCCAGCTCTGTACGATTCTCTTGGTCCAGAAGCCCAGTACATCAGGCACATTTGAGTGTAATCCCGATTATCCTTGATTTCTGCTGCTTGCATATTGCAGTCATGGCACGGCGGAGGGTGGCACCTAATTCAATGGCATTACCGTCCCCGTCATGCAGACTTGATCCTTTGAGATGCTTTCATGGCTTTGATTCATCTGGTTAGCATCTGTCAGCGATGTGCTCGCTGCGCTGAGTGGACCAACCAGCTCGTTGTGGCACTACCACCATACCTATGATGGTCAAGTTTGACTCATCCACCTGCCAACGGCATTTAAAGTCTGTGGGACTGCATTGCGTATCAGCGCTGCTATTGTCACAACGCATGCAGTTGCAATGCGGTGTGCTGTGGCACCTGACCATTGTGTTATCGGCCGCATCGCTCCTGTAGATGATGGCTGCCTGCTGCAGTAACAATCGCCGAATCTTTGTGCTAGTGAGGGGATGCGAGTCATGATGGGGGGGGTGGCAGTGCTGGGGATTGCCCGCAGGCCAGCGCCGGCAGTTGCTAGTGCTGACTGCCGGAGTTGGCAGCGGCACTTGTGGTGTGGGCGCACCTGGCAAGGGGGGGGGGGGGTGTTGCAGTAGCATGGTAGCTGGTGTAGCATATGTACGTGTAGTGGGGTGTGGTCTGGAATGTACCCTCGAGCTTGCCAGCCCTCCATTGCTTATCCTTCAAACATCATGACCTTAAAAGGAGCCTTCCGGCCATGTTGAACACAGGGGACCCCTGGGCAACCAGGGGCCACCCCCTGCCTTGGGAAGGAGTCTCACTCCGCAGGCAGGCTTAACTCATCGCGACCCCGCTATCATGATAGCAACAGTTACTGTTTTAACATCAGAACTCTGTGCAAGCTCGGGTGTCAGTTGACCATTGTTGATGAAGTCATTGGCCTTAGCAGATACAGCTGGTCGTGCGGATGGTTCTGGTTCTGCAAAGCACCCTTTGGCTTACATGCTAAAGCGCGCATGCATGCAGGCGCACACGCATACTTCGCAGTACAGTACCACATTTGAAAGAGGCATGCGCTGGACGACTATCACACACACGGTGAGCAGGCACAGTGTAGCAGCAGCTGTAACAGCTTAGGTTGACACTAGCAGCACAATCGCCCAACAGATGGCTTACCTTCAAAGACAACCGTCACAGATGGCGGGAGGAGCGCGTTGCACTAACCTCCTCGCCAACGCTGCGATGCCCCCGGGGTTTTGAACCAGCTTCAAATCGCAAGCACAAGCACAAGCCCCAGGGCCCTCTCTCTCAGTGATGCACCAATGCTGCATGCATACAAGAAAATATTCTTCTACAACGCACACAGACATGGTCTGTAATGCAAGCACAGACATTGTGTGCTTTGAAGCTCAAGCAATCACCTGGATGGCAAAGCTTTGCAGTCGCACACCAACAAAAAAACAAAAGCGACAAAAGTGACACATATGCTGCCTCGTAAATTGAAATCACTACCTTGCTAAATGCTATAATGAGAGTGCACCGAATCACTTCATAGCCAACAACCAACGAGGGCACGTACTTTTGCGCTTGAGGCGCCTGCTGAAGCACGGCCTTGTAAGGGAGACTGCCGCTCTTACTCTGCACAAGTGCACAGGGGGGCGGGGGTAATTGGCAGCTATCCAGGGCATCAGTCACGCTTCACTGTTGAAACGTGCCGGAATGGAGGGTCACCTTAACAACGCAAGTATGATACATAAATTAATGCCCAGAATTCGAGTAACGCTAATCCTACTCTGCGCAATTTCACTGTCATAACATTTTTAGCTGCATCTCCCGAAGGGGTGCGCTGCTCCCTAGGCTGAGGGTGGGGGTGTAGCCCCCTGCTAGCTATGTTTTGTATGTGCTCCTCCGTTGCTAAATGAAAGCTACACTGAGTGTAGCACAGATATCGGGCCGCGCGCAAGAACCGTGACGCGGCCCGATATACCTGTGCGGCACATGCGCATAGCCGATATGACTGCAGTTTCTGCAGCGCAGAGGTCTGGTGAGCAACGGACTGTGTGGGACAGCCGTAGTTGTGTGCTGTGTGTGATAGTGTGTGTGCCTAGTGCTGAACTGTTGGCACTGTGATGTCGAGGCGGGCGCGCTTGAAGCAGCTGCCTGTTGAGAATTGAAGGGCAGAGCGCTTGGGCGCAGACCCCGGGCAGGCGCCCCAAATTGGGAAGGCATCCCCCAGCACTGGCTTCAAAGCTGTAGGCTTGTGGACCTCGAGGTTCCGTGACAGCAGCCGTGGCGACTGGCAGAGCACACCCGCTGCGACGGTCGTGCAGCCGAAGCCAGCGTAAATGGGATGCTCACTCAAAGTGAGGCTGCTGCCACTAGTGGTAGCGCCGTTCGTGGCACTGTCGAAGTTGGCAACACAATCAGGGCTTTCACGCAACTTGAGCTTGGCTGCTGCGCAGCGTTCGTTCTCCCTGTAGAGCTCATGAAAGTGGTCGGCGCTGCTGTTGACCAGCGGCAGGTCTAGTCCATTTTCTTGGGCCAGCCGCATCATAACGTCCTGCGCCGCTGGAGTCCACCGCCCCGGCTTTTGGCAGCGAGAACCGGCCAGCGCAGCTGCATAAGCGGTGGTGGCAGGACAGCAGGCCAGAGCAGAGGTGGAGGTATGGCTCCATTCGACTAACCTCTCCGCCACGAGCAGCAAGTGCTGCCAGTCGGGCTCGTCGCTGCCGGTGTCCTCGCGCTCCTCCTCGTATTCGAGAGCCACCGCGGCCACAAGATGGCGGCAGAACTCGTTGGGGGTAGGCACGTTGATGCGCCAGTTGAGGTGATCGAGCATTTCCAGCTCCAACGCGGCCGCCTGCTGGAAAGTGTACTGCCTGGTGCATTCGTCTACCTCGCGCAAATGCAGCTGCAGGGTCTCTGACTCGTGTACCTTGCTAGCGACAACAAGGCTGACGAAGGCCACAAGCTCGCGTGGGTGGCGCGGCGACGCTGAAGCTGCGGCATTGCTGATGGCGCAGCACCACCGTTCAAGGCACAGCACAGCCAGCGACACGGTGTCCCTGTTCAGCTTCTTCTTGTGGGCCAGCTTGGTGAAGAATTTCATGTGTCCGGCTCGCTGGGAACCTGTCATGCACAGCGCGGAGAGCCTCTCTCTAAGTGACTGTGTTCACATGTTCGCATCGCATGCATTCATCTCAGGAAGGCACCGTGTTGCTCCCTGGACAAGGCAGTGAGGCATGTGCGTACCTGTGAAGCCATGGAGCACCCCACAATTGCTGAAGCATGCCCGCAAACGCGCGTGCATTCGCTGCAAGCCTTGCACGGCTCGCTGACGGCTATCTGGCATGCCCGTGACCAAGCGATACTGCGCACCCCGCGCTGTGTGAGCTGCGCAAGACGCAGAAGCGAAGCAGGACCCTGACACAGCCGGCAGCCCCATTGCATCCACGCTGTGTGAGCGGCTTCCCAGTCAGAGGCCTGCTGCTGCCTTGTGAGTACTTGACGGCTCTTCCGGGGCAGCTGCAGGGCCAGGTGGCTCATGCTATGCCAGCAAAATGCCGCATAATGATCGATCTCGGGCTCCTCGGGGAACCCTTTGGAGCCCAGCGCACATAGCGAGGAGCATGCAGTACTTCAGGCTTGCCTGACATGGGTCCGCCTGCAAAGCAAGGCCACACACAAGGCCACCCCCCCACGCACCGGACAAGAGTAGCAAGCCATCGCCGCCTGGTCATCACAAAGCGTGCTTGCTTGAACGGAGATGCGCTAGATTTTTGCCGCAGCTCACGCACGTTAGTTGGTTGATGTTGCAGTTGATGTGACGCCAGAATGATGATGACCTCAGCCAAGGGGGTCTGGGGTTCCTCTTTTCCAGACCCAGAACCCCTTGCCTCAGCCACGTGGTCCCCCCCCCCGCCCGGGCTGGAGCAGGCCAGACAACGTGTAATAGAAGTAGTTGTACATGCAACAAGAGTTGATGCACCTGCCAAAGCAGAGACATCCATCACAAGCGATTGATCCCTCGACAATGTGTCGCCTTCTCACGGCTGGGGCATTTGATTGCAGCCACACAGTCTCGCCCAGGCTCAGGCTGCTGACAGTTCTTCAGCGTTGCCTGTGTAGGAACGTCGAACAAATCAGACTCACACACCTCGAGGTGCGTGGATTGAAGTGCTCGATGTGCAAGAATTGCCATGGTGCGTTGAAGTTGCTGCAGCTGAGAAGCGCTCAAGTTGCTCAACAGATGTGTCTCAGAGGTTGCAAAAGACCCCGGTGCGTCAGCACGTCGTGGCAGACCCCATGATCATGCCCCATATCGCTCGGATAGTCTAGTGAGCCTGAGGCCTCGCTTTGACTCGCCATGGCATGCACATCCAGAGGCTCCTCTATGCAGCGTCTTTTGACTTCCAGCGCACGCACGGTAACGCACATGATGGACGTATGCTGCCCAAGTAGTGCTGATGCTACTGCCATATGCTCTATATTCAAGCCAGCGCAGGCCATCCCCATCAACGCCCTGTAATTAACCGCCCGCCACTATAAACTTCACCTGCATGACACAACTTCAACCGTTACTTTTGTCCAAGCAAAAAAAGAAAAACACAAAAAAAAACACACACAAAAAGGGTGAAGCGCCCACACATCTTGATAGCCAGGCAGTGCTGATGCAGGATGTACAGCTTCCAAACAGCGCAGTTTTCAGCAGTCAGTCATTCAGCCGACAGACCTGCTTAGCGGACACTCAGACGGAGGATATCTTCGTGCGCGACACAGACACGCAGACGCCTCCAGGTGTAAGCGCTGGCACACAAACGGATGCTGGCAGCAGCACGCTAGAAAGCTATGACGCTCAGCATTCACCGGAGCTGGCAGAGTTCCTACGCCGCGTCTGCCCTATCATGGAGGGTCTACTGCAAAGCAATGCCACCAGTGTAGCTTTTAAGGAATATGCTCCAGCGCCAGACGAGGATTCAAGTCACGTAAAGTTGCACGCCATCCTGCAATGCAACACAGAAGCATTGCTTCGAGCACGCGGTCAGAGTGCAATGCGGGAATCCAGTCAGCGCGGCGTGCAGTCTCTGCAGTGCACAGGCGTATCCTGGAACAGCACAGGATCTACTCTAGCGGCCTCCTACGGACGCTTAAATGTAGCCGGGTGGTGCAATGAGCCTGGTGCACTTGCATGCTGGAATGCCTTCAAGAGGAGCTCATCAGCGGACGAAGCGGCAACTCTGACACCGGACGTGGTTTTTGATCACAGCAGTTACCTCATGTGTCT
Organism: Tribonema minus; assembly: GCA_017506865.1. NCBI lineage: Eukaryota > Xanthophyceae > Tribonematales > Tribonemataceae > Tribonema > Tribonema minus. The sequence goes on from JAFCMP010000040.1 coordinate 235,403, forward strand.
GTGCTGCCATCCAACGCATCCTGCCATAGTGGCAGCTGGCAGCTTCAATGGCGAGGTGCTGGTGTGGAACACTGCAGCAGACGACCCACTGCTGGGTGTGTCGCAGATCGATGACTACTTTCACCGGGAACCAGTCACACAGGTGATGCAAATGATGCAGAACACAGCTGAACACAATTCACTTGAGCACATGCCCTTGGCTTCATAGCGGCTGACGTTAGCCCCTGACATACTGCACGCGGTCCAGCATCTGACCATTGCTTGATAAAAGTCACAGACATCTTGCTCGTGCATCTAGTCATACAAAGCAGCGCATGATTCATTGCACATACCTAGCTGCCATGGAATGAGAATGCGATTGCTCACCAGCTGCTGTGAAGGACACGCCGAAAAAATGCCAGGTGCAACTTGGGGCCGAAACCTGGGTACATGTTGAGATATTTCACCAGGAAGTCCTGAGTGGTCTCATTGGCATAATGACCAGCATCACACCAGAGTGCCTGATTGTTGCATACTCTGATTCGTGAGAATCCGACATGCCATAAAAACGGCAAGCACGGATAGATAGCGCTTGCATATGGAACAGCGAAACGTTGCTGCAGAAGCACCTGTACGGCGTCAATGCATGATGCCATGACAAGGGCGGCGAGCGGACCCTCTTGCAGTATTTTGACGCTAGTTGCCTGTGGACACATAATACTGGGCATCAGTGTTTGTAACAGTCGGTACTTCACCATCGCTCTTTTCTGGGGTTTTTCTGCAGGTGGCATGGGTGTATGACATGGACGAGCAAGGGGAGGGATATCGCTTGGTGAGCACCTCGGGAGATGGCAAGATACTGTGCTGGAGCCTGAGGAACAGGCTGGCATACCCTGTGGAGGGGTATGCATTGCTTACAGCCCCTGCTGGTAACAGGCGAGTGCTCATCAGCAAGCTTGTGGAACGACCACTGCTCAGTCAGATTCTGAGCACAGCGACATGCCTTGTTGCAATAAGTGCAAGAAAACATCTTTCAAATGCCACAATACACTATCAGATGATGTTGATACTAGAGTATCGAGAGATTGTGAGGGTTATATACTTCGAAGTACATGTCATCAGACAAGCACGCCCACTGCCATTCTAGGCCCATGCATCATGGCGTTTTTTGTGCGCATTGCAGCACAACGGCTCACCAAGGTGCAACATGTTGTCTGCAGTTGAGAGCTACAGAAGGTTCCAACGACTGGGAAAGGGGAGAGGCACTTCGACGATGAACCATGTACTAACCTAACCCTAAAATAGTCTGCCCTATTATCGAGAATATGATTGGGAACGTGCTCTCAGTCTTGCTGCTGTCCATTTGGAGTATGCCTGATTGAGGGCTCTTCGAGTTGCGGGTTGTTGTGAACCCTTGAACCGCTATGCTGGGACATCGTGGATCCCTTGAAGCTGAACTTTGTGGTAGCGTCCACCCTTTCAAGAACACTAAGCGAAGAGCTGTAACATCAAGCTGTAAATTGCACTCGCTGCGCTCCGACTATGTCCTCGATATCAAGTCAAGTCAAAACACTTCTGGATGGCTTGAACACGCGCCTCTTGTAGGTCTGCGATAATCACAACCTGCACGTTTGCCTCACGCCCCATAATTATGTGCAATCCGATTGATTGCCCCACGCACCAGAATCATGTGCGATCCGAATAATCATCCTTATGCCTCCCGCGTACATCTTCCTGATGCTGCACGCATGCAGGACTGTGGCCAATGACATGCCCACGCTGGCGGACACAGCGGCAGCTATCCCCATGAGCAGCTCTGCTTTGTCCTTTTTTTCGGAGGGCAAGCTGGTATCGTCATTGGTGGTAGGCTCAGAGGCTGGTGCACTGGTCAAGTGCACACTGCCAGTAACATCTAGTGCGAATTTGAAGGAAAGCACAGCTGCGGCTGGTGGCATGCTGCAGTGGGATGCGGATGCAGCGCGACTGCTGCAGAAAGCACCACGCTCGAGGCAGCACCAGTTCTGCCAGCGCGTTGAGAGACATGCCCAGTCCCATGGCCAGTCACACGTCACACTTGAGATGGTGTTTGATGCCCGTCCAGATGCGGATGCGCTTTATCCAGTGCCCCGACTGTTTGCCTACAATGCTCACTTGGGGCCAGTGACAGGGCTGCAGTGCTCGCCATTCCACAGGGCAGCCTTTCTGTCTTGTGGGGCGGACGGAACTGCACGTGTGCACAGTGCGCTGCACACGCGTGCTGTGTTGACGCTAGAGCCAGTGCTAGACGGAGCTCTCACTGCGGCGGCATGGAGCAATGCGAGGCCTCTCGTGTTAGCGGTGGCGTGCTCAAGGGGGCAGGTGTCCGTATTTGATCTCGGCGCCAGCACGATGGCACCAGTTGCTCAGGTGAGCTGCCCTAGATAGGACTGGGGCGTTTGATCCAGGCAGTACTGCTATGCTGTTGCAGGTGCATGTGCCGCAGCAATGTTGTTCTGCACTCTATCCTTGTGCTCTCGCAGCCGACGCTACCGATAGTACGTGATGTGTGTTGTCATCGTCTGTCTTGTCCCTGTCCTTTTCTTCCGCTATCATGAGACGAGCATGCGTCGATCAGTTCCCGCATTTGACGAAGACAAGAGGCTGCAAAACGCATTAGCAGAGCATGTGTGATGAGGAACTTTGGGACTTGACATTCATGAATTCCAATAGCTCTACAACATATGAGGGCAGTTGCGTATATTGGTCAGTTTGCTGGATCCACGCGCAGTCTCCCATGTCTAGTGACCAAGAAGCTGGCAACCTGAGCCAACCATAACAGCTGTCCATGCGGTGCAGACGCCAGTGACAGTTGTACAGAAGTAGCCATTGCGCTCAGCTGGTTCACGCGTTGCCGGTTTGCCGACTATTTATGTAGCTGTCATACGACCCTATCTCGGCAGTCGTCATCAGAGACCATGTCTGAACTGGCTCTCATGTGCTGCGTGCTGGTGTTGCAGCTGCAAGTGCCACAAGAAGGAGGGCCTCTATCTACAGCAGCATGTGCTCTAGCCTTCAATCCAAAGCAACGGGCATTCATAGCCGCCGGTTGCAATGATGGCACCGTGTTGTTGTGGCAGCTGGGATGGGGTTTGTCAAATATGCGGCAAGGGGAGATGGAAGCATTGGAGCAGCTGTGCTATAACACCGATGTACTTGCTTTACAGAAAAACTTGCAATAAAAGGTGATTGTCTTTCCAATAAAAGGGCCTTGTGGTCAAAGGCATCATATGTGTCTCTGGAACCCTCATCATGTCTGTCGGCAATGTCACAACAACACTCATGCCAAAGACTCATGGGGGTATGCCTCATGAGGCACCCCGCCCCTTGTGATGTGCAAGCACATTTGCGAACACCCTGTGCGTACCCTCTTGAACCCCGAGAGTATTTGGCCAAGTGATTGTTGCAACGCGACGGTCCCTGAACCCCCCAGCTGTGGCGATTTGCCACAAGTAGACGACAAGCCATTTTGTCTGTGATTTTCATTGCTGCTGTTGCTGCTATTGTTGCTTCTGCCTACAAGACTGTGATGTAAACGCTGCGCTCCAGTCGATGGCCCCCTCGCGCCCAATGGCACGCTTGTCGTCTCGTCCGTTTCATGATGAGGGCATGCTGAATAGCAGAGAGCCCTGGACAGCGCAAACGTCTCAACTTCCCACCCTTTGCCGGTTATTGCGACGTCCTTTTGATACTCAATTGTACTTTCATACTTTTTGGTGACCAAGACACACCTGCAAACTGGCGCAACGCAATCGCTTAGTACCACTCTATGAGCACATACGCAGTGAGCGCACCAGCTCCACGCCTATTGCGTGCTATCTTCGTTCTACTAGTAATTTGCGCTCGAAATTGCCGACCTCGATTTCAAGCAGCCGTAGCTTGCAAACGCTTTGATGGTTCTGCATGCAATTTCGTGACCTGCAATCGCAACATGTCAGACTCCTTATACAGATGCAGCGAGCGTGCCAGGACCATCCCTTTCGCGCGGTATCTCCATTCTTCTGCGTTGTTGTGCCTAAAATCGCTCCACTGTTCAAGCAGTCGTCGCTCGTGAATGACTCTGTGAATTTCTACGCAAATTTGAGCGATGCCACCGCTACGTCTCAGCCTAATGACACAGATGTAGCGAGCTTGCCAGCTCCATCGCTATCGTGCGGTTTCTCCACTCTGCTGCTTTCGTTGTTGTGCTGCAGGTTCTTGCGTCGTTTCGGGCTGTTTCTCGCGCTCAAATTCAAACGATTAGTACTGCACAGAGACAGAGGTGCTGGCGACGACAGTGATAGATTTTGACGCTGAGCACCAATCGCCAATCGGCCAACGTCTTCCCGATTTCGCACAGACAGGCTATGACTTTGCTTAGCAGCGCGCACGTAGGCAGTGCATGGTACACGACAATGGCTTCTCTCCCCGTTTTGTGAAGGCACTTTTTAGCTGAAATGCGCACAAGTCACCACAAGCAGCACGCGCTGTGCGGCCCTCTGGTAGGCTGACTGACGACGAGCACATCTTTGGAATTGCTTAAATAGGCTGTGATCAACTCCGCCTGCGTTAAAAGCTGCATCAGCTCAAAGTGGCGCGCGTTCTGATGTGTTTTGCGAAACAAATAGAAAAAGTGAGGTGGGTCGGGAACTATGAACCGAATAGTACATTCGTACATGTAGTGCCTCTGCAGTGGCATTCAAATGTCGTTGCTGCGGCTTCACGCACACAGACTGCACGCTTGTTTGTACTGCACACCATGTTACAGAACCTTCTGGGCAGACATATATATCAATCATAAATATATACATCCTGTGTGAAGATATTCAAGTGCTACAGCACATGTGTGGTGGTTTTTGAGAAGGTGCACTGTGGCCTGCACCCCGTTCACGCGGCTCCACGGCGTTGCGAGCCGCACGCATTGAGGCCTAGATGCCACATACTTACGATCTGTCTATAATCTACGCATCCGCAAGACCGGTTGCCGGCGGCAGATTGGCACCAGATGCTCACATTCGTGCATTCGTATTGGCCGCACGTTTCTGCACACGTGCTCTCTTGCCTACATCAAGCCAAGCGCGCAGAGCCCGCTGTACGTATGGCGGGCTTCATGCGCCTATAGTTTAGAGCATGACACACCAAGCCTCAGTGCAACAGATGCAGGTTCATTAACGTAGTTCGTGCCTAGGAGAAGGCATTACAGCTGACCCAGACAATGGATTTTGACACGGATACACTGGGTAGTACACTCCTCGAGGAAAGGAAGGAAGATTTCGTGACTGAGCACTACATTTTGAAAATGTTGAATGCAGAGAGCCTGTTAGTGGCGGAGACCGAAGGCCGACAGCAGGGACAAAGGCGCTGCCACAACAATCCGGGTGTTCATGCAGCGGACACACTAGCACCCAGCAGCGAGTGATGCGTATGTCGGCATGAGCTCCAACGCAATGCCTGGTGCGTCGCCTGGCCTAAACCAACAGGATGTGCAGCACCATACCAATCAAGTCAACCAGCAACTGGCCGACATACACAACAGGCTCAGCACTTCAATGTCGATGCTGCACCTACCCATATAGGCCTACCAGCAGTAGCCTGCCCTGCTCCGCTAGCTTACATGTACTGCAACCACCGTTATCGCCCATTCTGATACCACAAAGCCACCACTGTCACACCATCATATTCAGCGTGTTTGTCACTCTCGTGAAACCAGCTGCTGCGGCAGCAGCAGCACATAGCAGTTCACGAGCAGCTGAATAAGCACCCCACGGCTGCGGTAGCAGCACCTGCACAACATCACGGCAACAGCTGCACGATCACTATTGTGGCCGGCACCCCGTCCATGTGGCTCGCTACTGCGTTACGAGCTGCACACATTGAGGGATACATGCCACATAATGCGCGATTTGTAGACACAACACGGCCGCAAGGCCACACTATCAGCACTGAGCTGCTTCTCCCAGCATTATCGTTACCATAAGGGCATGCCGACATTTTTGTCCCACTTTGGAGTCAAAGAGCAGCAGAGTGTCCGGGAACCCTTGCCAGAGCAGACGCCTCAATGTTATAACCTTCTGCCGAGTATCTTGATGCTCACTGATACTCGAGCTTCTTGATAACCTAACCTAAGCCACCCCAAAACAACCTTCTGCAGTGACTGTCTCAGTTATGGCCTGCTGAATCTGCCATCTGGCGTGGTGTGACCTTACGAGCAGGATGTCTGGAAACTACAGACTTCCGTGGCATTTTCAATATGTGCAGCGACCAAATCCATATGAGATTAGCTTCCAGTGTTCAAGGTGTCCAATGATTGTTAGAAGTTGCAAGCAGGGCAGCATTGCGAAGCACACGACCACGCACACCCTATCCCTACATGCGCAATGACTTTACTTCAACTTCAAGCCTCACACAAACAAATTCCTGGCACCGTTGAGGGTTAGAGTTCGAATTAGGGGTTAGGGGTTGACTTGAACTTGCAATCTCAACAAATGCATGCAGAGTAGTGCTGTGGCAGCGGGGCATGCAGAGGTGCAAGTGCGTGTGCGGTGGGTGATCAGTAGATGCTGCACAAGTCTGCATGCATTCATGAAAGCTGTAAGTTCAAAAAGGCGAGGTTCAGGCTGAACTTAAAGTAGGATTGCCATATGGCAATGTTAAAAGTCATAAGTATTCATGCGCTGAGCAATGCTGCGCTGATTTCCACTGTTAATATTGAGTATGCGTGGTCATCTGCTTAAGGGTTAAGCAATGCGCTGTTGTCAACTTATAAAAAATATATGAGACACCTTGACCAAGCTGGAAGCTTACCTCTCATAAATCTAGTCATTGTATTAATGGCCCCGGCCTTGCGGCTGCGTAGGTTGTAGACAAATCGTAAGTATGAGGCATCTAGGCCTCAATGCGTGCGGCTCGCAACGCCGTGGAGCCGCGTGAAAGGGGGGCAGGCCACACAGTACATACACACTAGCGGTGCAGGCCAGGCTACTGCTGGTAGGCCTATATGGGTAGGTGCAGCATCGACATCGAAGTGCTGAGCCTGTTGTGTATGTCGGCCAGTTGCTGGTTGACTTGATTGGTATGGTGCTGCACATCCTGTTGGTTTAGGCCAGGCGACGCACCAGGCATTGCGTTGGAGCTCATGCCGGCATACGCATCACTCGCTGCTGGGTGCTAGTGTGTCCGCTGCATGAACACCCGGATTGTTGTGGCAGCGCCATTGTCCCTGCTGTCGGCCTTCGGTCTTCGCCACCAACAGGCTCTCTGCATTCAACATTTTTAAAATGTAGTGCTCAGTCACGAAATCTTCCTTCCTTTCCTCGAGGAGTGTACTACCCAGTGTATCCGTGTCAAAATCCATTGTCTGGGTCAGCTGTAATGCCTTCTCCTAGGCACGAACTACGTTAATGAACCTGCATCTGTTGCACTGAGGCTTGGTGTGTCATGCTCTAACCTACAGGCGCATGAAGCCCGCCATACGTACAGCGGGCTCTGCGCGCTTGGCTTGATGTAGGCAAGAGAGCACGGGTGCAGAAATGTGCGGCCAACTACGAATTCACGAATGTGAGCATGTGGTGCCAATCTGCCGCCGGCAAGCATTCACCGAGCGCGCACGTTGCGGCCTTCTGGACATCGTCTGACAGTTTTTTCTTGACAGAAAGCACCACGTCCTCAGTGACACCCAGGCCTCTCCGTATAGCTGGTTAACCAGCCGGTTGCGCTACAATCCACCCTTTTTCGGAGCCACTGTGTACAAGTTCGACGGTGTCGTGGGATCCCCTTGAGGAGCGTTGAAGGTAATCGCTTGCCAATGCTAAATACTTCGTGGCCGCCGCCGCCGCCGCCGCCGCCCCCGCGGCCGCGGCATCCGTGATGTCCGCACACCCACTGCTACCGCACTTGGCAGTTGCAGGTTGCATCACTGTGATTCACGCGCACGTCCGCTGCACCTTGGAGGATAGTGCGACCACGCTAGCGTTCCCCACAACACGCCGAGGCACAGTGAATTGGGCGAAGCATCATCTTCTCTCGGATGTGTCAATGTCAAGTTGGCGAGGTCCTGTCCCATCATTCAGCGAGCTGTACGCTCATCGGCAGCATTGCGCACTTTATTGACCTTAGTTTCGTTTGCAACTTGCGCCATGTCACACGTCTGAGTGAGGTCTTCGATCTTCTCAGCCTGTCTGGTGGCATGCCGATCTGTTCGATAGGCCAGCTCCTTCTCCTAGTCGGCGACCGCTTGCTGAGACGGACCACCTTTGTGCCCTGAAGAGTGACGATGTGTCAGCATCGCCCACTAAGTTTTCTGTCACGTTGATCGCTGCTGTTTTGGCACCCAGATCGCGATGGCGTAGCGGTGACAAGACAGGTGCTAGGAGCTCTACGATTTTTTTAATTCGTTTTCATGCAATTCAATCCGCCCACGCTGTCAGTGCGCCTTACCGCAGGATCTGATGAAAGTCGTCGCCAGTTTGATATTGAAGCGGCCCTCATCACTGCCATGGCGACTTTGCGCTCAGAAGACCTCGCGTTAATCGCCCATCTTTCACCATCCGCATTGTTCAGGCCCCGCTTTTGCTCTTCAAGGCGCCAAAGGTTCTTGAGCTTTATTTTGGTGGGTTCAGAAATTTCTTTCCCGCAGATGCACTCAGCCAGCTCCGGTCGCAGAATATGTCATAACCCTTTTTAAATGTAGGCGCTGCCGGCGTACTGAAAGGGCTCACCCACAGGTCCTGTGTGTACTGTACTCACACCCGTAGCTGCTGCTGTCTCACTGATGGTAGCAAAATAATAAACAGTTGTTGCATGGGCGGGGCGGCACCCCTGAGGTAATGGCTGCGCACGTTGAGGCGTTGCCGTGTGTTGCATGCTCTGAGGGCGCATGTTGTCTCATGCTGCTACTTCACGGCTGTGACAGTCATCCTCAAGCAGGCCGCTGCTGTGCTCAGGTCCCACTGGCAGCCGTTGGCAACGCCGAGACCTGCTGAATGAATCCTGCTGTCCCACTGGCAAACTGTCGACGAAGCCCTCCAGCACTCCTCACCGTCCCACAAGTTCGCATCACGTCGGCTTTCACTCCTCAATGAGCAATCGCATCTGTTCGTCCCACCTGGGATTCCAGCCCATGCAGTCGTTCCTCAGGCTGCTCTTTCGTCTTAGTCCTGTCCCGCATGTGCAGTCGCTGCTGTGCATCCAGGTTGGCTTGCTGCACGCGCACTTGAAGGTGTGACCACACTGGGACCATAATGGGATTCTGCGTCGCTTTTCAGCGGCCAGGGCGGTGGCATGTGCAACGTGTAGTGCGCTGCTGCGGTGTTGACCTCAAAAGCCTGTGGCTGCTTGCCGCCTAGAAATGTGGTGTTGCGCACTATGAAGGCAGCAGAGGGGGCTGAGAGACATCGCCAGACCGCGGGTGCTGGGTTCACAGTGAATATTACTAGACAAAACACATGTCAGATGTAACCGTCAAGTTGCGCACATTCCCGAGAACACGCCTGAGAAATGGGACTGACCCCCCCCGTACCAGATGATTGCGACAGAAGCAGGAACTGTCCATATTCCAAAAGACACTGACCGAGCTGGACGAGTCTCGAGAGCTCGAACCAGAGCCCCCCTTAGTAGCCTTGGTCAGATAAGGCCGGCCGGCTGATGGGGCGAGAAGTGTTATAATAACACACCATGGTGATGGGGCAAGAAGTGTTGTTATAACACACCAGCGGCAGAGTCCACTGCTTGAATTCTTTCGGAGCTATGACATAACACTCTATTAGCCCCTCATCGTTGAAAGGCGTGCAGCAGAAAGTTCCGCTCCGGCCAAGTGATTGGTTGAAGTCACGGCAGTTCGTGCTAAGAATGCCTGATGCCGTTGACGATCATCGGGCGCACCCCCCGCACCCGAGCGTGTGTCTTCCAGACGGAATTGGGCGTAGAATGACTCTGCTTCATCCACCAGCACTGTGAACACGCCGTGCATAACCTTTTGATCTCACTGCAAGCCAGCAAGTACTGTGACACAGTATGGCGCGGCTTGACAACGATATTTCGAAGTCGAGAGGATGCCTGACGCGAAACTTGCCAGTCGCCTTGAGGAATGGATGTGGAACCGTCTGTGGGTAGTCAGATACTTGGACGATCGAGGGTGAAATCTTGCTGCCTTCCTGCAACTATTGTAGCAACACACTGTGGCAGCGGTGCATGCAGAGGTGCAAGTGCGACAGCATATATATAGGCATGTAGCCCTTAATGCGTGCGGCTCTTAACGCCATAGCGAGCCCACATGGACGAGATGCAGGTCACAACACGTCGTCTGGCTTTGGAGCCCAGACTCCACCTCACCAGTGGCCCAAGCTTCCTTCTACTCTGTCTCAAAATTCCGATCTGGGAATGCCATCGTCGGGCCCGGCACTGAGAGTTTTTAACCCGGTCTCCGGGTTAATGCCAATTCATCTCCAAGCAACGTCTTCATGAGCTGAATATGACACTTTCTCATCATCCGTCAAAGACATGAACCGGTCTTCGGCGCCACCGATTGATAGTCAGGCATCTCAGTCGGGAACTGGTATTCAGGCACACCGGCACCTGGTGGTCACGCGACAGCAGCTCGGTTGGATGCTGTTGCTCAGCCGCCGTCCAGCCGCCGCACTGGTGGCAAAAAATCATCTGGTTCTGCTAAGTCAGCGAGCCCGCACAGCCTACTGCCACCTTAAGTAGCCTCTGCGTCAGATATTGCACCTGCGGTGTTGCTGCGTCATTGATCATGCTGACGCCGACGCCCGAGATCAACTTTGGATTAGGGTAACCCTAACCCTAAAACTAACCCTAACCCTAACCAAGGCTTTCGTTTCCTACCAAAATTCCTCTGCACATTGCGCGCGTCCATCTGTGCCACCAAGATTGCAAACCAAACCCATGTTCATCGTCTGTCTTGAAGTTGGCAGTATAAAGCCAGGTTGATTTGTTGTTCGTCCAAACACACATGGCTCGAACTTAACCCCCCCCCCCCCCCCCCCCCCTCAGCGCCTCGCTCGGTGACCTACGGAATCTCAGTAATCCGCTACACCAAAGCAACACCACGGAACCACGTGGTGCTGAATATAACTAGCGTGAGCGTTGGCCACCACCACAGTCGCAGCGAGCTCCGTAAACTACTAGAGAAATGGCGTCCGCCATACCCGTCACTCTGTGTGCACGAGAAAACCTCAAGGCATCAGATACCAAATTGCCGCGGAGTTCTGCAAGATAGCACTAGATGCGCATGCTGCAAAGAAGCAAGCGAGCTGAAACGGATCCCTATATGAAACGATACGCACTCGCCATTGAAGTGTGGCCTGCACCCCGTCCATGTGGCTCGCTAGCACCTCTGCATGCACCGCTGCCACAGAAGAGAGCGCAGCTGCTGCGTTGCGTCGCCAGCGCTTCAACGCCACCGTTTCTCAGCGCCAATCAATCAACCCGTTTCAACTTTTCTCTCTATGTTCGCCAGCTCCACTGCTCACCCAAGCGTTGAAGCCGCCCAGATGGCCCGCAAGTGCTCCCACCCGCCGGTAATCAAAGCACGACACGCGCCAGTCTTCCACTGGCAGCTCCTGTATGTTGCCACATCGCCCTGCAACACTCTGTGCTCTTGCGGCATCCACAGATGTCTACTGCTGCGGGCTGTGCCACCAGGTGTCACCAGCCGCTGCTCTTCATATGCAGATTCAACATGGGGGCACAACTTCTATGTGAAATTCATAGAAGCTTAGCCTGACCAATAAGGGCATCTAGGTAGCTTGGTTTACAAAGGCATGCCAGACACATACAAGAGGCACATAAACTCCGTGCACAGCTTCACTTACTGCTTACACTCACTGAGAGGCTCTTTCCAGCCATCAACTACCGGTAGATTACGTGTCTATCGCGGTCTAGTGTGCTGGCTGCTCCAGGCCTCAAGCCGCCTACCTCGACGCCCGACAATAAGACGTCCAGTGAGAGCGTCTTGCGTCTCCGCTCACATCACTTACATCACGTGTTCTCTCTCTCTGGACGTTGATCACAGGGTTTCCGAGTACTCTATTTCTGCTCCTAGAGAACGGCACAACAGAAGCGAGCGTATGATGACCCGAAACGTCGTTTCTAGACCTCTTCAAATCTAGAGAGACCTGGCGGTCTAGCTGCAATTTACAAGGTGTGATCAGCAAGCGTAGCAGCCACGGCGCGCTTAAATCGAGCGAAGGTGAACGCGAAGTGGAGGCGGCAGTGCCTTACTCGTAGGCTGCTGGCGCTCACCACGGCGCTCGTTTGTGAGCCACGAGGGAGTCAAGTGCAGTGGACAATGCTCCTGAAGACGCTTTAGTACCTGCCATGCTGGCCGTATGGTAGCGTCGCACACAGCACTACGTGGACGACAGCAAGCCAAGCCGTGGCAAACCATTCAACTTCCTTATTCGCCTGAGATCGAAGAACTTGACTTCAGGGAGTGTTTTCGCTTCCACAAGCGAGGTTTTCTGCGCTTCGCTTCTGCCCTCGAGATACATGGAACCTTTTGACTTTCTAAGGGCGGCAGCAAGACAGGACTGCGGTGCTTTGCTTGCATGCTATAGAGGCTGGCGCACCCAACAACTTTGCTCCACGACGAGCTCCAGTGGGGAGACGGGCGGGGAACGCCTTGCGAAATGTTTCAGATTGCCATCACATTCGTCTATGAGGAGTGGGCGCACGATTTGGTGCATGACTTGCATGTAGAAGCTGTCAGGCTCAAATGCAAGATGTTTGCGCAGGCCATCAGGACTAAGGGGCTACCTTTATACAGGTGTTGGGGTTCAAAGACGGTACCATCAGGAGTGCAAGATGTTTGCGCAGGCCATCGTGACAAAGGGTCGCCCTTAGACAGGTGTTGGGGGTTTATAGACGGTACCATCATGAGAACTTGTAGGCCCGTTATTGGACAGCGCGAGGCATACAATGGTTGGAAGCGTACAAATGCTGGAAGTCCAGTCAGTCAGTTGAGACTCCTGATGCCATTTACGTCAGGTCTGGGCCACCATCTTCTGTCGTCGCAACGACAACTACCTTTTGCAACAGTCCAAGTTGTTGCCTTTGCTGATGCAGCATTACACCTCAGCAAATGGTTTACCGTACTACCTGTGCGATGGCCCAGCATACCCACTATTCGCCTGGCTCACCTCAGCTAATGGTTTGCCGTACTACCTATACGGTGACCCGGCATACCCACTATTCGCCTGGCTGTTGCGCCCGTATAAAGGCAATCTTGCAGCTTGGCAGGCAGAATTAAACAAAAAAATGAGCAGGGTGCGGGACACAGTACCTAGAGTGGGGATTTGGAAAAATCGTGGCCAACTGGGCCTTCCTCAATTTTGTCCCGCAGGAGAAGATCTTCGGATCTGCAGCTGGTCTTGGGAGGATGTATGCTGTGCTGCGCTTCTCACTATCTGCCACACATTCATGTCCAGATCTGAGACTAGAGCCTACTTCAATTGCCCCCCCCCCCCCCCCCCCCCCCCCCACACACACACACACTGGAGGAGTACCTGGCAGGGCAGGGCTGACGGGGATTTTCAAAGTTGGCAAACTTTGAACAAGGATTACTTCAAAGAGCGACAACAGTTTTTTCTTGACAAGCCATTTTACCTTGTATTTTCACGCTTGATGCGCGGTCTCATGCTTTCTGTGATAGTGATTGGCGCATGCCACCGCGTTAGCTAGCTGTTACAGTGTGCAGCAGTACCACATGACAATGTTAGTTACAGCATTGACTGCATAATGAAATAATGTCAAGCTATACAATATGCATCAGTGTGCCGATGCGGGAGTGTTGCAGCTTAGCCTAAAGCCATGTTCAATGGCCGGCATATTGCCCGCGCTAAGACGCATTGGCATCGCAAACTACAATGTTGCAAGTGCCAGAGTTCCTCACATCATGCATACATTATGGCACATCAAATTGGCTCGTGGCGCAGCCTCAGTGACCTGCATGAACATGCATGGCACAAACGTAGCATGCACAGCCGGCTTTTGTTCCAGTAGATTAAATAGCAAGTGAATCGCTCACAGTCCATGAAATAAATGCTTCTTTCTTTTAAGAGGCCACCATGCATAATGCATCACACCACAACAGAAAAAGCAGACTACAAAGTAGAAGATCATGCTGACCATGCTGTGGCTACGTTCACAACAGGTCACATCAGCTGCCATTGCCAATACTGCCGAAGAGTGTGAGGTGAGTGCTATGGCAAACATGTATGTGTACCATACTGGTACTATTAACAACATTCAAGAAAGCATCACCAGACAAGCGAACATGCTGCACACAACGCCAAAACATGCCCCTTGACTGGCCGCACTAGCAGCCACAAGCCTTGAGGTGTAGTGAGCAAATGTGACTGTGCCTATTCAATTAAGAGGCCGGTGCCCCAATTGCGGGGTTTGATTCGCCGGTTTCCGCAAGCGCGCGCGCGGACTTTTGAACCAAACGCTATTGAATTACGCCAAAGCCATCAACTCATCACAGCTGAGGAGTTAGCTATAGGTTTCTTAACAAGAACTCATGTATGGGTTTCTTAACAAGAACTCGTGTATGAACCAAGGGCTACCATGCTACATATCCGCCCAAAAAGCTCACCACCTCACGAACGGATCAAAAACAGAAATAACAAATCAATTCTTCCTAAGCTAGCACCAAGATGCCAATGGCTGTAGGCCAAACCCATACGTAGTCTTATGAATATAAGCATGGGCTATCCATTGCACCAGTCAGCACCACAAACGGTGAAGATACAGTAGAGTTCATGCAAATTCCGCGGGCGCAACTTTTTAGTTTTTTTGCAAAAATGTCTTTTGTGCTCGCCATAAAGCACGGCGGCGACATGGGGCCACGCTGTCGCTAGCATGAATGCGTATCCTCTGCGCCATAGCGGTAGCAACGCAGCGCACCGCCTCTAGCAGGAGTGGTGTGCACAAACGCTGCTGTTCACACCGAGAGGTCCCAACCCAAACATGGTTTCTTAGCCGCTAGCAACCAGTTTGGGGTGAAGCGCTTGGTAGGCAAGCACGACAGCATCTAAGGCCATTGAGACGCGTCTCGCTGTCTCCTGCTGTGGAGTACAGCGCGCGTCAGCGCCATAGACCAACATGCACGTTGCTGCCTAGGCTAGGGTTAGCGCCGAAATCAAAGCGACCCCCTCTGGTCGGGAGAAACCCCGGATTTAGGGTACCGGCCTCTAAAAAATGAACAACACCTGATAGTATCAAATCAACCTGTGCTGAGCCTACAACCCGCGGCGGCACTCAGTCTGCCCCCCTTCCACCCTGCATCAAGCCAACTGCCTGCTACCGTTGAACGCCTGGCGCATCTGAACAGCAGCATTCAGCGCGCGCCTGGAACCTGTTCACCGGCAATGATCAACCCAAATTGAAGTTTGCTACTTTTAAGAGCCTAGTTACGGACACTATCGACTGCTGGTTGACTGTGTTCATGGCAGTGATCAAGTTGTGCGTTGCCTGCCTGCTAGCTTCGATCGCCTTCGCGGCAGCCTCACGAGCAGCTTTGCATCTGCAAGCTGAAGTCTCTGCGTCTCTCTCTTAAAGGCTGAGTCAGCTTCGTGCACCTGCTTCTCGTACTTAGGTTTAGGGTTACTCGAGACGCTCTTCGTCGCGCTTGGCCTGCGCTTCGCGAGCCACCTCCGCTTTTTGGCGATGCGGCCGGGAAGCTCCCGGATCCGGGCGCTATCTTCTGAAGTGCTGTGGCCTGCATCCCGTCCATGTGGCGCGCTACTGCGTTACGAGCCGCACGCATTAAGGGGTACATGCCACATATGCATATGCATGTACCCCTTAATGTGTGCGGCTCGTAACGCAGTAGCGAGCCACATAGACGGGTGCAGGCCACAATGCTGCGTGGATCGGCGGCCTGTTCGGTAATGAGTTTCACCAGCTCCGTGTTGCTGGCCTTGAGTACCCTGGCACCCTCCCGTTCCTCCTGGGCGTGCTGTTCCAAGCTGATGACATCGGCCGTAAGGGCGACACACTGAGCTACGATCTTATCGCCTGAGAGCCCCGTGCCCTTCTCGTCGGATCGCTCCTTCCGCTCGAACTCTCCCTTGAGGTACTTCCACTTGTCGCTGACCTTCTGCTGAGTGATATTGGTGAGGTTGGACCAATCTACAACCTCCGTCACCCCTCCTCGTTGCGATAGCGGCAGGAAGTGATCTCCAGCATTGTGCTTAGGATTTCGGTGAAGGAAGCCTTCAAGGTACGTTGTCGCGCGCCTTGCGGGCAACATGATTATTCTGCTTGTCGGCTAACTCGCGCAGCAGAATAACCATCTGCGCCTCGGCCCACTGGTTCATGGTAGCGCCCTTGGCGTTGGCCTGGGAGGAGGATCTGCTACTTTCGGCTGCGCAACTGCATCCAAAGCTGCGTTCTCCGGGCCGCTGAAGCAGCAGCAGCCAGGACAAAAAGCTCCGGTGACGCCCTAGGCAGCGCGCAATCGCCACCCGCCGTGTTTCGCTGCATGGCGCCTTCTCTAGTCACGCCTACAAACTAGAACAGCTCAATAGTACCTCGGGCCAAAAACGAAAAGAGAAGGTGGTCCTTTTTCTTCTCTAGGCGGCTGAATTGTTTATTGACACGGACACGAAAGGTCGCGTCGTACGCCTGGGGTGCGCCCCCCTGTTTATAGAAAATCGTTTTTTAGCGCAAAAACAGAGTATTCGGGAATCCTCTATTGCCATTTTTGCTCTTCCAGCTTGCGAGTCAGCATTCGAGTGATTGCGCAAATCAAATTTTGATTAACTTTTCCGCTTAGGCCTTGCGCTGTTCTGGTAAACAGAATCGTGTTACGTGGTGGCCTGCGCAAACACAAATCGGGGTTATATTAGCGTAAACGCCTGAAGCAGGCATGGTAGAAGGCTCTAGCAGCCCTGGCGTGACTAGTAGGTGCAGGAGACACATCCGCCATGTGTTTTTACGCAACAGGCCAGGCGCGCAGTGCACACGAGAGCTCAAAAATGATCGGACGCCCTTCTGCTGCAGCACTTTGACCGCCACAGCTGCCTAGCGCGCACAGCAGCAACTGCCTAGCCTGGTGCACACAGGCGCCAGCAGTCATGAGAACTGTTCCGCCTGTCTGCGTCTGCGTCACGTGTGCCTAGGCTGCGCCAGACGCAAGCTTGGGTGTGGTCGTGCCTGCTGATTTCGACGAGCACCCACTTGCCGACCAAGTGGTAGCTCTACACGACACCTTGGGCAGTCGCTGTGGGTGCGCTGGACAGCCGAGAGTATCACTCAAGTGATCTGCTCCCTCGCCGCTGCCGCACGTGTGCCTATGGCGCGCCATCTGCCTAACCGTGCCATGCAACTAAGCCAAATATGTTTTCCGGTTAAATCGCTCAAAACGCCAGAATAAGCCAAGTGATTAACGCGAGTTTGACTAACGCGAACCCTTCAGGTTGAAATAGCCGAAGTTCTAAGCCAAATTTCGCTTTGCGCAATCTCCCTATTTATGATAATTAGAAATAGGGTTAGGGTTAGCCTATGTCATTCCTGACCCTAATTACGCTCAGGACGATATAGGAGCGGTCACAGTAAGAGTGGTGAGGCTGGCGACCGATCAAGTCTTATATTGTGACCATCTGCATTGGCGTATGTTTGTACAAATAGCACGATCAAAAACAATGAGATGTTTCGTTTTTTGGCATTCGTTGTGCAACAGATAACCTCTGGAAGGTGAATTGTTGTATTGCGTTTTGTTGTTGTTAAGTGCGCCCCAGGCCTGCAGCTCGTTGTCGAGCTTGTTACGCGGTTAAATATCGACGACGCGTTCATGCATAATGTTGCAATTATGTGCCAGCCAGAGCAGCACCAGCACCAGCAGCACATCTCCGCCACCGAACCCAACTTTCGCCAGCCTCGGCAAAAAAAGGCTCACGGCAGCAGATAGCCGCACACGACGGCATTTCATACTGGTTGGCAGCAATATCTTCCTTCATCGCGCTGGTATTCAGATTTCCAACCACCGGCTGCATAGGCTCCGGTTCTTGAAAGAGGATTTTATTAGTTGTGGGGTGGAATCCACAAGTACTACTAGTAGGAGGAATTAGGTTTCGGGGAGGGTAGATGTGGGGGGGCGTTCCACAAACAGTACTCCAGCACTGGCGCTGTGAAATATGCCATATTGTTTTTTTTGCAGGCTATTTGTATAGCTGCAGATAATGATGTCAATGCCGCCGCAACACATGGAAGTCCGACAGAAAGAATTTGCTTAATTCTGTCATGATGTGTATGTCCTTGACCCATCCAGGGTGGTGGTATAGAATTCACCCCAGTGAAAGCACAAATAACGATAAAATAACGAATGTGTACGCAACAAAGAACAACTAACAAAAAACAAACGAATTGACCAATAGTTCATCAGGCATGAAGAATCCCTAACTATAGCAATAGTTGCGCAACTCTAGACCTAGTCTAGTAGAATCTGACATACAACTACAACTGACGGCGTACACGGGGGCGGTGCATGCCCACATATTCAATTTTCTTCCATTTCACCTGTCACGGTGGTCCTCAGCTGTTACATGTCTTCGACGGACGCACTGTTAGCGGCAAGGCAGGTTTCACACCCGCATCATGTATGTCTTTCATGATAACAGCTTTAACGCAAAAGTATCTGTGAGTGTTACGCTGTTGGGGGCAAGCTTCAAATATGTGCTGAGGTGATGGTCTCTGACCCGCTCTAGACGCAACTTGCATTTGTTCTCCTATATGTACTAGGGGTCCCTCGCCCCTTCCTCCGGAGATACAACGTCATCACTCAGCACGTCCACTGATGGCGCACCTGGCATCACTCGCTCCGAAAGAATCAAAACGTTGGCACGCAGTGAGCTTTACCGTTTGGTGCTAGCGTTGCTGGCACATGAGCGTGACAGTTTGCATCGGCGCTGGCGCACGCGCCAGCTGTGCGCCCCAGGTGTTGTCAGTGTGCACCGGCGCTGGCGCACGCGCTAGCAAACGGAGGCAGCAATTAACACCTACGTCCTACAGTGCATGGCGCACGGGGTGGGCTGCGATACCGTCAGCCCAAAACGGTAGCTGTACCTGAGCTTTTCCGCCGTGCAGTCCAATTTGACCCCCCCCCCCCCCCCCCTCTCAGTGGGCAGCCCGGGGGGGTGCTGGAGCAGGCAACTCCAAGTCCTCAAGCCGTATGCAGTGGCGCTAGGAGCACAACTTGAAGCCGCTGCGCTGGCTGCAGCGGCAGCAGCACTCAGGCTAGCACCAGCAGCAACAGCGACAACAGCGGCAGTGGCAATTAGAGGCACAACCGGCAGCGGCAACTGCATCAGCGGGCCCCGCTGTCGCCCTGGCGGCGGCAAAAGGTAGTACAGGACTAGCGGCAGTGGCGGCACAGCTGCTCCTGGACCACTGGCAATGCCAAACGCTAGTGGCGCTGCCTTTTTGCGGCACACGGCGCACCTGCCGCTGGACCAGTGAGCGCGGCGGCAGCACACTCAGTCTGTCAGGCGGCACCAGCGGCAGCGGCAGCGGCAGCGCACACTGTCAGCCTACTCCAGCGGCAGCAGCAGCCTGGCTCAGCTGAGCCTGAGCTGTAGCAGCGGCAGCACATGATGCACCTGGTGTGGCCTAGCGGCCGTGATATGTCTACTAGTACAAACTACTCATCTCCAGGGCGGGAGCCATATATACAGCCACCAGATCCATGAGGGGGTAAGCTTCCAGCTTGCAACTTGAGCCATGCATGCAGAGGGCTTAGGTATGTGGCATGAACCCCTGTGGCAGCGGTGCACGCAGAGGTGCAAGTGCGACAGCACATGTGTAGCGGTTGATGAGACGCACAACTCTGCATGCGTTTGTTGAAGTTTTAAGTTCAACTTCAAGTCGAGGTTGCTGTTCGACCTTGAAGTTGAAGTAGGATTGCTCCGCATGTTGGTTTAGGGTTAGCGTCATGCGCTGAGCAATGCTGCGCTGCTTGCAACTGCTAATAAAATCTGGACACCTTGAAACAAGCTGGAAGCTTACCTCTCATGGATCTGGTCGTTGTATATATGGCCCTCGCCTTGGAAATGCGTAGTTTGTAGACACATCACGGCCGCTAGGCCACATCTGGTGACCGGGGTGGGACACATGTACCCCTTAATGCGTGCGGCTTGTAACGCAGTAGCGAGCCACATGGACGGGGTGCAGGCCACACCCCTTATTGCGTGCGGCTCGTAACGCAGTAGCGAGCCACATGGACGGGTTGCAGGCCACACTGGCAGTGCCCCGGCGGCATCACTCAGGCTGGCAGCAGCATCAACGGGAGATGCTGCGGGCATAGGATAGGCAACACAGCTGCCGCAGTGCTGCAGCACCGTGACGGCGGCCTGCAACAGGCGGCGCCGCAGCCGTGCCAGCGACGGCAGCGGCAACGGCGGTGGCGGTCACGGTGGTCAATGTGGCAGGTGTCGCACCTAACTACGTTGAACCCTACATTAACACCACAGGCAGCAGCAGCACTAGCAGCAGCGACGGCAGGCGGCGCAGCTCCAGCCACCGCCAGTGATCCAGCGCACGCAGCAGCGACTGTCACGTCCATCGATGCACTGGCAAGCGCTGCCCAATCCACACTACTGCAGCAATACTACAAGGCGCAGCAGCAGCAGTGGTTGCGCGCCTTGAAGGAGTCCGACAGCAGCGCCAGATGGCAGCAGCAACAGAAGCCACGCGTTGTGTCGCAGCGGCAGTCGGGACACATTTGTTGCGGCGCCAGTGCCAGTGGGCTGCAGCAGCGGTTGCCACACAGAGGGGCGCCACGGCAATGCAGACCACTGTCAGTTCCGCAGCAGCGCCGAATGGCAGCGGCATCGCACGCTGCGCGTTGATGCGCAGTGGCAGTTCATATGCATCCGCCGCTGCGCCAGATGGCTGCAGCAGCAGTTGCCGCGCGGAGGGGCGCACCGGCAATGCAGACTCTCGGACAACTCCAGAGCAGCATCGGAGGGCAGCAGTATTGAAGGCCGCGCGTTGTTGCGCAGCAGCAGTTGGGACAGAGTCTGCAACTGCTGCAGCAGCGGTTGCCGTGCGGAGGGGCGCAGCGGCAATGCAGACAGTCCCGCAGCAGCGCTAAGT
The DNA here is from genome assembly GCA_017506865.1 of Tribonema minus. Lineage (NCBI taxonomy): Eukaryota > Xanthophyceae > Tribonematales > Tribonemataceae > Tribonema > Tribonema minus. Next base: position 256,511 of record JAFCMP010000040.1, read on the forward strand.
GCCACTGGCAGCAGCACCAGAAGCCGCGCGTTGTTGCAGCGGCAGTCAGTGAGCGGATGGGCCGTGGTGACAGGAGGCTGCAGCAGCGGGACCCGGTGCCGCGCGGAGGGGCGCAGCGGCAATGCAGACAGTTCCGCAGCAGCGCGAGTTGGCAGCAGCTTGAGAAGCCGGGCGTGGACTCCGGATCGGATGCGCAGCGGCTGCCATGTAGGTACATCCGCCGCAGCTCCAGATGGCGGCAGCAGCAGTTGCCGCACGGGGGGGGCGCAGCGGCGATGCAAGCATTCCCGGAGCAGTGCCGGAGGGCAGCAGCAGCAGAGGCCACATTTTGGACGCAGCGCGCAGTTTAGGCACATCTTCAGCGCCTGGGAGCAGCAGCAGAGGTAGCCGCGCAGCAGTGCCACAGTGTCCAGCAGCATTTTTGAACCTGCCGCAGCAGCGTTGGTGAGCACAGCGGCAGAAGGGGAGGCCTTGGCGGCATGCGCGCCCTCAGCGCTCAGCCTGGTGGCAGGTCCTGGAGCTCATGTGCCCTTGGTACAGCAGTGGCAGGTGCGCCCTCTGCGGTGGTGGAGGCGGCGGACTCCGGAAGCCGCAGCAGCTCTGGCTGCTGCTGCGGCAGCAGCGCCGATAACGGCGGCGGCGGCGGCGGCAGCGGCGGCAGCATGCGCGTTGCCGGCACCGGCAGCAGCGCCAGGCGCGCCTTTGACAGTGGCAGCAGTATGTGCGCCATTTGCTGCAGCAGCAGCAGCAGAGACAGGCCCTGGGTTTTGGGTGTACGCGCACCCTCAGTGGCAGCAGCAGGAGCGCATGCACCCTTCAAGTTGGTGGTGGCAGGTACCCTCGCGAGGTTGCTGCGATGGAAGCAACAGAGGCTGCGGCAGCGCCGCCTGCTACAGCGGCAGCAAAGGCTGTCACGGTGGGGGTGCGGACAGCGGCGCGACGCCGTGCACATCTGGCGGCGAAGGCAGCGGCACGCGCACCCTCGAGGGCAGCAGCGGCTGGTGGGCTAGCTGCTGAGGCGGCGGCAGAGGCGGAGACTTTTACAATGAGCGAGTCCTCGGAGGCGGCGGCAGGGCTGCCTCCGGGTGGTCCGGGACCTACATCTGCAGTGCCGCGGCCGCGCACGCGCGCTCGTCGGCGAGCACGTTGTTGGCGGCTGCAATCGTTGCAGGCACGCCGGCGCGTGCATGTCTGTCGGCAGCGGCGGTAGGCGCACACTCAACCTGGCAGTGCGTGCCTGCAATTGCGGCCAGAGGGGCTGCGAGGGCGGGCACGGGGGAGCTGGCGGCTGCAGCGGCTTGCACGCCCCTCAAGTTGGCGGGGACAACAGCAGCCTGACTCGGAGGCACGCCTTTCAGCGCTGCTGCTGCCAGTGCTGCTGGCCCGGGGGAGCGCTTGGCGGCAGCAGAGGCGGGCGCGCCTGGTGAGCGCTGCTGCTGCTGAGGAGCGGCAGGCCTGGCGGCGTCGGCGGCACGCGCGCCTGTGAGCGCGGCTGCTGCTGAGGAACACCTGGCGACGCCGGCGGCGCGCATGCCTGTAAGCGCAGCTGCTGCAGCTGGGGAGCGCTGGCTGGCGGAGGCGGCAGCTGCTACTGCTGCTGCTGGAGAGCGCTTGGCGACGGCGGCGGCTGCTGCTGCTACTGCTGGGGAGCATTGCGCAGCGGCGGCGGTAGCTGCTGCTGCTGCAGAGGGGCGCCTGGCGGCGCCGGCGGCGCGCGCGCCTGTGAGCGCTGCTGCTGAGATGGCGGCGGCAGCGCTGGCAGCGCCTGCGGCACGCGCGCCTGTGAGCAAAACGGGCGCGCCGAGCGCTGCTGCTGCTGCTAGGGAGCGCCGGGCGGCGGAGGCGACAGCTGCTGCTGCTGCTGGTCCACTGGCACTGGGAGCGCTTGGCGGCGGCGTCAGCAGCTGTGGGCGGAGCATCTGCAGCAGTGCAGAGCGCAGCAGAACAGGCGCGCCTCAATGCAGTTTACATGGGCGGCATGTATGGCGGAAGCAATTGTTACGGCGGAGGCCGTGACCGTCGTGACGGCGGAGGTCCTTCGGGTCGCGGCGCAGTGCCCTGCGGCTTAGGCGACAGCACAATGCAGGAAAGCATCGTTGAGGGAGTGGCGTGTCAGGGGGCAAGCATGCGCAGCATTGTGGCTGCTCCGGCAGCATCAGGTGATCCAGCAGCGAAAGAGTCCTTCGCGCTGTGTGCACACTGGCAGCTGGCCCGACTGAAGCGCGTTATTTGCTGCATGGAGGATCCTGCCACTCACATTGTTAAACCCTTACATCAAGTCAGTCGCATCGTATGCCAATAAGCCGCTGCCAGCTCCATTTGAGGCGTGGTGGGTGCTAAAGCAATTAATGCTGCTCACAGTTTGCTATTCTCAGCTTCAACCTGATGCCAAGAGCAGCCGAAAGAATTGCGTTGAAACTAGTTGCAGCGCAGTAGAACTGTGCGACATAGCGACTGCCGTCAAGAACAAACAGACGGATGCGAAGCTACACAAGACGAGGAGCCCCCCCTACGTGTGCATTGCCAAATCAACCCAAAAAATGACCTGAGTGACGATAAAACAAGGGGTACGATGATGTGTAATATCCGCAGTTTGATGGGGCAAAATGGGCGTTGATCATCTGAATAATGCACATGCGCACCTCTTTCTCCGTGCTTGGCATGATGAGCTTTTAGAGAGCGTAACGTTCGTTTCTGAATCAGGCGGAGTAAACTCTTAAAAGCTTCACCTCAAAAGGGTAAGCTTTCACAAAGCACATCATGCTCTCCTCTCATTCTAACTCTTTCTCACCTCTATGGGTTTGTCCACGATGATGCTCCCGCTAATTCGACGGGAATTGAGGCTTGGACGCTCAATGTTCACAGTTACTTGATCCGGACGTGTGCGCCTGCCGCCGCTCCAGAGCATCTGCGGCATCATTCAGGAGGACAGGGTGGAGGCTGCGAGAAAGGTGCAGCTGCTTAAAGAGGAGGGAAGTGCTGAAGCACGGTGGAATAAGCTGGAGCGGCTGCGGGACGAAGGTGACAAGATACTACGACAGCAGCGAGCGGCAAAGCGCGAACGAGCTGCTCTGCGGGCAGAGGGGCTGCATATGCCAGTGGCTGCAAGGCGTCGACCGCGTTGGCAAAGGCAAGTCGACCAGAAGAAAAAAAAGCTACCGTAACGGCTAAAGAGGTATGCTGCGCGGTTATATGCGCGGCAGGACCGCCTGGTACAGGCTCTAGAGGACGCGTTGGCAGCAGCACAGAGGAACAATGAGGAGTGGGCCCGCCAGGAGTGTGCTGCACGAGTGAAGAGGCAGCCTGGGGCAGTCAACCGCGTAGAGGAGCGCAGCAATGTAGCATGACCTCTGTCAACTGTTAGTGTGACAATCATGATCTCATCACTTTAATACGCGTGCTATGGTGATCACTGAGCGGCTGTCTGAGTCAGCATCACATGCTGAAACCTGGCAGTCACAGGCAAATGTGATGATTGAGATTGTCATTGCTCTCAAACCAATTGATTGGTTCCATGCTTGCATACTTTTAGTATGCATCCATCGCATCGCAGCGTGACATTGGTGACGTGGCTTGTCGACAGAACATTCACGACCAAAGGCCACCAGCTCAAGCTTCTGCTGGTCACCAGCTACGACTCGCACCAAGGCCCCCATGGCCTGACCGAACTGCCGCGGAGGGGCTACCAGGTGCACTATACACTATGTTTACTGATAGCCCGCAGGAATTATTGGCAATCACGTAGTTCTACCTAAATTGATGTTAAGCTGCATGAGGCGGAGCTGCTCAGAGCTGTACAACATATCTTGCAGTTGCAGATGCAATCTGGTGAGGGATAGTATGTCATGCTTGCGCCATGAAGGTCCATTTGCAATCTGACTCGATGGCGTGCCAACGCAGTCTGGATATGATGTGAAATTCAATGTCGACTGCATGCAGACACTGTGTAGCCTCACCTTTGTGACTCCAGCATGCCATCAGTGAGGGCGCCGATTGTCATGGCGCTGTGCTATATTATACACCTCATGGGCAGACTGAGAATAGTACACCCAAAAGCTTGCTGATACCCCCCTCCCCCCCCCCCCCCCCCACTCATGGTCATTGCATTCTCCTCTGTGTCACAGGTTGGGTACATCAATGAGGAGCTGAGGGATGTGGCTGAAGGCCCCAATGGGGTGTTCCGCCTCCAGCGTGTGCACAGGGAGATAGGGCGGACTCCCGGAGCCGGCTACGGTGGCGGACGGTACCCCTGCTGCACAGGAGCGGCTGCACGCCCTGGACCATGTCGTGCCAGTGGTGACTGGGGTGGACCCGGGCCAGGTGCTGGCTTTCAGTGCGGTCACTGCCCTTGGCCAGCGCTGGAGTCGCGAGAACGCCGCGGATTTTGCAGCAAATCCGCCCCCACAGGGCGAGGGCGTAACGGCGCAGGAGGTGTCAGGGGCGGATTACCGCATATGGGCAAAGTCTGTCCGCAATGAGCAGGGGGAGGCGCAACGCCGCGGGGCCAACCACTGGCAGGCGTACAGCGATGCACTCGCGGCGCTCGCGGACAGGTACATACGCACAGGCCGCTATCAGGTAAGCATTGCGGGGCAGCAGCACCGGGCCTTGTGTTGTCTTGAGCCAGCACCGCAGGCTCTTGCATGAGTGTGCTCTCGCCGTGTGTTATACTGGTTCAACAGTGCGCAAGGGCCCACTGCTGTCTATCTCGATGCACAATGGGAGCGAGCACATGACATCATGACGGTTGGACGTGACCGTATTTGTCGTCGACTCAGCAAGTGCCGCATGCCTGTTACAGCAGCAGCAGCGCATCAAAGTTTGAATGCAGATCTGGAGTGATGTGTGCATTCATATGTTCCTTGCTGCTGTCACAAAGAAGTGTTGGGGGTTCAAAACTAATGGTATAGAAGTACATCACACCAAGGGCCTGTCATTCACTGAGTTCTGGCGCACATGATGCATGACCATTGTGTGGAGCCGATGAGTGTGAGTCACTGTGCAGCTCTGACAGTGGGAGAAGAAACCTTGGGGCTTTCGTGATGGTAGTATGTCCTCTACAATCTGATGCGGTGGGCCCTTACGTGACGCTACCCCTGCCCCCACTGTAATGGTAGCCCCCACTCATTCCGCTCGGTGCCCGTTCTGGTGGCTGCATCATTGCAGGCGCTGCGCGCCTACTGCACCACTTGGGGGCACCATGCAAATGCCATGTGGGGAGAGCTGCTGCACCCAGCACGACGGCATCAGAGGTTCAGCCGCTTCCGTGCGCAGCAGGCCGGTATTGCCAAGATGTCAGAAAAGCTGCCAGTGGCCCCAATTTGGCTGCAGCACAGGCCGCCGGGATGGAAGCGTGTGCGGTCCCGCGGCCATCGGTATCCACGGCGCAAGCGCAGGCACAGGAGGTGGCGCGACACGCACAGGAGGCCCCGTCGCATCATCTTCTTCGGCGCATGTGCGCGCTTCCTCTCAGGCGGTCACGTCTCCATTCCCATCAAGAAATTGGTGGCGCAGCTGGCATGCGGGTGTCCAACTCTCATCACACCAGAGCCATACAGTTCCTTCTCATGCCTGGTGTGTGGGGGGGGGGGCCCACGCGATGAGTTCGGGCACAGAAACAGGGTTTGCCGGAACCAGGACTGCGCTCTTGCTCAGGCGGCGGAGGGGGGGGGTTGCTGTCATCGACCGCGACACCAATGCGCATGCCAACCTCGGCATGCGCGGCGTCTACCTATGCCACGTGCGGCGTTGCTGACATCATCCCGGGGTATGTCCCGGCGGATCAAGAAGAGGAGGAGGACATCGAAGACGAGGAAAGCGACGAGGAGGACGACGATGAGGAGGACGGCGACGAGGAAGACGACGAGGAGGACGACGAGGTGGAGGGCGGCGACGGTGACGAGGGCGATAATGGGGGTGGGGATCCTGTCGATAACGGAGAGGGTGGTGGTGACGAGAAGGGGGTCGACGAGGAGGGGGATGCCATAATGGCATGAGGGGCAGTATTGAGGTTATGCAGCCGGCGGCGGGGGGGAGGGGGAAGCGGGATACGGGGGGGGGGACAGGCACGGGGGGTTCGTCACGCGGTGTGCGGGACTGCTGCAGCAGTACATACCACCAGCCACAGTTGCACAAGCAGCAAACACAGGGTAGAAGTAGTGTACATCCTGCATTTGTGTTCGCAGGCGGGCGGGCAGTAGCACAATGCTCTACCCCCGCCAGAATTCTGGGCTGGTGTGCCTTCGGGCCTTGGTCAATCAAGGAAACTTGAGTACCAAACGGACGTCGCGACGTCTGCGCTGGTCAAGGGCAATCTGCTGTTCGCAGCATGCCCTCATAATGATCATCTCCGCATTTGCGTTCGGTGTGCGTCGCCACTTATGCATATCTGCTGCTTTCCGCGTGAATGTATGTCAATTGCAATGCCATTGGTCTCTGTCGCGTCCGCTCTCTCTCTCATGCCCCCCATCGCCGTGCTGCGCCGTGCCTGTGCGATGATGGTCAGCGTTCATCTGCTGGCATCAACATCTGCATATATTAGTGTCTGCCTGATGGTGCTTTGCAATGTGCCACCGTGGCCTGCTCGCTGCTGTGCCATATGCTCTCAGTGGAACATTGCCCTCATCCTTTCAAACAAACTTTGAAACACGATTCTGCACCGCGCCTGTGCTTGACTGCAATGTCCCGGGTATGACATCCCTGCTGATTCGGCACTGGTGGTGCATGACCAACATCAAAACTTGCCTGCAGCATGATTGACCGTAAGTTATGACCTCGTACCCTCCACACGCAACAGCATTCCCGTCTACACCCTGCACCATTCACCGCATCTTGCCCTGCTTACTTTATTGTTTTGTGACGCCCGCCGTCGAAGACCATTATCTTGATCATCTGGGCTTTTTTGCGCCCTGAATGACAACTTCAATTTAACTAAAAGGTACAACGGGAAAACCTTTGTAAACTCAAGGGAGCGGGGGGGGTTGTGCTGGTGTTGTTGAGCATCATCGCCTGTCTGCACCCTGCCATGGCCGTTTGCGACACACCGCTAATTGGAATGACCCAGCCCTCCATGGCATCCAACAGTTTGCAGTACAGAACCCCTTGTTGAAATGAGCACTGTTTTGGTTTGGTCAGGTCGAACACCTCCAACAGTTGTGCACTGACTGCCGATTTATTCGACAGAACCGAGTCGAGTTTTACTCGTCGATCGGACACACCAACAAGATTGGTAAACCACAGACAACACCACATGTGCACTCTGGCCGATCAGGCCAGGCTAACATGCCACAGAGGAGTTGTTGGTGAGGGACCCTTCACGGCGCGGGCGTTCTTAAGTCATGGCGCGCGCAAGTCTCCGCACTACCGATGCACAAAAGTGAGCCACGCTTGCTGATTTTTTGCGGCGGGTACTTGCACGTTCTCGTACTGCTACAATCGTTCACCAATCAGCGTGCTAGCCTAAGGGTTATGTTGCCACTCCCAGCGGCGACATCCTCCGGCAACACTAAGAAAGCTATTCTGGCGCTGGCTCTCCAGCGCGTGCGGTGTTGCTGCACAAGAAGTGCAGCGCATTGGCGCTTGGCACGTATGGTACTGCAGTCTTAGTCCTGGGTACGTGAACGGACGTGAACGTGCGATACGGAGCAAGTTCCTAATCGCAACAACTTCTGAACTAGCAACCCGTTTCTCATTCTGTTTGGTGCGTGGTACATGCAATACTGTCAGGTATAATGATCATGCAACAGATCTGCAGCAGACCAACAGAGTGATGCTGTGGGATAATAACAAAGGCCTCACATTAAGTTTGTTCCTAAAAAAAATGAATAATACAGATTGTACACCGAAAACTCGACATGTCGGCCCGATTTGCAACTGATTCAAAGCCAGAGGTGCATGAGCCCGGCAGCCACAGTGCATGCAGGGAATCGCGCGTGCACAAAGAGTGTGCAGAGGAGAGGAAGATCATGAGACAGAAGCAAGTGGTGAGGCTAGCTCAAAGAGTAGGCGTGCGCAGCAAGAGGAAGGAGCAGCCTCTTAAGCCTGCGGCCACTCTTGGCGGCCAACAGAGGCCCTCCCTCCATGTCTCCAGAGGTTCAAGTTGCAAGGGAAAATGTGCGCGACTGTTGCAGTGTTGCCACCACACTACTGGGACATAGACCAATTCGCCTTCACCAGGCTGATGATTCATGTTGCCATGAAGGTTGTGATACAGCAAAACGGCCTGGCTTCCATGCTGCCAAAGGCAGATGGGCTGTAGTGCTGCTGGCGAGACCAAGTTGCAGCCAACTTGCTGGACAAACATCAGCAAAGCAAGAGAAATGAGACACACCTCTGTGGACATGGACTGAAGGCCACTTGAATGGCTCAGCTCCAGAAAGGCTTGCTGTCTCCCAGCAGGATATCTCTCTTGCCCAGGGCCAGAACCAAGAGTGAGCAAAAGGGCCTTGTCCTCAAGTGCTGGCCAGGACTTGAAGTTGAAGAACGGTCCCAGGAATGGTCCGGTTCTAGAACGACTCCCCTGGTGCTCTGTACTGAACTAGCACAGAAAACAGAGAGCTTGTATTATCCCTCTTCTTTGAAGAGGGCCGCCTTGTGCAGACCGTCTGGCCGGCATGACACTTGATTTCAGCAAGACAAACTAGTTCTGTCGCATCACAGCCTGGGTTTCTGGTCTGGTCTGGTCTAGCGTATGTACCGTTCACCATTCGTTCACCATTCCTTCGCGCCAAGTGCGCGACCTCAACATGGCTTCAAGAAGTTCTGGGCATAGTCGAGGGCTAGGATGCGTGTCATTCACCATTCCTTTGCGCCGAGTGCGCAAGCTCAACATGGTTTTCAGATCTACGCATCAGTGCTCTGTCACTCCTTCGGCACCGTGCGTGCGAGTTCAACGTGACATTGCTAACTCGTGCGTGAGCGTTTGCTGGGTCTGGTGGCCTCCGCTCCAGTTGGCGATTTCTCAGCAAGCTCACGTGCTAGTAACAAGTTCCAGGATGACTGCTCAGCATGAGCATCATCATGCTGGTATTCTGCTCAAAGCTTCAGACGCTCCTCTAGGGGCTTCTTTCCTCGCGTATTGGGAAACTTCACGTCAAATGTGAACTCCCCGCCGTCGCGCTTGGCGGAAACAAACCTGAGCAGAATGCCGCGGCTCCATCCAGAGGGAGACCGGTAGCGGAGCACTTGACCAACGTAGAGTGGTCCAAAATCACTTGGCATGCATGGACTCACAGTCACTCGTACGTTTGCAGGTAGGTCAGAGTCTGGGCTCATGTCAAAGGCGGGTTCCGGCTGGCCACGCTGGCGTGCAAGACTGTGTAGTCTGTCACGCGTACCCTCAGCCAAGAGCTTGCCAGCGCGCACTTGCGATGAAGTCAAGTCTTCCCACGTCCCGTCCGTGTAGTATACACGCCAACGAGCTCGTGCAAAGTCACGTACTTGACCCCACAAGAAGTCAGTCGTGCCCGGCGTGTCTGTAACTTGCCGTACACTTTAGTGCCACAGGGGTATTATTGTAACGCAGCATCCTTGGACAGCGTGCGACCCCCGTGAGGGCTATGGCGCTCAGCGTACGAGGGAATGTTGCCTTGGTGCTTGAGCTCGTACGGAGCGTGAAAAGTGTCCAGTACCCAAGGTGGTATCAACAGCAATTCCACCAACTCTTTCTCGCGCACCCATTCCAAGGTAGCACCATCGCGTGCCAGCCACTTGCATGACCAGCTGCCGTCCTCTTCTGCCTTACGGTCTAGCAACTGGCACAGCTTCTGGTCAGGGTCCAGTTCTTGTAGCTGTGCGGGGTCTAGGAGGGCGTTTATTCCCTCACTTCAAGTCGGTAGGTCTAGGTCTATGTAGGTCTACTTAGGTCTAGGTCTAGGTCTAGGTCTAGGTCTAGTAGGTCTAGGTCTAGGTCTAGGTCTACTTAGGTCTAGGTTTAGGTCTAGGTCTAGGTCTAGTAGGTCTAGGTCTAGGTCTAGGTCCAGGTCTACTGGTAGGTCTAGGCCTAGGTCTAGGGTAATAGGGTTTTATGCTCTCCACATGTCTGTCTCGCGTATGCGCGTGCCTGTGAGTTGGCACTGCCAGTGGAAAGAGAGCCCAGAATCACCATTGTGAGCAACTAGCTTCCAGGGACCAGTGTAATGTTCCTCAATGGCACTTGCACGGCCGCGCGACGGTGGCTTCTTGATCCACACATAGTCACCGACTTCAAGGTGCAGAGTGCGTGAAATCTGATCATTACGAGTCTGGATGCATTCAGCGCGGCGCTGCAACGCCTCGCCAATAGCTTCTTTCGCCATTCTGAGGTTCTGTTGCAGACGCTGCACTTCTGCATGCAGGTCTTGTGGGCTTCCAGCCTCAGAAGTGAAAGCGTCGAGGGGAAAGCGCGCCTAGCGGCCAAAAGCACAGAAGAATGGGCGTGTTCCTGAGCGTGAATTGCACAGCATCAAGGTTTTCGTGCAAGCGTGCCTGGTAGTGAGAACACAGTCTAGCGAGCGCCCTCTTGATGCGCCCGTTCAGGTTCTCAACAACGCCGTTAGCTTGAGGATGGTATGCGCTGGTTTCAATCTTGCGAGCTGCAAAGAAGCGACAAAGGCTGGTAATGAGCGAACTCATGAATTCAGCCGCCTGGTCGGACACCAGTTCTTCTACTAGCGCGCCGCACTCAAGAAGCACTTTCGCTAGCAGAGGAGCGGTCTCAGCTGCTGTTCGCGTCTTTACAGGAAAGATCCAGCAGTATGGGGTCGTAGTCAACATCACCCCCTTCGTCAAGTACGCCATCTGCATCTTCTGTGGAAATTGTAGCCATAGCTTCCATGAGCGGGCTCTGCCCCATGGCAGTCACAGTGCCCATGCATTCATTGTAACTGTAGGGGTGGCCAAAGTCACTTCTGACCACACAGCCTTAGGCCTAAATACACCTACCGTTGGGAGCCACACTTGCCCCACAGCCGTGGTTGCCGCCACTTCAACGCCTAGCGCTTCCTTGGTTGCAGCGTCACTCGCGAACGTGACACCCGCTGGTGGCGCGTCACCGACCTCCGTTGATGGGTGCCATTGCTCATCAGCATCTTTAACTTGAGCCAACTTCCTCTTGCGCAGCTGTGCGGTCTGCCCTAACCTCGACAGCGCGTCGCAATTACCGTTCTCCGTACCTGGCCTGTGCTGAATGACCAGATCAAACTCTTGTTGTGGGCGCGCGTAGATGCTCCAAAACCAACGATCATCATACTTATTCATTGTGGCACGAAGGCGTTCAGCCTCCAGGGCCTGCAGCCTCCTGCAGCTTAAGTCGAATTGCGAACTTCAGCGGCTGCCGCAATGGGTTGGCTGTGACTGCTTCCGGTGCAACAATGTCTAGCAACAATTCGCTGTTTCAGCTGCAGCATTGTAGCTGCGACAGAAATCATCATGACTGACACTTGATGATCAAAATACGGTACGGTAACATTTGATTCAGGTCCCAAATGCCGTTGGCTACTAGTACTTTCTTCACTCCGCTTGAGCGGCGGAAACCCTATGGGAGTGCTACTCTGATAGTTCTAGTAGTAAACCAAGTACTAAGTGACGTCATTTAGAAGTGATTTCATTTTGTGACGTGTGGTGGTTATAGTTAAGACTGTGCTTACTTGGGGGAGCCATTTGGTCTGTTGGGCTAGTATCAGGGCCAGCTTCCGTGCTTGTCTCTCAGTCTCCAAGGCTCCCAGAACTGCTGTGATCAGAACAACTGAAACTCCCCAGGTCACAAGTTCAAACCCTAACAGGGGGTCTTGAACTTGTTCCCTCTGGAACCTGAAGTCATTTCTAACTGTTGCATTCTGAACTCTTGAGTATGACCGGATACCAGAAACTGCTCATCATATACTGCGAAGTGATTCATTTGTGCAGGATACATATATCAAACCGTGTCAATTTGTCAATGAGACACTGAGTCGTTTAGATTGTGATTTTCTTTGTCAAGAGGCACTTTGCGATTGTCACATGACACATATGTAGATTCTGCATTATATATAAGCTTTGACATTAGTCATCTTCTCGCGCCCTGAGCGACAATTAATTTCATTCAAAGTACCAACTTAAAGGTTCTTATGGAACTAGAGGCGCAAAAATGTCCATGCATGCAGCAGATCCCTGGCTGCCACTGTGCGTTACCCTGCACAACAGCGTGATTGTGACCTCCAACAACTGCTCCACAGTCTGGGCATGCTGACTGCTCCATGGCTCCTCCACACTCCCCAATGAAGTAAGGATGTCCCCTGGGACATATGTACGCACTCTTCACGAGTCGTGTACAGGCCACCACCGAGCTCAAAAGCAACGTGAGGTTCAGCCATGAATGTGACCTCCCTAACTTGGCTCTTCATCAACAATGGAGCTGTTCAGCATGCCCCATTATGATACAACGAAAGCATCGTACCGAGTTTGGCGAATTTTACATATAGCAGGGCAGAATTTTTGGGAATTAATCAAGAAGGGGGAAAAGGAAGGGAGAAAGGGGAAGAAAAGAGAGGGAGAGAAGGAGAGCTAATGGGGGGGGAATTCAAGCAGCAGACACACATTGCATGCATGCCCTGCAGTATGACACATGCAGCTTGCAGCGGCTGTAGAAGCAGCCATGAACGCTTCGGCTTATCAGTTGCTACAGCAGCGCAATGTTGAGCCTTTCTGGCAGTTGCAGACAGAAGTTGCATGCCCAACAGACAAGCAAAAACAAATAAACACTGGCGGCACTCGCGATCATGAACATGAATAGTGTTCATTATCGGTGTTGTGGTGCGTGTGCCAATAATACTCACCAGCAGTTTATGCTTCATTGTCATCAGAAACTGCCAAGCAAGGAGCCATTAACAAAAGTAAGAAATTCTAGCTTGCACAAAACCTCAAGCAGCTGACGCACACGCAGCATCAAAGTGCGACCAGCTGATGGTGTCCAAGTGAAGTACTGGCAACCTCCAGTGAGTGAATAGTGCACGCGAGGCATGTCTGCTGCTCAGCTGCGAGCCCGAGCCACACCGTGATAGCAGGCATGCCAATACACCCGCTGCTGAGCGCAAGGCCTTGCTCCAGTTTCATGCTGCTCTTGCACAGCAGCTGACAGTCGCAGGCGGCCGTGCTGACGGTGCGATCAATGCACCGCGGTGGGTGCTGTTGGAAACAATCAGGTGTGCTCTGGTACGCGCCCATACCAGCAATGCCCTGTACAGCAATGCTGGTCGTAGTTCATGCACAACCTGTGAAAGGGGACAATTGCCAACAGCAGCAGTGACAGCACCGACGGCGGCCGCGGCGGCGGCGGCAGCGGCAGCAGCAGCAGCAGCAGCATGCACAGCACACGCCATGCAGCAGCATCAACTACTTCGCTGTTGCTGGAGTCCTGTGTTCAGTGTAAATATAAATGCAAGGACCTTTGTGCCTGCACATACTTGTGAACGCATGCCTGTCTTGTGCTACTTCAAAGTGTTGGAGCGTGTCTCTCCTTGAGGGCAACCTGCGCGTTGCTCAACTTTGAACTGATGCTGAACCTGGCCATGGTGCCTGATGCCACGCAACTCGTTCATGATGGTTGTACGCTGTACAATCGCGGGCCGGTGCAGAATAAATTGTTTGAAACAAAAAGTGCTGCACCAACTGCACGGACGACGTATATGGCACGGCAAAGGTGGCACCAGCGAGGCTGTATACGCGCGCTGCAGACTGATGAATGTGCTCTGGCAGTGGCATTCAGTAAGTACCCAGGCCATTATATCATGGGATGCAGTGGCGCAGTCTATTCTGCAGTGAGCACATGAGCTGCAACTGCGCTGTTGTGTAGTGCTTTAGACCCTGCTTTCCACAGACGTTCGCAATCAATTCAGGCCAGTGCCTGTTACTACTGCAGTTTATACTATGGTCCTGCAAACACCTCCTTGTTGGCGACAGACTGGTGCAGCACTGAATGTGGCAGTCAGCTCTTGCAATCCCTCACTAGCATATGGCATTGTCAAGAGTTCAGGCAAAATGTAACTTTGCATGCTGTTGCAACGAGACTGGAAAGCTACTCATGTGCTGAACAAATGGCTTCGTGAAGCTTACATCAGTGCATACTGCAAGCACATCATCATCAGAATGATATGGCGTTGCGCAGGCAACAAAAGAATGGCCCGAGTGGCCCGCACGACGGGTTGGGATAGCCCCATTTCAGCAACAAACATCAGAGTCCAATGCCCATGCGGTCTGGATGCCAATGTGTTGGCTATCCTCGGTCGGCAACAGTAACAATCTTTGCTTTGTTTGTGCCCCACATGACTATCATCACCTTTGACATAGCGTACTAGTCACTTTCAGAGTTGCTACTAATACTGCCTCACCAGGTTTGTCCTGCATCGCAGCCCTTCGCCTTAGCTTTCTTCCTGTCCTCAACAGCAGCAGCGCCCCGTCAGACGCTTTCCGAGACCTTCAGCACTCCCACCAGTAGCGGACAGCTCCTGCGATCACTATACACGTGCCACCGCGCCGTGAGCAGCCAGAGTTCCGTGAAAACAGCGATGTTGCGTGCTCTCTTGCAGCACCTTTTTTGTGTGCTTCACTGTATGCCAGAGGCGTCCGAGAGCTCCAGAAATGATGATGTACTCACAAGCAACGATGCCAGGCGATCAACGCGTATCAGATGCTTGTGCATCGCCGCTGGTGGTCAGTGTAGCGAGCAGCTGATGCTAGACAGTTTGAGGACCCAGGAGTTGAACACCCAGGAGTGCTTGTCGTGAAGCAAGCGATATGATTGGCTGTCCCTGTCGTAGGGTACACAACGAGGGCAGGAATTTCACCCCATCAGATCGCTTATCCCTGTCGGGAGCTGCCCTGTACTCGCCCCGCACCTCAACTTAAAGATGTGACTCTCCGCGCGCAGTCTGGAATAGAAGAAAAAACTAGGTGTGGCGCTGCGCTGGCGCTGATACAGAGACGACAGGTGCGCATTCGCTGAGGTCATAAATTTGCTGATGGTGCTGTCGCCCATTGTCTTCGTGCACCACTTCGGTGCAGTGTTCGCCGCTACAGTATGTATTAGTTCTCACGACGGCCGCAGTGTCCGACCGAGTATCCTCGTCGTTTCAAGTGTGGACACGCCGCCATGCTTGCAAGGCTTCTTCGCTTTCCGTATCGCATCGCATCATCTTATCGCATCGCGCCAGTGCAGCATTCAGCATCGCTTTTTCGCATAGTATCCATTAATGGGATTCGCGGATTTTTGTGAAAGTGGCAATTTCCATTTGTCAGCCCCAGCACCCCATGTGTCAAGCTCCATGTACATCCACTTTGACTCGTGATCACACCACCTGTGCCTAATTATGTGCCCACGCCATCAGTCACAGCCTGTCTCTGTGTATCGTCTCCTCCACATGGTGCAGCGATTTTCACATTATGGCGGACCTGGTCGAGCGGCTCATCAACAAATTCGGGCAGGCGGCGGTGAATACTGCCCAGGGGCATGAGCCCTCACACATACGCCGGCTGCACGAGACTCTGTTGCGGACCTTCGAGCGAAGGCGACGCATCCTTGGAGCGGATCAAGGCGTGAAGCTCAGGCACAAGACCGTCTCTTGCAGCCTTGCAAAGGTCCTGCATCGGCACCCTAGCCTTGAGATCGCCCAAACACTCCAGGACGCTGCAGATTACGTGGGGAAGGTGCGGCATCTGGCCTCCTTGCTGGCCAACTACATCTGCACCTGGAAGCTAGATCTCGGACAGCCCTTCCCCGATGCTACGTAGCGCTTCTTCATGGAGTGTTTAACCTGCTATGTGCAAGGAGCGGGGGCAGGTTACACGCAAGGAGCAGGACCTGGAGCTGCTCAGGTACAAGAACAAAGTCTTCTCTTCTTCGCAGCGTGGCCTTTAAAGCGGTAGCGTGCACTGGGCATCACTATTCCCTTCGCATCCGCACAACAACAGTGACTGTTTCTGCGTTTAAAAAAAGCGCATGCTGCTGCCTCAGGCGCAAGCTATATCTTTGACCAGCGTTGGAACTCACGCAGGACTTCAGCAGTGTCGCATGACTTGTTGTTCGTGCATGGCTCACGACCTTATCTGAGAAGGATGTGCATGGTGAGCCATTCATGCATGCTTGTCAAACAGTGTCGTGAAGGCAGCCTTCCATCCAGCACATGATGACCTTGTCGACCAGTATGCCAACAGCCTCACAGTACCTGGAATGTCTTGCGCAACGTGCCTGGAGATGTCACCTGTGCGAGTGGTACTGACACTCGCATGGACCAGCATGCAAACCTCAATCAATCTGCGATCATCACAGCTGGCTACTCTGGCTACAGCGCCAAGTCAACACATGGAAGCCAGTGCGAGGGGGTCAACTCGTTCATGTGGAGTGACGCGCGCTCCTCGTGTGCTTCCTGTTGCGCAGTTGCCCGCCTCGACGCTTCAACGATTTCAGGGCGTGCGCAACAACAGCAACCTGCAGGCCCTGCAGGCCCCCGGGGCGCCTTGGCGCCTGCATGAGGTCTTCTTCTATGTGGCCAAGGACATGGCAACGGTTGCCAGCACGTACATACAGGTGCACTTCCAGCGGCGGCGCCTGGCCATCACGTACTGGGCCCTGTTCCAAGCCCTGCGGGCGCACATCATGAACGACGATGATGACCCACACACCCAAGTCGACATGACTGTGCGCCCGTTCACCAGGTGGGCGGCAAATGCCTAGTTAAATGCCTGTATTCACAAGGTACACTGTGCATACATTTGCAAGCAGTTTCTGGAACGGCTCGCATCCTCTCATCAGCACCATGGCATTTGTGCAAGTGATGCGGGTGTCTCAACGGCTCCCATTTCTGCTGTTTTTGTGGTGCACTATGTTCGGCGTGATGTCACCTGCACAGAGGGCTGGGTGCAGGCTGCATTCACACTTGCACCAGCCCTGCTCGGCAGAGGTGGAAATGGCAGCAGGCAGCTGTTTTTGCCATTGAGCAAAGTGGTAGTGGACAACTTGAACCTTACTTGTTGGTTCAGCCACACGCTGCATGTATGCGCCTTATTCTGTGCCTACATGCAAGAAAGTTGATGTGTGATGGCCTGCTCGAAAAATTAACCCGCAGTCTGGATGTTCTTGACCTGGCCTTCTAGCCAGGCTTGGATGTGGCCTGCAAGTACAGTCAGAGCGACAGTGCTTTTTTGCCACCCAACTTACGGACTTCCCCTTGCCAAATTGATTGCATGTGATGCTCCCAGGGCTGTACATGACTTGGCTGAGCTGGTGACCACCTATGCCGGCAACGACTTGCACGGGAGCTGCAGGCACGCCTCAACCAGCTGGGCTTCAGGGGCGCAGAGCTGGACGATGACGGAGACGTGCAGGAGGGCGCCGATTACCTCAAGATCCTGGACATCTGCGAGACAGTGCGCCACCTGCCCGACGGCAACAGCGACGCTAGCAAGCGCCGGCTTTTGGCACAGCTGCAGCAGCTCTATGTGGAGACCGACCGCACAGACTACCAGGATCTGATGTCGGGGCTTTTCGAGCAGTTTCCTGATGATGCCGCAGCGCGCCGCGAGAACAGGGACGCTGTGTGGGGCCTGCTGCCGGTCCCTCCAAAGCTTACTGCTCCCCTCCCCCGCTTCAAGCCCCAGCCGGCATTCATCCGCATCGACCGCACGTGAGTTGCCAACACGCTGCCGCATCTGTCTCATAGCTGTTGTTATCAGGTCCTTCGCCCTTCAAGTTGCTTGAAGTTCACTGACCAAAGTTGACAGGGGCACACGGCGTACGCGTGCATATGGGTGCTCTAGGGCTGCAGGCATAGCCCCGCTGCGTAGCGCCTGTCGACAGGATGAGCACGCTTAGCCTACTAGTACTGTAGTAGCACACTACACACAGATGTCCTATTAGCTTAGCTGCTGGTAGTAGCACACTGCAGATGTCCTATCAGCGCGCTTGACCTGTCACTCTGTCAACTTTTGGTGTGACAATCATGGTTTCAGCACTCTAATACGTGTGATATGGTGATCACTGAGCGGCTGTCTGAGTCAGCATCATACGCTGAAACCTGGCAGTCACAGGCAACTGTGATGATTGAGATTGTCATATGCTCAAACCGGTTGGTTGGTTCCATGCTTGCATACTTTCAGTATGCATCCATCGCATCGCAGCGTGACATTGGTGACAGTGTCTCACCATGATGTGCTTTTGTTGTCGCTGTGTTATGCGCTGCCCCTCTGATATGCAGCGGCATGGGCGAGCTGTTTCCAGGTCTTGCTGCGCGGATGGCCGGCCGGGGCCCCTGGTGGTATGCTGAGTTCATGCAGCCATGGGCGAAGGCAGCCAACATCACCACCATGCGGCAGCGCACCAATCACTATGCGCGGAGCGAGCGCGGTGTGATGCGGGCAATTGAGCGCGCCGGCTAACCAGGGTACCGCATCCTGGCCCCGTGGCTGGTGGACAGGACCTTCATGACTGATGGGCACCAGCTCAAGCTTCTGCTGGTCACCAGCCACGACTCGCACCAAGGCCCCCATGGTCTGACCGAACTGCCGCGGAGGGGTTATCAGGTGCCAAGCACTGTGCTTACTGATAGCTCGTAGGAATGTCTGGTTGAAAGAGAAAGTGTCATCACCCATTGTGTAATGCTCGTCAATCAGGTGCTTGTACCCGACTTGATGTTAAATGCTGCATTTGGCGGAGCTGCTCGGAGTTCTACAACGTATGTTGCAGTTGCAGATGCAACCTGGAGAGGGGCGCGCGTCACACCTGTTGCGTCCGTTGATTCAATCATAGGTTGATTAATTGATTCAACAGCTTTCTTGCCGATCATGAACATTGCCACTGTGGTATTGATAGTATGTCATACTTGCGCCATGAAGTCCCATTTTGCAGTCTGACTCGATGGCGTGCCGACACAGTCTGGATATGATGTGAAAATTCAATGTCGACTGCATGCAGACACTGTGTAGCCTCACCTTTGTGACTCCAGCATGCCATCAGCATGCCATCAGTGAGGCCGCCGATTGTCATGGTGCTGTACTATAGCGTACGCCTCATGGGCAGACTGACAATAGTACACCCAACAGCTTGCTGTTACCCCCCCCCCCCCTGCACTCATGTGCATTGCATTCTCTTCTGTCACAGGTTGGGTACATCAATGAGGAGCTGGGGGATGTGCTGGAGGGGGAGGTGGCTGAAGGCCCCAATGGGGTGTTCCGCCTCCAGCGTGTGCACAGGGAGATAGGGGCGGAGCCGGCTACGGTGGCGGACGGTACCCCTGCTGCACAGGAGCGGCTGCACGCCCTGGACCATGTCGTGGTGACTGGGGTGGACCCGGGCCAGGTGCTGGCTTTCAGTGCGGTCACTGCCCTTGGCCAGCGCTGGAGGCGCGATAGCGCCGCGGATTTTGCAGCAAATCCGCCCCCAGAGGGCGAGGGCGTGGGCGTAACGGCGCAGGAGGTGTCAGGGGCGGAGTACCGCGTATGGGCACAGTCTGTCCGCAATGAGCAGGGGGAGGCGCAACGCCGCGGGGCCAACCAGGCGTACAGCGATGCACTCGCGGCGCTCGCGGACAGGCACACGCGCACGGGCCGCTATCAGGTAAGAATTGCAGGGCATTGCAGCAGCACCGGGCCTTGTGTTGTCTTGAGCCAGCACCGCGGGCTCTTGCATGAGTGTGCATACATGCATGCTCTTGCCTTGTGTTGTGCTGGTTCAACAGTGCGGAAGGGCCCACTGCTGTCTATCTCGATGCACAATGTGAGCGAGCACATGACATCATGACGGTTGGACGTGACCGTATTTGTCCTCGTCTCAGCAAGTGCCACGTGACTGCTACAGTTACAGGAGCGCATCAGATTGAAATGCAAGTCTGGAGTGATGTGTGCGTTCATGTTCGTTGCTGCTGCCATTCAAAAGCCTTGTGGGTCTCAGGATCAATGCACATCACACTAAGGACCTGTCATTCACTGAATTCTGGTGCACATGATGTATGACTGTTGCGTAGATAGAGCGAATGATTGTGACAGTGGGAGAAGAAGCCTTGGGGCTGTTGTAATGGTACATAGTATGTCCTCTACAATCTGATGCGGTGGGCCCTCACATGACTCTACCCCAGGGCCTGCCCCCACTGTAATGGTAGCCCTCACTCATTCCGCTCTGTGTACACACGGTGCCCGTCCTGGTGGCTGCATCATTGCAGGTGCTGCGCGCCTACTGCACCACTTGGGGGCACCATGCAGATGCCATGTGGGGAGAGCTGCTGCACCCAGCACGACGGCATCAGAGGTTCAGCCGCTTCCGTGCGCAGCAGGCTGCCATTGCCAAGATGGCAGAAAAGCTGGCCCCAATTCGGCTGCAGCACAGGCCCCCGGGAATGAAGCGTGTGCGGTCCCGCGGCCGCGAGTATCCATGGCGCAGGCGCAGGCACAGGAGGTGGCGCGACACGCACAGGAGGCCCCGTCGAATCATCTTCTTCGGCGCATGTACGCGCTTCCCCGCCAACGGCCGCGCCGCCATTCCCATCAAGAAGTTGGTGGCGCAGCTGGCCTGCCGGTGTCCGACATTGATGACACCACAGCCATACAGTTCCGCCTCGTGCCTGGTGTGTGGACAGCCCACGCGGGGCGGCGGCGATGAGTTTGGGCACAGAAACAGGGTTTGCCGGAACGACAACTGCGCTCTCACTCAGGCGGCGGAGGGGGGGGTTGCTGTCATCAACCGCGACACCAATGCGCGGGCCAACCTCGGTATGCGCGGCGTCTATGCCACGTGCGGCGTCGATGACATCATCCCGGGGTATGTCCCGGCGGATCAAGAAGAGGAGGAGGAAAGCGACGAGGAGGACGACGATGAGGAGGACGGCGACGAGGAAGACGACGAGGACGAGGACGGCGAGGAGGGCGACGACGGCGACGAGGGCGGTGATGGGGGGGGGGGGGCGTCGATGACGGGGAGGGCGGTGGTGACGAGGAGGGGGTCGATGAGGAGGGGGATGCCATAATGGCATGAGGGGCAGTATGGAGGTCATGCAGCCGGGGGGGGGGGGGGGGGGGGGAAGGGGGCACGGGGGGTTTGTCACGCGGTGTGCGGGACTGCTGCAGCAGTACATATCACCAGCCACAGTTGCAACAGCAGCAGACAGAGGGTAGAAGTAGTGTACATCCTGCATGCGGGCGGGCAGTAGCACAATGCTCTACCCCCGCCAGAATTCTGGGCTGGTGTGCCTTCGGGCCTTGGTCACCAAGGAAACTTGAGTACCAAACGGACGTCGCGACGTCTGCGCTGGTCAAGGGCAATCTGCTGTTCGCAGCCTGCGGCAGCATGCCCTCATAATGAGTGAGCCATCAGGGTTAGGTTCTTTGGTCATGGGAATTCGCCTATAACCGGATGCAAAGTCCAGCGCGGAGAATACGCGAGCTCCAGAGCATCTTTGACCAAGTCGTCGATATTCCCTAGCCCGTATTCGTTGCGGCGAGTGACTTTGTTCAAGGGTCTGTAGTCAACGCAGAAGCGAAATTTGTCTTTCAGTGTTACCAACACGGGGTCACTGGCCCAGAGGCCGCTAGCAGGCCTAATCTGACCGCGCTTACGTTCATTCTCAACGGCCCCAAAGATGATTTTGGCCTCTCGCTCAGCCCACCTGCGTGCTTTGTCGGCAATTGGCGCCGCATCGCCAGTATCGATGTCAACGTCAAAGCGGTCCGTCACCTTGGGGTTCTTGGGGTCTTGCGTGAAGGTGCCGCGCCGGTGGCGGAGCACTCTTATGGCGCGCTCGTAGTAGGTGACGCCGTGTTGATCGCGCTGCTTGAGAACGTCAAGCACCTTGCTGTCCTTGCATAGCACTCACTTCATGCAACTCCTCATCTGTGCATGTGCCCAAGGTGGCATTATGCTCCTCTGCCACCTTGCGTGTGAACGCAGCTCTTTCTGCTTCAGGTTGTGTGACAGGGTCTGGCTCAGATGTGTTGCGCTTTGGGGCGCAAGAGGAGGAGTCTGGCTGTCGTGCAGGTCCAGACCTGTCCACGGCAGGCGCGTCTTGGCCAAGATGCTTCAACGCTATTCTAGTCAGGTTTGCAGTGAGTTCGTCCCTGCCAACATCCTTGTCGCAGATAATGTCAGGCGTTTCAATGACACCTATAATCGCGCCTTCAGGTATGAACACTGGCATGGTCAAAGTATTCTCGGCTAGCAGCCCGAGCGGCTTGTGCGGTGACGCGAAATTCACCGTATCCATGAGCACAGTGCCTTGAGCGGCCAGCCTGTTCACTGTCACAGACGCCTGTGGCGCGTCAGCAGTGAGCAGCACTTCAACAGGTCCAGAGCCCTGTACTGGCGGGTGTGACACAACTTCAATGGTGCTAGCGGTGTCAGCATTGATTACTCGATCATGCGTTGTGCGCAGAAGGTATGTGCGCGCTAGCAAAGTGGGTTTCTGGGATGTTTGCACTCTGGCAGTGCCCACTTTGAGCGAGTTTGCCGGGGGGGGAACTAGAGTCCCCAACCTCGTGTGCTCGCGCATAGGCACAACAGGTCCAGCAGAGCCAGCGGGATGGAAGCGCATCCCGTGTTCATATGCGATGGATGAGCCAAACTTGCCAAAGAAGCTAGACCCTAGGATGGCCTCATAGGGCAAGTCCAATACATAAAAAGCATGTGTGAAAATTGTGTCTTTGAAGCGCACCTGGGCGTGCACAACACCAGTGGTCGGCACTGATTTCTTGACGTCAGCTAGTTCAACACTGGTAAAGTCGCCATCAGAGAGCGGGCAAATCGAGCCGTGTGGCAGCTGTTGTGCGCGCTCGGTGTTGATGAACTCGGCCTCGGCGCCATTGTCCACCAGCGCGTCAAGCACCAGCTCCTGTATGCCATCACCGACCTGTGTGCGCACTGGCATGCGCACAAAGCCGTTTTTCTTGGGTTTGCCAATCTCATGCGCTCTCTGCAAGGCCTTAGGCGGCCTGTGGCGTGCTTGCCATCTGGGCATGGCTTTAAGTGCGTCAGTCGTGACAGCGCTCAAACCAGGTTGCTGAGCATCAGACTGCTGCACGTCCGAATCGTTGTCTGTACTGCTCGCAACATCAAGTGGTACTTCCACAAGGCTTGCATTCGACGTCTTGCAGGAATCAGAAGCAGCAAGCTCTTCTTCATCCTCGCCGTATACCCAGGCAGTTTTTGAAGCTGGCACGTCACCTCCAGAAATTAACGTGGCAAGCAACATGCGCCCTGTATTGCGTGTGAACTGGTAGAAGCTGCTCACGCAAGCACTAGCCAGACGCAGCACTGCGGGTTGTTCAAGACTAGACTCCACCATCCATTCAGGAGGGGGAGAGGTGTGGTCATGCACCACTACCTCACCCGGTGCAAGCTCAGTGGTATCCTTAGGACTAGGCCATTCTGCAGGCAGGGGAATGCAACTGCATGCAAAGCGAGCATGATTGCTGCCACACAGTTGGCTTGCACTAGGTTTGCAGCCCAACGTTTCTTCTGGCTCGCTATAGCCAAGCAAGGACATGACTTGGTCAGGGCTCAGCACAAGAGCTTTACTGGCTGGTCCCGCATCTTTTTCGCGCGACTGGTAAGATGAGGAAGGGCCTCGCCCAGGTTGGCGAGTGACAGGGCTAGGAAGCGGCATGTCAGTGGACAGCACGCCTGGCGTCGTGGGCTGCCTAGGGTACCAGTAAAACGTGTCATGGGAGCAGCCAAGATGCTCGCGAACAGTGCAAGGCTTACTGGTGCGAAAGCGCTCATTGAGAATTGCACTCAAGCGTGCAAAGCGCTCAGGCAGTCGAGAAGTGTTCGGAGCAGACACAGTGTAAATGCGCTCGCGTGAAGATGCACCATTTACGTCTGTGCCACGAAACTGCACCTCATAGGTGGAATACCCCCTTGTTCCCGTGATGCGGCAAAAGTCGCGCCACGAGTTGGATAGGAGCATCCTAGGCACGGTCTCGTTTACTATCAAGGCTGGCAGGCAATCAGCAGCGATCTGCGCTACATGTACGAATGTGCGCGCTGCATCGCCCTCAATCCCCTTTCCGGCTGGGGAAACTCAACACATGAAGTTGTGTTCCAGATGACGTCTGGCGGGAGCTCCTTGAGCCGCTTGCGGACCTTGGAGCTAGCTATATCTGCGCAAATGACTTCTGTGCCTGGGAAGAGCTTCATGTGCTGCTCGCACGTAGTCTTGCAACTATCCACCGCAAGTACTACCTGCACGTCTGCGTCTGCTGCACGTGCAAACTCCTGCAAACCCCTATGCACCCCCCCTATGCCGCAACACGACTCTGCTACCCGCAGCTGCTTCCTGCCGGACGACGTCACGCCGGCATTTGGCACCTCCTTAGGCTGCGGACGCGGCACGGGCAAAGTGGCGGAAGAGATGGGGCCAGTCTTAAAACAGGAGCCTTGGTCTTACTTCTAGACGCGGTGGCTGGGTCGAGAGTGACACCTTGTGCTGCAAGTGATGCACAACCAGGCGTGTCACCAGTATCTGGAGCAGTCACGTGTGCATCAAAGTCAGGCATGCACGCTGCTGATTCACTATGCGCGTACAAGACCGAGGTTAGCATATCAATGCCAACTGTCTTGTCAAGCACGCATGTGACCGGTGCGCTGGCCTTAACGGCCACTGGCTGCGCAGCTGGTACTTCAAACATGTCTCGCGTTGAGCTAGTGAGATGTTTGACTAGCCCAAGTGGCTCTGGCGCGTCAACATCCATGGGTACACTAGGCAAGACATGGGAAGTAGTCGCAGGTGACTCACTCGTCCGGTTGCGCTTCTGGGCGCGGAGCTCGTCACATCTGGCTTCAAGCTGGTCATGGGGCCGCTTCTCCTTCTTCAGCTTCTCGATGCGCTGGCTGTACCAAGGGGCGCGCTGCACCTTGTGCTCGTGCAGCTTGCCGTCGCCGGGGAAGTGCTTGTGGCAGCTTCTGGGGCTTGCCGACTGGCTTGTCAGGCTGCATCTGGGGGGTCTTGGCGGCGAACATTGCGGCGGACTTGGCAGCGCCGCGGGCTGAGCTGGCGCCGCTGGAGCTAGTTGTGATAGCAGTGCCGCCGGTGATGTCGGCGAGGGCGTAGCCGGCGAGCTCTGCAGCCGACTTGAGGTTGTGCTTGAAGACTGCGAGCTCCTCTGGGCGCAGCGCCTTGTAGCAATCGGCGGCGCGCGCGCAGGGTCGAGAACGTCGTCTGCGCCGACAGTCGGCGCGGGGCGTGGGAGCTGTCATAGCTGCCAGTGTAGCCGCTGGTGTAGCTGAGTGTAGCTGGGCGCTGGCGCGAGGGGTAGGCGCCTGCGTTCAGGGGGTACTGCTGCTGAGCACTGGGGTGTACTGGCAGCTGCTGAGCGCTGGGGGCAGCTGCTGAGCGCTGGGGGCAGTTGCTGGGCGCTGGGGGCAGTTGCTGGGCGCCAAAGAGCTTGTGGCGCGCGTGCTGGGCAGCGTTGGCAAAGAGCGCCGGCGCTGTTTCGATGACGAAGGGCTTGGACTCCGCGGTGAGCTTCGTCGCGAGCGGCGGAGGCCAGCGCCAAGTTGCGCTCGATCTCTGCGTCAATGTCGCTCGCAGCGTTCTCAATGCTCTCGCGGTTCATTGGAAGGGTCGAGTTTGCTAGGTGCGACGGCGGGAATAGTATTAGAGAAGCTCGATGGGTTGAAGAAAGGAGCGGGGCCGTGGCTCATGGTGGCGCGCATGCTCTCCGCGGCATGGCGCACAGCCGCGTCATCAACGCCCGGGAGGCGTTCCAGAGTTCCGGAGTCCCTGACAATGTTGTCAAGCTGCACAGACCCAGCACTGGGCGTCGGCACAGCTGCAGCGGACGTTGCAGCCGGCAGATTTCCCAGCGTCACGGGGGTACCAGCAGCGGCGGCAGTTACAGCAGGCGGAGTGGTGGACGTTGCGAGCGAGACGATCGAGGTGTCCGCGACCGACATACCGACCTGTTCAGCTGGAGGCGCTGACACAGGCTGCGCAGAGCAGAGCTGCGCCTGGGCACCCACACTACTGCTCCCACTTTCACCACTAGCTCCCGCAACTCCAGTTTCCCCTGAGGCCGCTTCGCCGGCCGCAGGCTGCCCGGCGTTACCAGCGCGGTTTGCAGCGTCTCCCTGAAGCACGAGAATAAGGCAGCAACTCACCACAGCGCGCACTTTGTGGCAAGCGGGCAAACGCCGCGACTCAAAACATGCGCGTTGGCGGCGTGCTGGAGCACTCAAGATTTTCGCTCTAGGCAGCGCGGTCTGCTCAAAGGTTATGCAGTTCTGCTCAAAGGTTATGCAGAAGTCATCCCCCCTCCACTTAAAAAGTGCTGGAGGATCCACAAGGTCTAGTCCAGACAGCGTATAACAACTCCACATTGTTAACTCGATGCTTCGGGGTGATCAGTCCCGCAGCATTTGAGTTTCACGCTGTGTGCGATTTTGTGCCAGGAATCAAGTGCACTTCAGCCGGTGGTGCTCACACCGATTGATCAAAAACCGCTGTTTGCATAATCACACGTCTATGCTCACGGAATTCTACAAGCAGCTGCAGCATCTTGGTTTTATGCTCGGCGGCTGTTGTGCTTCAAGGGAGCGCGAGTCTAGTTTTTCGTTGCTAACTGTGTCGTCGTGTGCAGGGAAACACGACTTGCCATGACATAATAGCAACTGATGGATCCTGACGCATCAGGTTATACCTCAGCATCCCTATGGTTTCCTTGATGCTGCCATCGCGACAACGTATTCGCGGACGCTGCACTTCGGAATACCCTTCGTGCCTAGCTGCACGGTTGCGGAGAGACTAGTTGGCGAGTTCTAGCTTGTTCTGGTGCTAACGCTGTCGATAGCAAGTTGGAGCTGAGCCATCTGATACAGCAAACGGCCTGGCTTCCATGCTGCCAAAGGCAGATGGGCTGTAGCGCTGCTAGCGAGACCATGTTGCAGCCAACTTGCTGGACAAACATTAGCAAAGCAAGAGCATGAGACACATCTCTGTGGACATGGACTGAAGGCCACTTGAATGGCTCAGCTCCAGAAAGGCTTGCTGTTTCCCAGCAGGATATCTCTCTTGCCCAGTGCCAGAACCAAGAGTGAGCAAAAGGGCCTTGTCCTCAAGTGCTGGCCAGGACTTGAAGTTGAAGAACGGTCCCAGGAATGGTCCGGTTCTAGAACGACTCCCCTGGTGCTCTGTACTGAACTAGCACAGAAAACAGAGAGCTTGTATCAGTTGCAACGGAGAACCCCACAAAGAGATAGAAGTCCAAGTGTTTGTTTGTTTGTCAAACCAAGGAAGTGATTTATTTAGCACGTGTGCAATTGCCCAGCAGGAACTTCAACTGTGCTGAGCATCAGCCACGCCCCCGGAGAAGTCCCCTTTCCCCCCACAAGTAGCCTCATCTCAACCTTATATATAACCCCTGATGGATTCACCATACAGGCCTACTCCGCCTGCAGCATGCTCGAGGTGACCACGTGTACCTAAAAGAAGGGCGAATATTGCCCAATTACCACCCGAAAAGCCACCACTGCCACAGCAACGGCTTTGAAGTTTGCTGTGCCAAAAGTTGTTGGCACTTTGTTGGCGCTGACCTTGCCAGAATGTGGTGCTGGTAAACATGTACTTTTTATTGATTCTCGCTCAGGGCGCGAAAAAGCCCAGATGATGGTCTAACTTGATGCTGCTGTACGGAATCTGCATGTCGTGTGACTTCTGAAAGTGTCTCAACGACAACCACTCAAACGCCGCCGCCAAATGGCATCTCGGGATCCTCCCCTACGTCCTCCTCCATGTGCCCCCCCCCCCCTGGATTCTGCCATGTGTGTCATGACATGGCCAGAGTACACCATGTGGAGCGCTGCCGACAGTGCCGAGCGTAAGCGCGCCAGGGCGATGCCCTTAAGAGCTTTAGGCTGCGCTCCTCCGGGCACTGACATCCTGCTGGCATACTCCGTTGCCACAGCCTCCAGCAGCTTCCGCCCCTGCTCCCCGATGCTGCCAAAAGACCCGATTGCCAAAGTGGCAAGTTTGTAGCAATTCTGGTCATAACAACCAGAATAGTGGGATAATTTGGCGGCCTCTTGATCGCGGCAGCAGCGCTCGGGGTCTGCTGCAGTCTTCGCCGCCCGCGACGCCACCTGTGCCTCGAAGCAGGTGACGTCCACCATGAGCGGTATGTGACGTGTCGGGTCGTCGTAGCCGGTCACCGGGAAGGCGTCGGCAGGCAGCACGATGTCCGTCCTGCGACTCCCCGGCGGCCCGGCGGATCCCAGAAACGGCGTGTAGTCCTTGTCCACCAGTCCCGTTTTGAGGTATTGCCGCAGGATGCGCTGCGTGGCCCTCTTGACGCTATTGTGGACGATGGTGTCGTGCGCCTTGACGCGTGGCGCTTGACACAGACGTGCATGCAGGGTGCCGCCCGGCGACTTCCCGCACAGCTTGCAGCCTGCCGTCTGCTCCTCTACTCCGATGGCGCGTTTGACGGCCAGCTGCCAGGATAGGCCATTGAACGAAGCCGTTGTGGAGTACATGGGCTCGTTGAGGAATGCCATGCCGATCGAGTGCATGTGGCGCTGCGACCGGAATCGAGCAAGTGCTTGCGTGCGTTGCGTGCCTAAACATGTACTTTTTATTAATTCTCGCTCAGGGCGCGAAAAAGCCCAGACATGTACTTGACATGGTGGCAGCAAAGTGTGGTGGCAGAACAGTTGGTATTCCCTATTAGTAAGCACGTGTATAGTGTACACGCGCCAGAAAGACGCGTGTGTTCGTTCTCGTTCAGATTCAAGCAAGCTGACCGACCCGCTTTGAGCGCAATTTGCAAAAACGGCTGCAAAAACGGCTCTCTTTCCGGGGTCCCCCCCCCCCCCCCCCCCCCCCCCATCGCTTTAGGAGTGGGTGCTTCCTTGTACAGTAGGTTCCTTTCTCGCAAAAGAAGGCATATGTGAGTGGAGATGTTGTACCTTGTGCTGAAATGGGCATTGTTGTGGGTTGGTCAGAAAATAGTTTGCGCTGCGCTCGACAGGTACAGTTTCTCCACATTGCGATTATCAGAGATCGAGTCGCGAATCGAGTCTCGAGCCGACTTTCTGAAATCGGTGATAACCACGCACTTCTCAGGCTGAGTAGTTCTGCTGTACTTAGTGCAAGTGAGGCAGTCATGTTCACAGACCTGTAGGACGCCATGGAGGGCATCCCAAATAGCGATATGTCACAACGCACAAGCTGGCAGCAGCAGGCACCGCAGCAGTACATGAAGGTCATAGCTTGCTTTCTGTGCTTGTCGCTGCTGATATGTGAGGGAGCGGCATACAGCAGTGCCTTCGTTCAAAGCACATGGGGATCGCGCGCGGGGCACATATTGCCGGAAAGGAGAGCCATGAAGCGCGGGATGATGCCGCAGATGCTCTGGAGCGGCGGCAGGCGCACACGTCCGGATCAAGTAACTGTGAACATTGAGCGTCCAAGCCTCAATTCCCGTCGAATTAGCGGGAGCATCATCGTGGACAAACCCATAGAGGTGAGAAAGAGTTGGTATGAGAGGAGAGCATGATGTGCTTTGTGAAAGCTTACCCTTTTGAGGTGAAGCTTCTTAAAAGAGTTTACTCCGCCTGAAACGAACGTTACGCTCTTTAACAACTCATCATGCCAAGCACGGAGAAAGAGGTGCGCATGTGCATTATTCAGATGATCAACGCCCATTTTGCCCCATCAAACTGCGGATATTACATATCATCGCACCCCTTGTTTTATCGTCACTCAGGTCATTTTTTGGGTTGATATGGCAATGCACACGTAGGGGGGGCACCTCGTCTTGTGTAGCTTCGCATCCGTCTGTTTGTTCTTGACGGCAGTCGCTATGTCGCACAGTTCTACTGCGCTGCAACTAGTTTCAACGCAATTCTTTCGGCTGCTCTTGGCATCAGGTTGAAGCTGAGAATAGCAAACTGTGAGCAGCATTAGTTGCTTTAGCACCCATCACGCCTTGTGTAGAGCTGGCAGCGGCTTACTGGCATACGATGCGACTGGCTGTAAGGGTTTAAAAATGTGAGTGGCAGGATCCTCCAGCAAATAATGCGCTTCAGACGGGCCAGCTGCCAATGTGCACACAGCGTGAAGGGAAGGACTCACTCACTCATGTCTTGGTTCTTATCGGCAAAGCATCCACCTTCATTACTTGCACCACAAACACCATGTCCACCTGACCTTGTTACAGTAGATCCAAGAAATGTTCAATAAAGTCATTTATGAAAAAATGGCACAAGTGAAAGCTTCAGGTATCGTACATGCTGAAGCCTCAGTTATGCATGGGAACAATGGTGTAACAGGCATGTCGCAGGGCTCCTAGACACCACAAGTGACAGCTATGTGATCTCCAAACCGTATCAGATGTTTGTGTTGGGCTGTGTTCCTGCATGCGCATGTTGCAAAGGGTCCAGGAGCAGCATGCAATGGCATATTATGGTTCCTTCATGCATTTACAAATGTTGGTTTTGTATCGTGTGTCAGCCCTCTCTGTTGGCTGTGTTGTGGAGCTTGTGGGTTGCTGCACATACACTTGAGATTGAGATCCATAGTGAAAGCAGGGCAAAGGCGGATGCTCACAAGGCTAGCTGATGTTTCGCCTCATCATTGATGTGCCTCAAGGTGATACAAATCTCAACCAAAGTGTTAGCAAACAACATTGAGGCTGCTACTGATTTTGCTAGAATGAGCTTTGCACATGCCCCGCCACACTTACAGCATTCAAGCGTAACTGCTCATGCGTTTGGCTGCGCCTGCTGCTTGAGGCGTCAGTTCCCTTAGAAACATATTCAACGCACACTGATCAACTAAGATGCACGCGCAGGCAACTCAGATATACCCTGGCTTGACAACTTATGTTTCCAAAGCAGCATGATGCATATGAAAACAAATAAATGCAATTATCAGCGCGTATGGGTGCATCGTTTTGGCACGGTCATCATGCTCTCCCTCCCTCTTTGCTGTTTTTCACCAATCAGGTCTGATGTAGATGTTGCGATAACCATTGTACAATTTAATTTTGGTTCATTGAGCAGCCATTGTGGTTCAGCCTGAAAGCAAGTGCTACTGATGACGTAGTTTCAGAGTCAGTGCTGCTGATGGCACGCAACTGCCCACAGAAGTGACGACAGTTAGTTGCTGGTTAACTTTACAAGGCTACACAGGCTGTGTCTTAGCAGCAGGTGCTTGTACAACATACCATCACCAATGGACTGCTACTCCCTTTTTATGGCATCACATCTTGCCCATTTTACCACAAGCTTGAATGCGTGGCCATGGCTCACTTATACTGCAAAATCTGTCATGTTGGTTTGACCTGTTGTTTTCCCTTGCTGGGGCAGGACGTGTGGCTAGTGTTGACGGACTACGACAGGCTCTCAGATTATGTGCCGAACTTGACCCAGAGTCGGCAGGTGCCATCGCCAACAGGCGGCATACGCTTGTTCCAAGAAGGGGCTCAGCAAATAGTGGGCTTCGACTTTCGGGCCAGTTTGGTGATGGATATGGAGGAGCACTATGGGGATCCTGACGACAAGCTTGCAATGAGGAAAATCAAGTTCAAACTGGTGGACTCTGCCATGTTCACGGACTTTAGTGGGGAGTGGCGGCTGCAGTTCAACAGCAGGATTGTCAACAAAGGGGCTGGCCCAGGGCAGGTAAGCAAAATCTGTCTGCACAAGTGCTCTGCAAATGCTTTTCATGGTGGAGTCTCTCTATTTGGAATTTGGGTCCGTTTGTGAGTTTCAGCGCAGCATGCCTCGTCCATCAGAGGAAGCTTTGCATGATGCTGCAATTGCTATACCTGCCCAGCAGCTTCTCTCTTGTGGGATTGGATAGACTGCAGTATTACTCCCGTTATGCATAACGCATAGCAAGTGCATGTAAAGGTTTTGTTGATGCTTACTTTCTGATGCAAATCCACGTTCTGTGTGCCTCGACGTAAGGCTACCGCACTCTGAGGCTTGAACACTGATCACTACAGGGGGGGATCACAACATAGATGATGACTGCTTGACATAAGAGCTGTCACAGTATTTGTAAGAGCGACCTGACTGCTGAATGCGGATCTGTTCGATATAAAAGCAATGCGGTGCTGATTGGGGCTGACCGCTCTTGTATTGTGCCCACACACCACTCGTCGCTGTATGGTTGATGCATGAACGGCGGCTTTGATGTGATGTAATGTGTGATTTCTCATGGGCTCATACGTATCACAGCGATTACGCACACGGTGCCGAGGCCGCCAGTGCTGTGCGGTTGTTTTTCGGCTTAAATTGAAGGGAAGTTGAATATGGTCACAGTCAACCCTAGTTGGATGCCTCAAAGCCCAAGTCTAGGGTAAGAGTTAGCCTCGGGTGCAACCCTGCTTAAGCACAAGGCCAAAGGAGCGGTTACAGTATCAGAGCGGCGAGGCTGGCAGGCCGGACTCGCTCTTATATCGTGACTTCCGATTTATTTCAAAGAAGGGCGGGACGAAATAAAGTACCAATACACGTGCATTTGTTATTGTACTTTTTATTAATTCTCGCTCAGGGCGCGAAAAAGCCCAGATGATTGGCATCTAGCTGTAAGGAATCTACATGTCGTATGACGGTCTGAAAGTGTCGCAACGACAACCACTCAAACGCCGCCGCCGCCAAATGGCATCTCGGGGTCCTCCCCTACGTCCTCCTCCATGTGCCCCCCCCCCCTGGATTCTGCCATGTGTGTCATGACACGGCCAGAGTACGCCATGTGGAGCGCTGCCGACAGTGCCGAGCGTAAGCGCGCCAGGGCGATGCCCTTGATTTTTTTTTATTTATTGTACTTATCATCAGAGGGGACCTTGTGATGTGAGTGTGCCACATGCATTTGGCAGGATCACCAGGGGGCTGACCGCAGTAATTTTGCAGCAAATGTCTTGTAGTACAAAACCCTCATTAAGGCATGTATGTCTGAAGTGCATGTTCTTGATGCTGATTGCGGCATGGACTGATACAGATGGCTGCATGCTGCAATTGGTGCAGGAGAAATACACATACAGCACCAAGGTTTTCTACATGGTCAACATACGACCAAAGGGAGTGGTGCCAGTCGTGGCTCTGGAATGGCAGATCAGCGAGGAGGTCCCCAACAACTTGGCCGCTGTGAAGCGCACAGCAGAGGTCATGGACAGCGCATTCTTTGATGCACGCCAGCAAGCCATGGATGCACGCCAATTGCGCAGTGGCGTATATATTAGTGGTTACTCACAAGCATCTGCCACTGCCGCTGCTGTGGCTGCGGTGTCTGCTGCAAATGTGGCATTGACAACACAACAACCAGTGTTGCAGCAACAGCAGCAGCGTTATCCGTTGCCACCTGACCAATCTGCTGCGGGTGTTGATAGCAACGGGTGGGAAACAGATGAGACGCTTGAGGCTTACATCCAGAAAATTTCCGCAAATCGCAAATAAATAGTGCTCATGCTACACCAGGGTTCCTTGTCAGGCTGACATGGGTGTTGTCGCTGTTTTGTTGTTCATTGCTCAGTGTCTCTACTTGAGTTTGCTGCATCGATGGGAAGTTGATTGTAACGGCCTTTGAAGTTTGCTGCGTCATGGTTTTACAAGTAGCGCTTCCCGGCGTTGACATTGCCAGAGCGTGGTGGTGCGCTTCATGTGGTGGCAGCACGGTTTGAAAGCAACACAGATGTGACTATACCGCAGCATGCGCGTAACATGGTCTCAAAGAAAAGCACACGAGGTGACACACATTGCGATTTTGTGTGTATGAACAGCAGGACTTGTGGACTTGTATTATAAAGCCCCAAGGGACGCCGGGTTGTTAATGCAATAGATGAGTTTGCGTCAATGAGCACGTTCTCACATGAGACTTTGAACTTCAAGTTGATGTAAGTTGAAGTCCAAAGTTCAACTGTCTGCATGAAACCAAAAAGAATTGCGCGCAGTTTGCTGGCGCCATGGCGTGCTACAGCCACAACGTGGTCATCATTGGCAAGGCTCCCCACTTTGATGACGTTCTATACAAGTCTGGCATGGAGCCGCCCTTCAATTTAGAGAGTTTTGAGGTGTACGCAAAGTTGAACCACTTCGACGAGAACATAGCGTTTTGGCGCGCTGTGGAGGCCTTTAAAGCAACAGACACATCCACAGTATCCGCCACAACCTATGTCGACAGCATCTTGCAGATACTGGAAACGTACGTCATGGAGAAAGCATCAGCGCAGGTCAACCTCAGCGCCAGGGAGCGACAGGCAAGAGCAATGCCCACATCGAGGTCTTAGCAGCACCTACCTTACCAATTTGAATGCTGCATGTCCTGTCATGTGGAGTCCATGAGACATGGATGCAGACAGATGCTTGGTGCCCATGCTCATGTGGCATCGCACATTTGGCTCTGGCTTTGGTTCTGTGTGCTGTTGTACAGGCAACTGAGACAGCGGCGAAGCAAGCGATCGCTGCTGCATGTCATGCCAATGGAGACTCTGGCGTGTCCATGGACCTTTCATTATTTGATTGCGCTCAGGACGCCATCAAAACCATGGTGGAAAGGGATCAGTACTCCACGTAAGCACTGTGACCAATGTTGGCTCCTCGATGCGCAACAAACATAGCCATGCGCACGTGTGGTTGTGTGCAAGTGTACCTGAGTTGTCACTGATGTCATTCAGCTCAGAGGGTAACTGTTGACCCTGGGCGTTTTGCCAGTGATGCTCAAGTGAGTGCTTTCCGGAGAGCAGGTGTATACCGCGCAAACCCGACTCACATTGAGAGGCTTATACTTACTAAGTACTGCTGCGAAGTAGTGTGATGCATGTACTTTTTATTGAATTCTCATTCATGGACTTCTTGTAGTGATGTACATTTCTGGAAGATCTGAGCTTCCAGACCAAGAGTGATGCTAGAGCAGCATCAGTGCGGTCACCGCAAAATCTGCTGCAATGCCAGCAGTGCACGACGCCAGCGCCACCAATATGACTCACAGGATGTCATATTGACAGGTGCGAACAACTCGTGACCAACGGCGAGCACAGGCGGTGTGCGCCTCGAATGCTAACAATAACACTGGCAGCTGGAGGCTTGATAGTCCCTTCCGCCCAGCAGCGGCCATCCTGTGTGAATATGCATGCACTCTCTTTATAGGACCCCAGCTGCATCCAGCAATTTGGCGTACTGGCCTTTGTAACAAATACAAGTATGGAACAACTGTTTTTGGTTGTGCCATTTCCTGCGCCGTGAAATGCATGTCTGCTGGTAACTGCAAGTCTGCTGGGGGTGACCATGACCAAATATTTTCAAATTTCTCTCTGTTTACCATGCGATTCAATCGGATACAATCAATCAATCGCTTTCTATTAACGTCAATGTCAACGAATCCATCGCGACCAATTCTGTGTGGTAAGATCACAGCCACCTAAACCCTTTAGGGGGGGGGGGGGGGGGGGCTCGCGCTGCCTGTTGTCAAATACTTCTGGTGCACTACAGAGCCAGTCTCTTCTGTAACAGCGCCTGCATCACTGGTAGCGTGTTTTGCATAACAGCTTGAGGTACTGCGATGTGTTCAATAACCAGGCTAAATGGTTACAAAAGGGAGAACACACGCGGCTGCGACAGCATACGGCTGTGTGCTAGTACGGACACCTATGCTGACACTGGTTGCAGCAGGTACATACTGACTGTCATGCATGCATCAGTGGATTTGCCATACGTGGTAAATGGCCAGCTTGCTGTTAACGTTCCCTGGGTCTACGCTTCAACGACCACCTAATAGCCAACCTAAGACCCCTAATTTGATCCAGTGCTCTTCGGACCGCAGAGATCGACGGAGGATATTGCTAACCACATCGCACCGTACTGCTGCTGTCGTGCAGATATGTGGAGGAAATGGTGCTTGAGAAGCGGGTGAGTTGAGAATTGTATGCTTACTGCAGCGTTCGTGGTGGTAACACTACAGGCACCAGCCACCTGCACATATAGCTAGGGTTGCTCTGCGCTGGTCTGGGCGGCATGGCAAGTGCCTGTTACTTTTGCGGGTTGTCTCGCCAAAATCGCCTTTGCTTTCCAATGAGTTTAGGTAGGACATTGATTGTAATTGTATCATAAGGTATTGAAAAAATGCCGTAGATCGCAAGTATCCGCACAATCATACTAGTCTAGTATTGCAAGTGCGCCATAATGTAAACCGCAACTCTATCAGCGCCGTACTTATGCACTGGGGGGGGGGGGGCGTATATATACTTCTATTTATTTATTCAGGCCGATGCGGTTGGTGAACGAGAAGCAAGTGAACAGCAGTTGTCTGCTGGTCAGGTGAAGCTGCCAAGTTGCCATGCTTGCCGCACCAACAAGTACTTTGTTCCCTCCTGCTTTGCCCCTAGCCTCATGCGCTTCGCTGAGCACTCTTGCCTTGCTTAAGCTGGGTCTAAGGTGTCAAGCTCATCTGTATATGTCTGTATCGCTGCTACCAGCAGCGGCAGGAGGCATGCCATCTAGCGGTGGTCCTGGCGCTGGTGCACTTTGAAGCTCGCGTGTCCGATGCATGACAGCATGCGACTTCACTGCAAGTGTGTTGGATCATCAGACCTGGCTTAGGGTACACAAGCTGACTCATTCAGAGCATTGCAGCACATTGCTTTGCATGGACATGATGGGTGTTTTCTCTCAGCGTGAGGGGTTTACCACGCTTTGGGCATCTCAGCGTGACATGGTCTCAGGCATGGCTGTATGCTGACGGCCTGGGTTTGGTGAAATGGGCTCACCCTGCCATCCGATACGGCACCAAATCTCATGATTGACATCACGCGCGCTTATCACCAACGTATACTCAGACATTCTAGGCTGCTGTGTGGCGTTTCCGTGCAGATCAACTTGGCTAAGAGCGAGGCGTTATGGTGGCTACACGTGGACAAGGTTTCGCTGGACAAGGCCAGTGCTCAACAAAACTCATGGCCTGGTCCTCACATGACATGATTTTCCTCATAGTCTACCAAGTGGGCTCACATCACTTGGTTTCCTCACAATGAGTAAAGTGCCCACATCACTTGGTGTTCCTCACAGTAATCACAACATCTCAGTTTTGCTACGTGCCTCAATGAGGCTCGCACTTACTTTGGTTTAATAGGGTCAGCCTCATGTGGTACGTGCCAGACCACAATTGCTGACCGGTGCTTTGCCACCTCTCAAGCTTTCCTGAGCTTCATGAAATGCATTATGTATGCTGATGCTGCCATCTATTTCTGTTTGCAGTCAAAACTACAGCAGTCACAGCAAAGGAACTCTGAGCAATAATATGACGGTGCCACCTGACACAAGCCACTTGGTATGCGGGCCACAGGTTATTCTACCATGAGCACAGTTTCATGTGATGGGCTCACTTCAAGCAAGCTGAATTCAGTGCCCTTTTGCAGCTTACCACGTGGCACAAAAGCTGCTCGCTCTGATGCTGCAGCTTTCTCAATTTGGCCTGGCATGAGTGCTCGTGAACAAATTATTCCACAATCTAATGATGCATGGCTGATACGGGCAATCTCTTGCTAGACATGATTGTTTGTTGATGAATCCATCTCGCTTTTGTTAGGGTCTGTATGCTGATGTTCTCAGTGTCTTCTCTTCTGGTTGCAACTGCTGCCGTCTGCTGCAGTTCTTCACCTTTCCCAGCCCAATCAATGATGCAGAGTCCAGGTGTCACAATGTGCTCACGGTGCGTACCTCAAGCTGACCAGCAGTGACATGAAGTAGGATGCGTAGGTCCTGTCCATGGCAATGCAGATGCAGCAGTGTCCCCTTTTCGTTGACCCCCTATGCAAGCAGCCTCAGTTCTTGGGTGGCGAGCTTGAAGCAAGTGCTGTTCATTGCTTGATTGCTGCCATGGCGTAGCATTGTCTGCCAATACGGTGTTTTCGTTAGGTAGCATCATTTGCTTGGGACTCCAGGTGTCAACTGCTCATGTGCGCTCTCGCAATAAATCATGCGCACATACCTGTGATACTCGGTTACTTTATTCTCAGGTGCAGCATGGGCGATATGAGGCCCACCACACCTGTAGCCCACGATGAGCTCAAAATGGACGGACACCTTGACCAAATAAACTTTGACATTGCTGTCAGACGCCGTGCTTGTGACGGCATGCGGTGCTGTCACATATTGTGTAATGCATGTGCTAAACAAACGATGACGCCAGACATGACACAACTTGATTATTGTGTGGTGTTCTGCTTCCATCTTACAGGCTTTGATCATCATAGTGGCCAATCTGCTGGCGTACTTTGCTGACTTAGCGTACCTCTTCATCTACTTGCTCTATTATTGTGTGGTGTTCTGCTTCCATCTTACAGGCTCTGATCATCATAGTGGCCAATCTGCTGGCGTACTTTGCTGACTTTCCGTACCTCTTCATCTACTTGCTCTACGGCTTTGTGGCAAGGACGTTGTGTGGGCCACGACTGGATCCACAGGTCAGTTCCACAGCAGTGGTAGGGTAAAATCCCCCCTCTTAACAAGTATCTACACATTAGACCCCTACATATGGTGTTGGGAAATGCTCACATCAGGGGATGCAACCGCTTGAAAGTGGTTTCACAAGCGCGCATGTTGTGATGGTTACAAGCGCAGCTGGTGTGGACCTTACTGGCTTAGGGGCTTGCAGGCGTGGCGGCTGTCCTGTGAGCCATGTGACATAAGTGCGCTT
Source organism: Tribonema minus (assembly GCA_017506865.1). NCBI lineage: Eukaryota > Xanthophyceae > Tribonematales > Tribonemataceae > Tribonema > Tribonema minus. Next base: position 295,132 of record JAFCMP010000040.1, read on the forward strand.
CATCATGGTTTGTCCAACACCCCTGATGTAGCTGTCGCATGTTTCATGAGATCTCATATGAGGCAGTTCTCCAGATGGTCAAGGATGAGGAATTGCACAGCCAACATCGCACACACGCATGATTGCTAACTTGACGCAAGGACAGGCAGCGACCCTGCCTCGTTCTCATCACTGTGACTCAATGTGCCATCTGTTGGTGTCAATGCTGCGCTGCACCGTGTTGCCCGTTCTGCGCCTCACTTATTGCGACCAACTGGTCATGGTGTTTGGCGAGTGACATCAAGCTGACATGATGCACGCCAGCAGCATGCATGTCTTGCTGGCAGAGATGAAGTTCTGGAAACAGTCCAATAGGCACTGAATCTACTGCTCACATTGCTGCTGTGCGTACGCAGGCTTTGCTGGTGCTGTTTGTAGTACGGCCACTTGCGGTGGATAAGTTGGGGCTGCTCAAGGTGGGTAGTGTTGCGGAAGCGCCTGTTGACTATTGCCAACTTCTATATTCATGTTTCGTTGTTGTACTAGGCGCACGGTTGTCGTAGAATGTGTTTCGAAGCATTGTACTTGTGCTATTGCCAGCCACAGAGACAGTTGCTAAAAACGCGATATCTGTCAAGTAAAGATCTGTACCATCGCCTTAGCTCAGCAGCGGAAGCAAGTATGGTAATTTGTAACATATGTATGGTAGTTTGTAACATAATGTTACAAACTACCTGGTGAGGCCGCAAAAAACCAAACACAAGCTATTTGCAACAACTACTACAAGAACTTGATAAGAATAACCTGCAGTGCTGCTGGGGGTGCCGGATCGGAATCTTGGCCTCATCAAACGACTTCACTTCACCTGCACAGCAACTCCACTGCAACCTAACTGCAAAGTCTCTGACCAAGACTTTCTGCTGATTTCTCCTGAACCCATTTTTGAGTTGCGGCTGTGGAGCTCATTGTGGTTGTGCATGCAGATGCGGCAACGGTGCTTTGGCGCTTTCTGCAAACAGCTGTACTGTGGCGACACTTTGGCTTTTATACTTTGAATGTCAAAACAGTACGTCGGCACCACGTCATCATAACGGCACTGGCACAGCCTCATGACGCCATCATAACGCCATCATCATGTGAGGTCTTAACACATCAGGAGCGTTATTTTACTTGATTGTAAGGCCTGCAAGCCAAGCACAACATTTCTGTTGATTGTGTTGGTGCTTTTGTATACACCGCTTTTGGCGGTGCATATAGGGATGCAATAGGTCCACAGAGAGAAGCCGGAAGAAGTACGATCCCATTCCTTTGTGCTTCATCACGAGCATCTGCTTTAGATACCTTGCAACACCGGCAATGGACGCTGCACATTTGACATCTTGGCTATAATGCTAATATGCTGTAGAAGTCAATGCTTTGAAATTCATGGAGGCATCTGATACACGACATGATAGTACACTATGCATAAACGCCATGCGCAGTGCTAGGCAATCATACCTAGCAAGGTGCCCAGACATACCATCCTCAATTTCTTGTCTCATCACTGAGCCTTGAATACCTTTGTGCTGCCTGCAGAACAAGTTTGTTCCGTCACCGCCAAAGCGTTTCAGCCAAGCTGTGGGCGCCTTCTTCAGCATGCTGTGCCTCGTTTTTGCATTGGTGGAGCTTTGGATTGCTCTGTGGGTGGTATCAGCCATGTTTCTGGGAGCCGCACTTCTTGGTGAGTTGAACAGGCAGGACAAGCATGAATAATGAGTACCGAGCACTGCTCCCGATGAATTCGAAACAGTACATGTGCATTCAAATACTGGTCCCCCATTGAGTTTGAGATTTTTGCGCAAGAACTGTATTTAGAAGTATAAAAGTACCACTCTCCTCAAAACTGAAATCCTCCACAACTACGAGTACTGCATCAGAGTTTTCAGCAAATATGGTACAAAAGCGGGGCCAAAAACCAGGAACCAGTAAGGAACACAGAAAAGGGGAGGAGGCAAGCGAGTGATAGCCTCTGCAGTCATACTCTGCTTGACCACACAAGACCAAAACTTTGTGCTCAACTGAATGAAATCAGAGTACTTGACGAGTGCGCTTTGTTTCGGTCAGCATTTTCAGGCATGTCCTTGTGCTGAAACCAGTATGCATTGTGCATTGCTACAGCACTGCAAATGATGCTTCGTCAGGACAAGTTGTACTCATTAAGACTCCATGGAACATCCAAATTTTGCACCCCTCCTTGTCTCGTCACAAGTAGATCCCTACTGCATGAAAGGACTCGTACTCGCGCTGGCTGTGGTGTGGTGAGTCGAGACCCTTTGTCCATGTGCATCAGCTGTTGGCTTGTAGTGTCACCTGTGCTGGCAGCTTGCAAGCGTGACACAGGTGACCCTAAAGGGGTACATAGCATCAAGCATGACTCCTCTCATTGGCTGGATGACATGTTACGCAAGTGTGTCATGTGTCACGTGCTCACGACATCATACAGCCTGCACAGGCTCATTGCTGGATGCCTTGCTCTGCACCTTGCTGTCATTTTCAGCCGGACTGTGCGACGAGTGCCTGGCCTGCCACATGTTCACCTTAATGGCCAACAAGGGCATCCTGCCGGCCAACATGTGTGCAGACTGCAAGCTGAACTACGTGGATGCACAAAGCGACAGTCCTTTACGGCTCAAGGTATCAAAAGCACGGGCATATGAGTTTGACCCTGTTGCTGCAAAGGATAGCAGCGCTGCCGGTGCGGACCCCTCTGCCTTGGAGGCTGGCACGCCTGACGGCTCCACATGACTGCAGACCAGCTTGGCCGCAAAAACATGTAATTGTTGCATGGCTTATGGATGGGGCCTCCTCCCTTCAAGCACTGCTAGAGGCCTTGTAGAAATGAACACCGATATGATTACAACAATAGGCGCAGTCTGGTGATCACTACAGCCGCAAAATCGGGCGGCCACCCATTCCCATCCGCCTCTCAGTGATAAGGTCAATGTGTGTGGTGGTATTTCTGAGCTGCATCACGATGTATGGTCCTTCCGTAAAGCCAAGGCTGCAAATAATTAAGTACAACAAGCGGGCATGGGATTTGGGATACATGTCAGCATTTGTCGCACTGGTCAGTGATAATTACAACACTTTTGAGAGCATCGCCTGGGCTATGTGCGTCGCCGTCCAGTCCAACCAATGTTTAATACGATCTTGCCTGCTGGTAACCCTCCCATGCATGCTAAATTGAGCACTGCATTGTTGGAGTCTTTGCAGAGTCCTGTTTGATCTTTGTGACCTCCATTTTTGGCCAAGGTCATCACAGCGCAGATACCATGGTACCTACATGTGACCTTTTACAGTATTCTGGCAATTACCTGGCAGTTGCAGAGGTAAGATGACAGCTCCAAAGTGCTTTGCTTCTGGCCCCTCTTGCGCTTAGCTTAGCGCTTACTCTGTCTTGTACTTCTATATACTGGGTCCTGCTTAAGGGTGTCGATAATCCGGGTGGCAGCTGAGAGGTGCGGCAGCGCTGTGCGAAGAGTGGTGGGGGTAGCGTGGCTGTCTTGTCAGTCTAGAGCGAGCACGGGACAGAGCGCATGGTGGCTCCAGAAGCAGCAGCAACAACAGCTTCCTCCAACCTCCATGCAGAGGCACCAACTATCCCGCGCCCACGTCTGTTACATTTGGGGTTGGAGAGCACGTGTGGACTCCGCCAGCAGCAGCGCCATGGCGCGCCAACGGCAGCGGCAAGACGGATGATGGAGCGTCACTGGCGCCAGATCTGAATCATATTCTTCTCGTGCTTGCGCACTGACCAGCCGTTCAGCGCCATCAGTCAACCACATGGCCCCTACTGCGTTGCAGCGTTGCTGCTGTCAGTCAATATGGCGGCTCGCGAACGAGACAGAGGTGGCGGCGGCAGCAGCGGCGGCAGCAACAGCGGCGCGGGCAGTGGCACTTGCAGCAACGCCAGGTTCAAAAAGAAGTACTTCACGCAATTTGCTGTGCGTTTAATTTGTGAAATTTCTGGCGCTCAGCTTTCACAGCGGCACCTTGGCGTTGCATGAACCCTAATACCAAGGGTTGTTGGTTTGTGGACACGCTCCGACCTGCCTGCTGCGCCAGCAGCCTGTGTATGCAATGCAAATGCTGCGTAGCATTGCAACTTTGCGCGCTTGCAGCTGAAAGTGTGACCAGGCAGCGCATCTTTAAGCGAGGCTGCCCGCTGGTGATGTGCACAGCACTGTGAAATTCCTGTGCACTGTGCTATATGTGTGCCGTGCGCAACATGCGCAAATTATCGTGCCACATATAGAATCGGCTTAACTGCCAAAATCTGCATAGCGAACCAGTCAATACAGAACACCATGCACTGCAGCAATGCTGTGCCTCGAAGGTTTTCTTTTGTTCGGGCCCATGCTAGCGCAATCATACATTTTCCGTGTTGCGCACAAATTTATCCTTCTTTTTTGGAGGTGGGGCATCGAAGCATTGCACATGTGTACTTGCACTCCCACATGGGGCTGATGCATCGTTTTATATGGTACTCTCAATACAATACGACTACGTGTTGAAACAAGCGCTCGACAAAAGCAGGACTGCAGCAGTGCACCACACACCACCAGATCCACGCAGTCAAGTGCCGCGAGGCAGGACCCCCCTCAAGTACTGCTTGTCACTGCTCAGCACGTCCTTAGCGTAGGGCAAGTGCGATGCTACCACATACGCTGCACATGTACACCAAGCAGACACACATGTACACCAGGCATACACAAGAATGACTCAGGCTCCATACAGAGAAACAAAGTCATATTGAACAAGTTTGTATGCGTATCAGAGCTGCAGAAGCAGCGCAAGGTATATTATTGTGTCGCGGCACTGAACTTCGCTGGACCACAAATCGCTGTGAACGTCATGTGCTACGCTGCGTGTGCAACAGGGCACGCACATCTCGTTTACCTCCGGGTGGAGCGCGTTGGTTGACCTACATGGCAGACGTTGAGCTAAAAGACTCCGCTCCGCTGACACGCATCGGGCGCACATCATCCGCCAAGCGTTGCGAATGAACTGTGTGCCTTCTGCGCGCGCGCAGCCGGTCGGTAGCGGGCGTGCGCTGCGTGCGGTCGTGCTAAGGTTACTCAGCAGTCTTCACCTGCTTGCAGCCATGGTGCCACAGTAGTGCAAGCGCACAGCTATGTGAGCACGTAGAGGAGACATACCAAGGGACTAGCCGCTGTTGTGAACCTCTGCGCAGTATTCTTTAGTAGCGTGTATGGCTTGTATGCTTGTGCACTTAAAAGACACGCAAGACATGAGCTAAATACACCATCAAGTAGGGGAGGTTTACGGCCGGCAACGTGCATGCAAGTCGGTACAAGCGACAATCTTGTTACCGTCATGTATCAGAGAGACATGAGCTCTTGATGAGTGGTCGCACAAATGCGCACCGCCGAAAATTGAACACCTCTTGCTGTATGTGCTGCTGCGCGCCCATTTCGATAGCCAGCAGCTGCCGCACGGCCGCAGTGCTCCTTGCTCAGTGCCACGCACTCGGCCCGCCAGACTTGACTGCTGTTGACTGAGAAAAAATGAATGCTCCGTCCGGTTGCAATGGCAACGGAATGAGGCTGCTGCTGGCTGGCGCCGCTCTGCCAGCCTGCCAGCTTCAGGTTGATGAAAGTGTAGCCGGGCAGGGCCAGGCTTGGCAGCAGCACAGAGGCATAGCTGTGTGCAGCTCGAGGAGCCAGCAGCACGTAAAGCAGCAGGCGCATGCCCTCTGATGTTGCGAGCACCGCACCGTCAGCGCTGCCAAATGGCTTGCAGTCGCCAAGGCGCTTGATGGCACCCCTGCCAGGACGGGAATCAACCGCACCTTTAACCCGTCCTCGCCTGCCACAATGCTGAATAGGTGGCTGATGGTTGTCGATGGCTCCACGCAGGTCACGCTTCGTGAGGGACGTCTTTGATTTAATTCCACGATGAAGACCACTGCGCTGGGGCGGTCAGCTGTGGATCTGCCATAAAGCAGTAGTCAACAGGCCCTTGCTTGCCATTCAGGCCTGATGCTGATGTGTCGTGCACGTGCCAGCTTATGCCGCAGTGTTGCTGCACCATGCAAATCACCCAGCCCATGCCCAGCTACACTACGACCTCTGTGCCAGCCCTGGGTGATGCAGCTTTCTGTCGTTTGGCACCTGGCACAGGCTGTCGCTGCCGCGCAATCACTTCCTTTGCCGCCATGGCCTCCCATGAGGCCAGTACTCGGGATCCGTCGGCTTCACGGGCAGTTGCCAACTGCGCGGCCGCATGGGCTCCAGCAGTGGAAGTGGTGCCTAGTGCGTCCAGGATGGCGATGGTGCTGTCTGCCTCCTCCTATAACGACCTGTTCCCCATGATAATGTCCGCAACTTGACATGCTGATGAAGTGGTGCGCATGCGATGCTGCAGCGCAAGGTCTGTCGCTTGCTGCCGAAGCTCCAATTCTTGCAGACGGCGCTACAGCTCTTGCTCACGGCGCTCCGCCTCTTGCTCATGGCGCTCCAGGACGAGCTGCTCAAGCAGGTGCCTGATGTCCTCTACCAGCACAGAGTCTGTACACAGATACCACATACAGAAGGACCACAGCAATGACGACCATGAGTGCGTACATCGTTACCCGCGCGTGAATCAGAACCCGACGCGTGCCTTTCAACATGCATAACGTGACAAAATGCCCCCCACAAAAATGCATGCATACAAGAGGGCATGCCGCTCACTAATTTGTCTAGGAATGGGATTGGGCTCCGCGGCTTGCCGTAGAGTGGCAAAGTTGAATGGCGCCAAAGAGGGAGAGAGCACTGTGTGTATGACGCCAGCGCTACCAAATCACTGTTTGAAAAGTGGTGCTGAAAGCAGGACGACGCCCTTTAGGAGCTAAGCAGTACCGCACTGCACAATGCACAACCTTTGTAGCGAATGATGGGAGCATGCAACTCTAAGATTCCTCCATTACATATGTAGCTGCGAGAACCGCACAAGTGGCGATGGTCGACGGCCAGCGATATGCCAGCTACATACACCTATATGTACTTTTGTTAGTTCACGCTCAGGGCGCAAAAAAGCCGAGATGAATGGTACCGAAGCTTGCTGTACGGAATCTACATGTTATATATGAATGTCATATATATATATATATATATATATATTGATGGTGGGGCAAGTGCACCAAAAAGACAACATGCTTGCGCATGATTGCCGACCGCATGCACTTAGGTTGTGCGGACGCACATCATGCCATGCAATGACATCTGAGTCGTGGTGCGGTGCAGATGTCCAGCGGGCAAGACGCTGAGATCTTTGTGCTGATGCTTCACAAAGACGAGTACTGTGTCATCATCATACCTGCAAGTGAGCGGCGATGAAATTACAGGTGCAACCACATGTGCAGGCGCGCCGAGGGTAAAAGACGTGTGCATGAATGACAGCGCAATTGAGCGTTTACGCGTCAGTAGCAAGCAAACGCCCTTAATTGCTTACCATGGAATGCGTCATGAAGCAGGCCGTGCCATTTTGGGCTCACAAACGAGTGAGGGGAAGCACCTCTGAGTTCTACATGGAATGGAACCACCACATGCAGCTCACACGCACATGATCGATGCGGTTGTAGTAGTAGTAGCGCACCTGCCAGCTGCCGCTCTTCTAGCCGTATCTCCGTGCTCAGCCGTGTATTCTGCGTCAACAGATTCCTGGACACAACTGCCGCGCCTGGCTCATCCCTCAGAGCTTTCGCCTCCCACGTGTCAATCTTCGGTAGCAGCTCAGCGAGTGCTTCACGAAGGGCCTGCAGGCGCCATTGCCGCTAGCAAGCTGCTGAGCCAACTGAGGTCACCAGCCCAAAACAAATTTCATGGTGGCAAGATGCGGGAAGTGGCAGCAAGGTCAAACGCACGGCCATGTTTAAGTGCGTGCAACGACTTTATGGCACCAGAAGAGAGAACAGCCTAAGGACGCAGACAAGCGCGTATAGCAGCAATGAGGCATGGGTGACTATCGAGGCCGTTCCAAAAGGCTCGCCACGAGCAGCAGCGCTGGCGCAAGGCCAAGTGCCGTGCTTGCATGTACATGGAAGAGCGTGTTCTGCGACATATACACCATCAGCAGCACCTTTCACCTGCAGCTCTCCTGATCGTCAGGCAATGACGCTGCTACGACAGCCCCCCTGTTGCCACCTTTTAAGAATCTTTCGCTTCCGGCACCTTCAACGCACTGCCGGGAACCTGGTGAGGAAGGGACAGGACAACAGCAACAGGCCTTCTAGAAATGAGTTGAGCACAAGTTAAGGGATTTGAAGCAGGCACCAGCAGTGCGTCAAAAGGGCATGACGCATGCGCGACAAGGTCGTGCGCTACGCAAGCAACAAGCAAAAAGGCATCAGTAGCTAGGTATGACTAAACGTGAAGTGCGTGAAAACATGCCTTCCTTAACTTCCGCCAACTCGAGCCACCAGGCAATGTACACCAGCTCTGGACTATCAAGGCGCTCCCAGCTGACCACAGCTGTAAATCTGGGAATGTATGTGGGGGGAGACAACACGAATGCAGTATGCAGTACTGCAGCAGCAGACAGATTGGGCGGCACGGCAAAGATTTGAGGTAGCCCCAGGACACTGCAGTGCGAGAGAACTGGATGATTTCACAAGTGCTACATCGCTGCGCCTGCACCTCACCTGCAGCCTTCAAGCCTCCCAAACCATGGTGCTGCCTCACTAGGTCCTGTCGCCAGCTCTGCTTCCTCTATCATCAAGGCAGAACACAAGGAGTTGACCATCGACTATATTTATAACCATCTTGATAACCATCTTGATAACCATCTTGATAACCATCTTGATAACCATCTTGATAAGACAGCGGAGAAGGAGGAGTGCGGGCAGCAACAGCCAACAGCGCAGGAGCAGCACCCACACGCAATTCAGCGGTAATTGCACATGCCAGCAAGGGGCCAGCAGCAGCAGGGAGGTGATCACACACACACCTCGAGAGGAAATGAAAACTGGCGCAGGCCAACCCACACGCAGCGCATCAAATTATCTGTCCCCCACAACCGTGTCCTTCAACCGTGTCCTTCCTGCACTGGCTCTCGTCACCCACCTCCCTGGTTGGGAATTAGGAAACTTCATTATTGAAGTACCCCCTCATGACATTACCCTCTTACGTCACACACAGTGCTGTGCCTGTCCCTGTGCAGTAAATTATAGCACGGAGCGCGGACAGTACTGCTTCGTGGCTGCAAGCGATGCATAGCAACCTCGAGCTGCGCAAATCAGGATCGTGACAACAGGTGGCTCAATGGTGCCAGCAAATTTTGCACCTTGGCCTCACTCGCCGTTAGCAGAGGAGAGCGGGTTTGGCTGGTATACAACAGAGGAGATTCACTTGGCGCATCCTGCGCTGTCTCCACGCTTCGGCAGCGGGACCGACTCGCTCTCGTCCAGAGACGGCAGGTAATTGTCGCTCTTTTGCGCATTTGGTCCGCTTTGAGTGCTGCTTGCACTCTGCAAGTGCCATTGCCTTTTGTTTTTGACATCGACATATGCCACGGGGCCTTGAAAGCAACAAGTGATGCGCCTGTCATTGCCTTTGCATGTCGAATCTCATGAGAAGTGGGCTGAGCTGGTCATGTTGGATGTTGCTTCATTTTCGGGGGTGTCCCCCCTGAGGCCGAAACCGTTCTATCTGTTGCTCATGATCTCTGACGCACATAATGCCGTGTCTTCTCAGCCGCAGTCCAGCATTACGAGGCCAGCCGCCCCCTGCACCGCACTACTTCGGTAAGACGACGTTGCACCTGCCATTTCATTTTGAGCATGTATACTTTTGGTTCTCGTATGCCAGATGTGATCGACAAGTGGTGCAGGGGTTCTGTCGTTTCCATCAACTGGTCCACAAGCAATCAACATCGGTGGTGAGCTGCAACACTCAAGAGCGCTGCAACTGACGAGCGCTGCACCTCATATTTTTTTTCCACTGTGCAGATGAGGAGGACAGAGGACGAGCTTGCTCGCGATCGGCACCAGACTTGCACGAATGGGCAGAGCCTATGCAAACTGCAGCCAAGCGGCTGACGGAGAACACTCACGTCATGCAGCCGTCGCACAGCATGTTGTTTGGTGGCAACGCAAAGGCAGCTGCGCTCTCCAAGGTGATGTAGTCAGTTGCTCAATTCCAAGATAGACAAAAATCAGGGGAAACCAGGGACGTGTCATATCTGAACCAGTTATGCGTTACGCGAGAAAACTCTCAATGAGTACGCTTACAAGTTGCCTAAAACTGTCAGCAGTGGCTTCGCGCAGCAGGCATGCTTTCCTTATTCGGGATGTGTACGCACATTGTGAAATCACCCTGTCTGGGCCTTATAGTGATTGGAAATGTGCTACATAGTATGAATACGGCTGAACCGCCTCACTATGCATACGTAAAATTTACTCTGAGGTTGAGATTAAACTGGGAACTTTTACTGATATGAGCTGAGATGACCTTATCCTTATGCTTGAACCGCTTGCGTGCCTCCATTCAGAACAGTTTACCTACTTCCTCTGTGTCAATTTATTGTACAGTCAACTTTGAAGCTCAATTCTGAGGGTGAAGACTACAGCATTGACCAAAACACCTGTAATCAAAATTAAAGACAACTGTAAGGCCTTTCACATGCACCAGTCAGTTTTGAAAACGGTCCACATCTTGAAATGTTGTCACTTTCCCACTACGAGGGTTAGGGTTTCGGCTCGCGGAAAAAACCAACAAAACTTGCAAGTTTGAACTTGCGCAAGTTTGAACACAGACGACATGCAGCGCCACACGCGCTATGGGCCATAAGAGCGATGGCAGCCTTAAGTAGAAATGTGTCATAGCAGTACAGCTAGCATCTGTGAAGCGACAGGCTGCCTCGTGGTGCGTTAGCTGCGGTGGCAAACGAGCACGATGTAATTCGCAGGATCTGTGCCAAAATACAGAGCAAGCGCGGGCTGCCTGCCAAGCTGGCGGTACCGGTGAGCTGTGCTGTAAATATGCAGCCGTAAGGCTGGCAAGCCTCCAATCATCGCTGGCGCGACGCTGGAGGCGGTGTCGGATTGCCTTTGAACAGCGCTAAATCTACCGAAACGCGGCTCATGCAATCGGCGTCGTCTACAGCACCATATATCGCTGAGCCAAGGCCAATAATGCCAGCCATTTTGTCAGACACACAAAGGCCATGCTTTCTGACCAGCACATGCTTCATAGGGTGTTGTGTGCACCCCAAGCAGGGTGAGAGCTGTAGCTACGACGACAGTACCGCAGCGTGCACTTCAACATGAAGTGACGTTTTGTTGTCAAAACGGCCAGGATGGCTACGCTTGGTGTGTTGTCAAGTTGCCATGGGTGGCGATGGACGCCCCAGCATCGAGCGCGACACAAGAAGCCACAATATTGTCGCGATTCTGTGTGCAATTGCATGCTCAAGCTGCACACGCACGTGGGAGGTCTGAAACGACTGCAGTTGGAGACCATACAACGGGCCCCATATCGTGTGTATGGTGTCTACGACCTCATTCTGGGGCACCAGTGGTATATCAAAGACCATTTGCACCACAAATGGGGTGCACAACCAGCAACAAGCTGTCATACTGCCGCACAACGCGGTTGCTCATGCGCGTTAGTGCATGCAGACGGGGCGGTTTTGGGGTCCAACCGCCCGCGTACGTAACTAACTCATATAGGCTCGTGGTTAGTCTGTTGACATCTTTGTTACCCTATTTCTGTAGTGCTGATCACTTTTACTTTGTGCAACTTGTGTGTGCACTGCCATCTTCATTATGAAAATTGCATTTCAAAGTCAACTGTACAATAAATTGACACAGAGGAAGTATGTATATCGTACGCCACCCGCATGCTGATCGAGGTAGCCATATCCACCTGTATGTTGTGTCCACTGGCAGGGCGCTGGCCCGCCAGTGCCCAATGTACACAGCTGCATGAGCTCCCGCACATTCAACATCGACACGAGGGATTCCGCAGTCATGTCATGCCTCCTACGCAAGGCCAACGAGTGCTGTGACGGCGGAAAAATTTCTCAATTCAGCATTGGCAGCAGCACAGCAAGACGTGATGTGATGGACGTTCAGCAGGTATGTACATTTCAAAAGATCAAGTGGTGTAGTTCTTTCACAAAAGTTTGACGCACAGGCGCCTACAAGGAACACTAAAACAATGTCAAGGAAGCGGTATGAGCAAAAGCAAAGTTGTATGAGCATCAATTTGCCTGAGTTGATCATTGAGCAAGCACTCAGCCACTCCTTCTTGCTTACACTGTGCAGTTTAAGCGGTAAAACTCAATGGCGGGCTCCTTGAACATGCATCTTGAAGTACCTTCCTACTATAAAGACATATTAACAACACAAACAGCTCAACATCATTCATGATCGGTGCTGGTGTTCAGCAAAACTGTAGTTCCTGTGCAACCACACTCGCTCTGGCTCCAAGGCATTTTGCTCGATGGGTGCTTCTTTTAGCGTGTGCCAGTGTGTCACTGGCTTGAGGCGTGAACTTGATGAAAGTCAAAGTCCAGCGCTGCACGCGTATCAGCTTGCAGGCACATTATACACAAGATTTTGCCTGTGCTGACGTGTAGTGTGCTGTGGCATTGATATGTAGCTTGTGCTGCAGGGTACGCATCAGCGGTACAGTTGTGGAATATGGATTGAAATACTTGGATAACAGAAACCATACTTCTGGCAACAGATAGTGCGCGTTGCTCACCTTGTTGCAAGTTGACACCATTCTTCAGGCGTTCAAGTCACAGCAGCAGGAAATGGCTGATGTTGGCGATGCAACGCATTGCTAGGGTTAAACCTAGGCTGTTTCTGTCTGTACTGCTGGTGTAGGCAGCAAAATCCTTGACATCTACTACATTGTCTTTTATAACTTCATTGTACAAACCAGCAGGCAGGGGCCTGATGATAAAGTGATGTGTTTGCAACATCCCGAGTGTTGATGTGGGCGCACCAGCTAAAGCGTTAGCGGCTATGGTCTTTCTCAGTTCTCAGGAGAGTTTTCATGTGACCTCATCAGTTGCAAGCCATGTTCGCGTTGTGTTGTTGGGAACATCACTGGCTGTGTCCGCTTTACGTGTAACCACAGGCAATGTCGGATGGTATGGCTGTCAGCCCCGTCACATTCACCCTGCATGTAAGTGCTACATCATGTACCTCTATGAGGTGTTTTCATGTATGAGGTGTTCATCTGCAACAGTTAATCATTGCATGCATATGCTAGACGATAGAAGTATTTGAGCAGCTTGTCAGTTGAGTTTTGTATAATCAACGTTCCTGGTGATGCTGGCATTTATGCACATAAAACGATTGTGTGGCGCAATGGGCATGGTGCCGAATCTTCACATGACCTCTTGTGTTGACGTGCCTGTTTCGTCTACACATTTTTTGATGTCTTGAATGCTCTACGCTACTGCACAGAATGTTCAACAACAACCTTGCTTTTCTGGTCAGGCACCACATACTGGAAAACATGATTACAATATATCTGCTGCTGCATGACGTGGGACCTCGTCAGCACTTTCTTGGCAATACAGTTCTACTTGAAAATGATAGAGCTGTCAGTTCAAATGCTTCGTCTCACTTGACCTTCAGCCCGCTACCATGCTGTTGCTGACATATGTGTGCTGACCGCAATTATGTGTCTTTTTCAGGTACCTGAATTTAGGGTACAGCTGATGCCTAACAGCCTGGGCATGCGGCAATATGCAGAATTCAAGGTGAGCTTTGATGATGTACATGTTCCTGCATATCAGTCCTTGCAGTGCTCGTGTGTAAATGATGCAGCACCAGAAGTGAAGCTTGTTGACTAGTCAGCGCAGCGATTCGCATGCACCGAGGACCAATGTTTTGTTGCCCCTGGGTACACAGGGCAAATACAATGGGTGCTGGAATTGAAGGCAATCAACATGTGTGGCTAGCAACTAGTGTTGTCTGCGAGTTGCTTGGTGCGGCTGCATCCTTTGCGTACTTCACGGGATGTAGACTAAAGGGATGTAGACTCTACTTGAGAAGTACCACAAAGAGTACCACTGGTAACACCAAGGTGCATCTCATCGGCCATGTGAACATTTGCATCTTATGGTAACATGCAGGTGGTCCTGCAGGCAGGACAGCTGCGCTGGGTGCAATGGAAACGATTTTCACAGTTTCGGCTGCTTTTTCAGGCACTTGATGAGGTGAGCTGCTCAACCTCTAACCGTACTGCAGTGCACTACACAATTGCACAAGTACTGCAGTGCACTACACAATTGCACAATGCAGCAATATGTGCATGTTGAGCACAAAAATGTGTCTTGGGCTCTTGCTGGGCTTAAATGTAGACACTTGGCCTCAGAAACGGCGAAGGGGTTAGGTGCGTCAAATTGGAGCGTCACTCATTGCGTTGTCACTTGAAATGAAACAATCATTGCACAAAGCAACACAAGTCACACATTTCACATTGCCAACGTCTGCAACGCGAAGACCAGCAGGCCTGCACACACATAGTGGATGTCACACCGAATGTGTACTCATAGCTTCAAGGCAATGTATGGTTTTCACAGGGAGGCTTCACATAGTGCCACACTAACTTCTGTGCAGTGGTGTGTGAAATCCCGGCATATGTGGACATGTTGACATACCAACGTCAAAGTTGTTTGTTCAAATTCGCCTTTGCTCTCTGCGCTGCATAGCCCTCAGATGAAGATGCAGAAGTCTGTGAGTCAAGTGTCGTTGCTAGACATTTGTTGAAGTTTCTACATAGGTGCTCATGATTTGTCTTTATTTGCAAAGTGGACGCAATGGTGACGATGACACGCGCACACAGCAGCAATGACAAAGAGCAAACCATCTTCTGCTGCACACAGGAGTAGGCAACCTGGTCATATGTCTATCTTAACAGACAACATGCAAAAGAGCTGTTGCGTCAAGCACCACGCAAAGAAGTACCAGCTAAGACCTGCCCCTCCCAGACTCCACCTGCTGCCCCCTGCGGTGGTATGGTATGTCTTTTCGTGAGTGTCATCATGCTGTGGCTGTGCCGTGTTGATGCATCAGCTGTTGGCCCTTGCTGTGCACACCCCCACATGTTTATATGGTTATCAATCATGTGTCGCTTGGCAGCAGAGAGGGCTATATGTCAGAGCTCTTTACATGTCCACATGTCATAGTTTAGTTGTCATGACAAGCAACAATAGGCACCAATACTGGGTTATCACGCAGAGCAATCCTGTTGTCAATTATTGTCAAAGCGTCACAATTACACTCCTGATTAAAGCCACATTCAGTTTCAAGAACATGACTGTTTTATCAATGTACAGCAATGCAAGATACAGTGAAGGCTCAGAGCGTGTTTGCTTGTACCTCTAAACCCTCATCCTGTGCTGTGCGGTACTGTGCTGTTTGCTCGTTTTGTGTTGCTTGCATCGACTTGCAGGGCCGCTTTCGTGCAGCCCTGAAGGCATGGCGCGCCATCAAGAGAATCCAGAAGCCTTGGCGCTGTCTTGAGCTGCGATACCTTGGGTCAGTAATGCCTTTTGAGATCACAGCACGATAGCGCGCATGCTTGATGGGGTCCTAAGCACTGAAATCGTGATGAACGTATATCATGCACATGCTTTAAGTCCTTTTGAACGCAATGAATGCGTGTTGTTGCAACGGGTAGTACGCTTTTGTGGATTGGTGATGAGAACATGCCTCACCTGTACCTGTCCTGCCTCTTGTTGTCTCCTGTCAATGACGCGATGTCCCTGTTTTCTTTTTCCTCATGTACCCAGGCGCAAGTGTCGGTTACTGGAGGCCTTCACGCAGCAAGTCATGTGGGAGTCTGGCACCGCTCTACTGCTGCTCAAGTTCCTCAACGAGACCTCTCCCTAAGGGATGATGGGGGGGGCATACTTTGTCCAACAACGACATTCTCGCAGGAAGGAGTGATGATGCTGTGCGCAAACCAGCAGCACGCACACTGTTGTGCAAGCATGGCACATGTGTGTGCTAGCTGGCATCACGGACCCAGCATTCTTGATTTTATTTACAAAGTTAGGTAGCCATCAATATGTGTCCGTGCTTTCTGAAGTCAAGTTGGAAGCATGTACCCCGCAGTGCGTCAATGGGCCACGTTTGTGCAGCGTCAGCTTGAGGTTGAAGGCATGCACCGGTCCACTTTCTGTCGTGAGGCTGTGGGTATGCTCAGGCAGGCACATTGAGGTACCTACAAACAATAGAAACCTTAGACATGGTGTCACATAGCAGTGGGAACTGGCTGGCCTGTGCCCAAGTGATGACAGTGCATGAAACATAACGGTTTGTCATTTCACATCATGCACACCAGAGGTCCTTTCAAGAAATACACTACAAGCTCGCGATTACATGACACTGGTGGCGTTCTTCTTTTCATGTTGAGCCTCTTTTGGCTCTGCCCTGTTTCATTGCTCATTACTTGGGTTGCACCCATGCAATAAACCTCAAAAAGGCTTTTTGGGCAAGGTAATTCGCTGCATGATGGCGTCATGTGCCGCTGGTGTGGCTCCCACACCTGCCTGCCGGAGTGCGTGCGCCAGCTTGAATGCAGGGTTTGTGAATACAGTCTTTGCGTCATACCCAAACATGGGGTGATGACCCCTAGCTGTTTCTATGTGTTCAAACTGCGCGGCGTGCGCAGCAGCAGCGGCCGTCATCTTCAGCACATCTGCTCGTGCATTGACAATGGCGTCACGGTATGGCACGCTACATGCAATCTGCCTGATGAGCTCCTGGCGTCTGGCCTCTTCCTCCTCACGAGCCACTTGTTGCTGTGCCAGCAGTTCACGTTGTTGCTCTGCTTGCTGAATTCTAAAGTCAACCCTCTTGCAGTTGTGTACCATGCGATCCGCGCGCTCCGCTCGTTGTAGTTTGGCCAGCGTCGCATGACGTTTTTGTGCTTCTGTCTGTTCTTTCTGCCGCTTTCTGTAAGAGGAGGTGCATTAAGAAGACAACATGCCATCATACAGCAGCACAAGACACACAACGCAGATGCAAATAATTGATTCAATACCAGCAGGATGTTTCATGGAAGTAGACGACAAGACCGGCCATTTCACTTGCAAGTTGCCTCTGTCTTCAACTGTATCTGTGACAGTGGTCCTAATGCATGCAGGCGTTGCCCACCCCAAATAACAGCAACTGCCACATGACTGCGAACGCTGTTTTTCAAGTAGAAGTACATAATGGTACATAATAAACACCAGCTGCTCGTTAGCACCGAGAGGTGCGGCAGCGCTTGCGGTGGCGCTGATGGTGGCGAGGGTGCATCAGGCAGCTAGGGGATGGGAGATGCTGGCTCTGACTGTGAGCAGGAGCTGCGGAGTCGCGTGTGGTGAGGATACGGCTTTGGGCAGCAGCAGGGGATATTGGAACATGGGGATGCGGATAGCATCAGGGCACACTGCAGATCGTTTGCTTGAACACGCAAGAAAGAGAACCTCGGCCAGGCACGTCAGCGGCGTGCTTATGCAAGGAATCGAGGACCGGGCGCCTCTGGCCCAAATGTATACTAGAGGCATAACCGCGATCCTCCGGCGTTTTCGCTCAAGAGATGGAGACATCGGCTACGATAGGTGTGGCTCAGACTGGGTGCCGCTGTGTCTACCCCCCATGAGTCTAGTACAAGCCTGCAACGCAGGGCTCTAAGGGCCCGTCCGATTTTAGTTTTTTGCAATCTTATCCAACGCATCAAGCCCACCTTGGGGCTGCTATAAATACAAGATCATAAGTACATAATGGTTGGCTCTGCGGCCAGTCTGTGGCTGACAAAGGTTTGCAAGACAATTCTCGGGTCAGAGCAGTATTCATGTATCAATTCCTCTGTGATATGCGCTGCGCCAATATGTACGCCAATGTGCCGAATTATTGTGACACAAGCATATCATGTTTCCTTTGTCAACATGTTTGTCTCATGTTTTCTTTGTCACCTTGTTTGTTTTCAAAAATTGCGCGAAAGAAACATTCAGGTGGCAACAAGCATGATGATTTACAGTGCAACTTGAAGTCCTGCATACGATCGGCTACAGGTACACAACAGCTTGACAGCCGATTTAAGCCTCTTGACACAGACCATCAGTACAAGTGCGTCGCAGAATAATGTGTGCACTGCATATTTACAGAGTCTACGGAAATCAATCGTGAGGTGGCGCAAGTGGCATGACCTTGCACAACAGGGCTGCATGATCTGAATCTAAAGTACTTAAAAGTTCAAGTGCTTGTGTAACATACTGGCTGGTCCTGCGTTTCCACCAGATGGAGTGCGAGGATATTATAACATGACATGGGCGAAGGGACGACGTGTTGTGTTGTTGTCTTGCACCTGAACCTGTCGTTGTGCAACCAAATTCATGCTTTGCAGGATGACATACCTGTGATATTCAGCCACTGCTGCATGCCGAGCTGCCGCCAGTTGCATCAAACGCTCCTGCTCTGCCTGCTGTGCCTCCATGGCCGCCAGCTTATTTGCTGCAGCCATAGCGGCTGCTGCCTCATCCTGTCATGAAAGCACACGTTCCAAATTATTGGTTTCCAGACCAAGGCGACTTGCATCCCTCTTGAGTTGAAACTGTTCAGACATTGCTCCATATCAACGGCTCCATCAATGCGCTATAGCTGTTGTTACTTGGGCATCACTGGCGCCAGCTGCCATCACAATCCAATGTTGACGTGGTGTGGTTGTACAAGCATGTTGTGCCCATGGCGGACCAGAATGAATGTTACTAGACACACAAAGCAGAATGTACCGTCAGACGGTAGATGTAACCGCCAAGTAACGGACATTGCCGAGAACACGCTGATATGTGCTATGAAACTGCTGGGTCTGAACCCCGATCCCCATACCAGATGATTGTGACAGAAGCCGGAACTGTCCATATTCTAACAGTGCAGATGCAAACGTTTACCACTTGTTACTTCTTATCTAAAGCATCACTGCGCTGGCTCTAGGAAGTAGTGCTCTTGGGATGCTTCATGTAGTATTCTATTCCACTTGGGACCATGAAAGTAGTACTACAGCTTGCAGTTTGCTTTTTTGCATGAAATGATGGCCATACTACGTGTCTCAGAAATGGCGCACTGCACATTGTCATGGTCGCATCTCAGCATAGGCTACGCGAGACTGCGCTGCACTTGTTGTTGATGTTGCATGACCATAAGAGATATTGTGCAAGAATGACTGTGCAGGTTACCAGTGCCTGATGAAATGCAACATGATGACGCTCGAGTGTAAGCTTTCAATTCTCACCCTTGCCTCCTGTGCAGCACGCAGTACGCGCAATTTGTAGTGAAGGTCACGTTGGCGTGCAGCCTGTTCCTCCATTTCCCATTCACGTACTGCTGCCGCCTTGGCTGCGACCGCCGCTTCGTTGACATGCATCATCCCCCTCTGCTGCAGCTGCCTGACTGCATCAGCATATGTTGCCAGAAGCTGCGACCGCTTCCCTACGACCAATGCATGCCTTCTGTGCCACTCAAGGTGTTGCTGCAGCGCTTCTCTGGAGCGATGAGGCAGTTGGTTGGACAACTGCTCCATAAGCCAACCATGCTTGCTCCTGCCATGCGCCGCAGATGAAACAACCCCTGGTGCTGCAGCTGCCTTGAGAGCTTTGAGAAAAACAAAGTGTTCCTGCTCCTGCCATCCTCCGTGTTGGCCTGCACTTGTTATAAGTGTCTGCATCTCTGCATCCAAAGCAGCCTGGTTGTCATCG
Organism: Tribonema minus; assembly: GCA_017506865.1. Classification (NCBI taxonomy): domain Eukaryota; class Xanthophyceae; order Tribonematales; family Tribonemataceae; genus Tribonema; species Tribonema minus. The sequence continues at coordinate 314,860 of JAFCMP010000040.1, forward strand.
CGGTCTTGTTGCAGCTGTCTAAGACTGCACATAATGTCTTCACGAGCCATTACTACACTCAATGGTTCCTCAAGATTGGAGCTATCTGTGCCTACAGCTATGCCCAGTAGCGATGTGTCAGCACATGCTGTTTGCTGTCGCAGCAGCTGTAGAAACTCTCTTTGCTCCTGCTCCGCGGCCCCGCCTCTTGCACCGCTGTAATGATTGTAAGCTTCCTCTTTGTACCAAGCCACTATCAGCTGCCGAGAATCATTGACATTTAATGTGATTTGATGGTCCAGTTGGGACAGTTGATGACCCTCCTCTGTCAGTTGCTCTCGACATATGTGCAGCTGTACAGCAATATCCGAATTTGCTTTGGGTAAGCAAGGGTCTTGCTGAGGTGTTGAAATGCTGGCCTTCACATATTTCCTGATGCCCTGTATGGCTGTCATGATCTGTTGTATAGCAAAGTCGTCGTCGCCGCACGTGCCATGAGGCTCAGCGTCAGCAAGTTCTGCTGCTACAAAGGGGTCAGTGAGCATGTCTGCAATGTTCGCCTCTGCAACTGCTAGAGCTTTCACTAGCTTCTGCTCAGTATCACGCAGATGCCGCCGCTCCTCATCCCAGGCGGCTTTGAGCCTGTTGTGTGTGCTGGCATGCTTGTGCTTTTGTGAGAAGGCGCTCAATTTCCTGAGAACTGCAAGGTGGTGACCACCCTCCTCAGCAAGTGCCGTAGCTGCCACGTTCTGTACAGACATCATAAATATGGCGCATATCAGGTGGCAGGTAAGCTCAAGTACGTTGCAGGTCTCCGCAGACAAGCTATTGTGACACTGCTCAAGTGGCTTAGGTGCAGACATCGCACTCGTCATGCGTACGACATAATTTGAATCCAAAGAGATGCCTGTGTTTACATGGTCAACGATCCATGCAGCCCAACAATGTATTGTATGAGAAGGCCAAGGTGCGAGGACGATATGCTCGTCGCAAGTGCTCACCTGCCCATCTGGCCCATACAAATCCGTGCGTCCTGCGACAAGTGTAATTGAGCACATGGCATCAGGTTGTCAGTGGACGGGGCTTCGTGCCACCAACAGCGACGCAGGCGGTCAACGACCCTCACCTCGAGCTAGTTTCGCCGCTCTGCCCTTCCTCTCAGCGCACATAGAGTTCCGCATCGATGGGTTCATCGACAGTGTCACACACTTCGGCACTTTAAGATCAAAACCGTTACGCAAACTGGTTGTGCAGTCATTGTTGTGTCAATTCTTAGCTCGGGCTGCTTGAGCCCTGGCAATTGTGGCAAAAAAGAAAAGATACACTGTGTGTTGCCAGGGACACTCCGAGACACACGCTGTGCACAGTTGGCAGAAAGACGCCTCACCGACTGCATTTGCGTTCTATAGAAGGGAATAAATGACCCCCACTGACTGTTGGCATCACCAACCACGCTTGGAAGTATTGATAGCTCAAGAGTGAATGGTAACATACTCTGAAGCGTGAACTTTAAAGACATCACTGCTACATCACATAATGCATGCCTGGGACATACTTGCGCGACGCCTTCATCTTCATACCAATCACCTGTACTTTTATTAATTTCGGTTCGCAAGGGGCGCGAAAAGCCCTCTCTTTGGATGTGCACTCAATGCAACATTCCTTCTCCGAAGAGAGACTCAAACGCAAACAGGCTTCCCCCTCTTCACACTACCACCAACACCCCACAACCAAACCCTACTTAGGGTTGCCCAGCCGTGAGGCACACTTGTCCCGTCTTGAAAAAGATTTATGCAGGCCTGGGTCGCCTTTGACAGCGCCCAGAACTGAGGACCAGGCTGACACGTCTGAATCTGTACATTCGCATTGGAGATGATGTTTGATGAAATTCTGGGAATGCGCTGCTTGCATTCTTCTTTCATGTGCCTCACACACGTGCTAGTCAGAATGCCTTGCAATGCCCCAACCAAGGCAAGCAATTATTCACCAAACGAACCAAGTGCATACCTGCGACCACTTATGACCTAGCACGCAGTCCTGGCAGACTGATGATGATCATACGCACAATGCCTGCATGATGGGCGCAAATGGTCCAGATGACGTGTTGCAACGACTGTTATTATTTGAGACGTGGCGCACATGAATTTGCAGCAGCAGGTGCAGTGGCCGCAGACTGCTTCCTGAATACCTGCGGTGCCAGCTCAGTCAGCCATGCCGGGTCAACTGCGGTGACACATTTCATGTACTGCTTTGATGTCTGCAACACCTCTGCATACACAAGACATCGGGGCGGTGGGTTTTTGCCAAACAGGCAGCTGGTGGGGTGCAGGTAGACCTCTTTGCCACCCCTGACAGTCCTGTAACAGCGGGCACTGCTCTGACCGCCGACTGCCACGGAAACAGCGGGCTGTCTGACAGCTACCTGCAGGGAGAGGCCCTTCGCTATGCAGCGCAGCAGCCTTTGCACTTCTGCACCGCAAGAGCTCTCGGGATCTCCACCAAGCCGCCTGAGTATAGTGGCCAGCTGTGAGCGGATGTCAAGCGCACGTGCTAGGCTCCGTGCGTTCAGGTAGTGCTGCTTGCACCAGACGCCGCCCTGCCCCTTGTGCATGTTAGCTTTGTAAGCCTCAAAAATCCCTGCCAAGCACGGCAAATCGCCGTCTGCAGACGCGAATGCTCTATGTGAAGCTGTCGCGCACGCCCTTTCCTCCTGATCCGTTGGCGTGAAGAACACATTGTCAGCTGACAGACAGCTCACTGCTGCAAGCACCTCCGCGGTGCACTCAAAAGCTGGCTCTGCGCTAGCCAGCAGCAAGTGGGAAAAGGTTGGGGCTAGGGGCAGCTGAGCAATGCGCCGCCCATGGGGGGTGAGATCCCCAGCTGCATCCAGGGTGCCCAGCAAGTAGAGGGACTCCAGAGCAGCGATGAGGGCTGTGGGGGAGGGGGGGCTCACAAAGTCAAATTGGTCTACCTTGTCGATGCCAATGACCTTGAGCTGAAGCACCACCTGAGACAAGTCTACGCGCTCAATCTCCGGTGGCGTGGATTGCGCAAGTGCCAGGAAGGTGGACTCTGTGTAGATGCGGTAGCATGCACCAGGGGCTTCACGGCCGGCGCGGCCTGCTCGTTGCTGTGCTTGGGATTTGCTCACTGGTACCACCTGAGATGCAATATTGGAGAAAACAAAGTGGCTATGCGTCGACATCATCCCATTTATGTATGCGAGCACAAAGAATGAGTAGTCTGTACATACATTTACGCGATGAAAGCCTCAGTGGTTGCATGCACCAGATGTATGCACATGTAGATGCAGATGCACATGGTCATATCTTGTGACTCAACTCATACTATTGATAGGAACAAATCTGACATCCTGTGACACAATCGCCATCATGACAAATCTGAACTTGCAAGCGCAGTTCACCATATCCGCAAACATACATCTGCAGTTATCAACGCCTGACTTGTCTGTCTGATTGATGGATGGAATGAAGAATTTGAGTGAGTGCAGATTATTGCCAAATCAACAACAGCACGCGAGCAATAGGCATTGCTCGCAGCAGAGCGGTCCCGCTTGATTGAAAAGAGTTTTATGTAAGCAGGTAAAAACTGGCAAGGCCTCTCCAGTGGACATCAAGAAAACATTTCAGTGACATGTGCCACTGCAATTAGTGAGGTCACTTGCAAGCTAGGGCTATCAAGTCCACACTGAAGCTGAGATGATCATTGATAACGTCCAAGGTAGAACACTGTCATCCAGCAGAACGCACAAGTGAATCAATACTTAATTAAGTATGATTCTACATAGTAGATGTGAGCATGTGCTGAAGTCAGCATCATGCTTTTGTAATACTCTCAGAGTACTATTGTTGGAACTGCACACATGCCCTGAGACTAATACTGTCGAACTGCACATTCAGCAGTTCATGGCCATGATCCACGCCTGACATGTCGGAGGTGAACATGTTTGTGGTGGTGCCTGACTGTCATGACTGCATGCCGATGGTCATCTCAGTGTTGCTCTGAGGGTACAGAAACAGCATGTCCATGGCCACCTTCACGGATGGTTGGCAGGTGTGCCTCACTGTCATCACCATGTCACTCCATCTGGTCTCGACAATGCAAGTGAAACATTAACAGCACCAAACCATGCAGCTAATGGTCAGCAAATTGCTGATCGTCATCATCAACTTCAGTGAAAGTGCAAGCACAGTCATTAGTGTCTCACCTTGAGAGCTTCCATGCCTGCGCCTGCTACAACCGAGCGCTGCTTGACCAGGCCACAGTCTATGACATAACGCACGCCGCTGATGGTGATGGACGTCTCTGCAATGTTGGTGGCCAGCACAAACTTGCGCGTGTTGGGCGGCGCAGGTGTAAACGCCAGCAGCTGCTGTTCCTGAGGCAGCGCAGCAAAGACCTTCACCACCAGACCCTCCTGAAGCTGCGCCGCTGCCGCTGAAGGTGTTTCCGCTACTACTGCACCTACAGCTGCTGCCTCCTGCAGTGCCTCCCTGTGCAGCTTTGCCAGCCAGTCCCTCAGAAGCAGTGCCAAGTTGTCAATGTCCTCCCTGCCTGGCAGGAACACCAGAACATCTCCTGGAGCCTCTTCTGCATGGATCTGCAAACACAGCGCACGGGAAGAAGCCTGAGAATACAGCAAATCCCAACTTGATGCATTACGAGTAACAAGTAATCGTGAGCTGCAAGTTGTCACTCCGTTCCTTACATACAAGCATCCAGCATGGAAGTCGCGCTGCTTCTACACCTGTGGGAAGCCAGCTGTGGCCATCATGACATCTCTTGCCTGCAGCTTGGTGCACCTCCGGGAGCGATGGTCAATTAGATGGACTTGAATATACATATGCGAATATACTCAAGCAGCAGGCAGCACAGCAGAAGTACTGCTGTCGTAGCATGCTTGTTCACACCAAAGTGCTGTTCGGTGCACCACGAATCTCGTGGCGGCTGCTAGTAGCAGTACATGGCATTGTTGTTAATGGCTGCCAACACCACGAAACCATGGAGTTTCCCTATCTGACCGTCAATAAGCTGCATCAACCTGCTCTCGCACTGCCACAAGTCAAAGGCATCCGTCACACTTGTGACTGTCCTGTGCATTAGTCCGAGGTGCCCATCATTCTTGCGCGAGGACATCGTCACCAGCAGCCACCATTGCCACTTGGAAGTCATTCTTGATCACCACAAATAACACAGTGTACGCAACTGAACAGTCGCCGTTTTGTATCCAGCACAAATTGCCCTTTGCATGTTGCATTGCAACATCATGTCCCATCGTGCCACAAGCTCACCTGTAAGCATGTCATCAACGCCGCATCAACATAGTCTGGCTGTGATTCTTCGGCATAATACACCTGCACCGGGTGTGTCCGCCCCGGTATACGAAGCTGCGCCGCATCCTTGAAGAACGCCGTGAACAAGCCCACGTCCAGAGTTGCCGACATGACGATAACCCTGAGGTCATTTGGCCGCTTGTCTTGCAGTTTGCGTACCAGACCAAAGAGTATATCCGTCTGCAAGCTGCGCTCGTGAGCTTCATCCAGGATCAGCACGCTGTACGACTTGAGCATTGGATCTGCCATTGCCTCGCGAAGCAGCACGCCATCTGTGACGTACTTGACTCGCGTAGAGGGGCTCGTCTGATCGTCGAATCTGACGCTGTAGCCACATGTGTGGCCGAGTTCGCTGCCCATTTCTTCTGCCACGCGCTTTGCAACCGTGATGGCAGCCACTCTCCTCGGCTGGGTGCAGCATATGGTCCGGGGGCTGAGAGTCCCATTGCCGCTGCTGCCTTTATGCTTGCTGGCCAGGCCCGCGTCATAGAGGTACTGAGGTATCTGAGTGCTCTTTCCCGAGCCTGTCTCTCCAACCAACACGACTGTCCTGTGTGTCTTGACGGCCGTGACTATGTTGTCTCTATGCTGAAAGACAGGTAGTTGTCGCCTCACTTCCTGGTGCTGTCGAGGCAAACGCGGGGATGGCCGAGCTTTCTTGGTATGACGGAGACCGTTTGCAACCGCATCGGCGTCGCCCTCCGCTCGACGGCGCTTCATGGCTGTGTGTCACCTCGAACAACTCCGGAACAACTCCGGAAGTTTGACTTGAAGTTTGGTAATTTTTTTGTGTGAATAAAGACAAGTCGCCATGAGGTGGTGATACCGCCGACTATTGCTATTCTCAGCCCGGAAGGCTCGCTCATGGACGCACATATGGACGACGCTCGGTCAGAGCGCGGGCCAAGTGAGGAGAGGCACAGGCGTGATCACACCAACCAGGACGATATCACGGAGGTGAGAGAGATGCCCCCATCAGTGGGCTTGTCTGTGCAGCTGTCTCATTCGCGTAGTATCAAAGAAACTCAACTTTCTTGAGTCCCGGTCGTTTCTCAGAGGTTATCTCTTCCGCCTCTCTTTCGGCCGAGCGATAAGAGGATCACATGGCACTGTGTGACTTCAGATATGGCATATTGCTGCATGGGGCTCCCCCACAGCTCATGCCTCAGTCCTGGCGAAGCATTGAAAGTGACGTCGTGTTTGGTCATAGCATTTTGGCTCCAAGTAGACAACATTGGAGCTCCAATGTGCACCTTCCGATACATCCTTAAAAGGGAGGATGGTCAGCATACGCTAACCTCATCAGGCTCCTGATATCCTCTTGAGCATCTGTTGACTCTTGTGTGATTAGCTCATACAATTCATGAACATGTCCTTGGATCGTGTGAAATTTTACGACAACTTCCGAGAGGGATGCGACAGCTGCAAGCACTTCCCAGCATCCCTAGCTGAGCGAGTTCTTGTGGTGTTGAAAGACTGAAGCTTGTGAGTTGAGCTCACAAGCGTCATCAGGGTTCGCCACTGAAAGCATATCACCCTAGTAGCTTCTGCTAACACTTTCTGCAAGACTGAAACCTTCTTTTGCACAGATGACTGGACTGACATGCACAGTAACCATCCTGTCGATATACTTCATGAAGTACATAAAATGCAAGTTTGAAACTGACAAATGTACGTTGCCTTCTGACATGCTACGCCAGGTGCAGCAAGTGCCACCGCTGCCATTGCCGCCTCCGCCCGCACAGCATCCTGGGCGGCGCAGGCCAGCAACAAGCTACTGCACAGTATGGAATGTGATGATGTCGGTACTAGCTCTCTTCTTCTGCTACATCATTCTCAACAGCTGGGTACAGTCATTCATCAGCGGGGATTTCAGGGGCCTCGCCATCAGCGTGTGCCTGCTTCTGCTGGCTAGCTTTGCGTGCTGGAAAAGCCGCAAAGTCTTTCTGCGCCGTGCCGCTTTGCGGGCTGCTTTGGCCAATGAGTTGAACTCAGGTGGTGATCAGCGCGCCGCCATGGGCATACCGGTTTCCGTGCGCAAATCCTATGAGGTCTTCAAGTATGAAGCACCCCTTCACCATGAGTCAAGTGCCCTGTCCGGTGCCGGTGCAACACAAGGTGGCGATTATGTTGAGGCGGGGTGCACCGCGCCCATGTACACCATAGGTGGGGTTGGGGTCGTCTCAGGTGTGCCTGTCACACCAGTGTCACCAGGTGAACATCAGTTGCATGCCTCAGCGGCAGCTCGCACAGCAGGGGGAGTCAGCGGACGCCTACATGACGCTAAAGCGCGACTGGGTGATAGCGGTACACAAGATGTGGAGCTGGGAGTCACTACCAGTACTGCTGTTGCTACCAGCGAGCTCCAGTGCGTAATTTGTCTGGGCGACTACACAACGGGAGAGTCACTCTGCCGGCTTCCCTGCCCCTTTCAGCACGTGTATCATGTTGAGTGCATAAATCTCTGGTTGGATGGGCACTCAACATGCCCCTACTGCAAGTATGACCTGATGCTGGCAGCTGAAGAGGAGCAATCGCCGTCTGCAACGGCAATGCCACCTCGGGCTATTGCGACATCAGCAGGTAGCAACGCAGAGCCGACTTACTGGCCTGCTGTATGAGAGAGAGCTGCCTTGCACTGCTTTGTTATACATAATGTAGCTTGTACCACGGGTTCACCATGCTGGCTGCCGCCACTGGCAACCATTTCTCACTGATTCGACAAGCGGAGGTTTATGGTCATTGCTACTCCTCATGCTCTGCAGTGCAGGCCCATGTGTGTGTTTGTGTGTGTATGTGTGTCTGTGTGTCTGTGTGTGTTTGTCTGTGTGTGTGTGTGTGTGTGTCTGTTTCTTTGCTGATGCGCTCTTTGGATGCCGCCCAACAAGGTTCAAGCGTTTGCCCCTGTTCGTCATGTGCCATGTTTGAAAATGCTGGTGTTGTGAGTAGTTGTGCTGCTTTGCGTGGTCTGGCTTGCTGGCAGTAATGCAGTTGCCCCAAATGGCAGCTACAGAAGCTTGTTCCACGAATGGAAGAACGTGACAGATGGGCACTGCACATGTAGTGTAACAGCCTCTGGCAGTTTGACCTGAAATGATGGCCAGTCCTATGGCATAATGGCAAAGGAACATTGTTCAAAGAACGGAGGTGCGTACAGAGGATGAAGTACTTTCGATCACCTCTAAAGCTGCAATAACTTACCACTCACACAAACCCATTGCCCTGGCCATTCACACGTGATACTCGACCCAAATTCACTTCAACAAGCGTACTTCAAGTGCACCAGGAGGAAGAAAAAAAAAAAAAAGGTGTGTAAAGCTCTGTGTGTTGACATGGTGGGGACAAGGTCTTCATCGAGGCTCCGGGGCCAAGCATCAGGCGCAGATGCAGTTTCGGACGAGGCAGCCTTGGCAGAAGCCGCACGTAGCGAGCAACAAAACAGCCAGAGCAGCAGCAGCGAGGAAGCAAGTGACAGTGAACAGTTGGATGAATTTGTTAATCTGGCAGTGAAGGCTAGCAGCAGCAATACCGTTGCCTCCGATGCGGCCAGCAGCCTCACTGAGGTCAGCGGCAAAAGTCACCGAACTGTAGCGGCAACACACAGAGCCAGGACATTGCAGCTGAAGGTGCAGTCGCTCGATAGTGGACTGTCGGACACTGGGTACATCACGTACACAGCGGAAGGGCACAGTAAGGGCGCTCGTCTATGTGCACCCGCTCAAGCTCCGTCGCGACTCTCAGCGGTGGGTGGTGTAAGTGACGTCTACAACAACACCCCAGGTTCAGCTGTGCCAGCTCTTCACAAGGTCAGCTTGTGTGATTGCGTTTGCGATGAACTCATGTGTACAGCAGCATGTGTGCTAAAAATAGATTCGTCAACCATGCTTTTTCAGTTCTTATGTTGTTGCGTTGCTCACGCTGCATCTGCAGAATGCCTGCAGTGTGTATGGGAGTGAAATACCAGCGTCTATGCAAGTGCTGCACTCCTGAAACATGTCGTGTGATTGCAAGCTGATCACAAAGTTGCTTGGTTGTTCCATGTGTTCAATCATGTTATTCTTATGTGCCGTGGTGCCTCCTCACTCACCAGGTGCGAGAGGTGCGAACAGGGGGCAAGACAGCAGGGAAGGGCTGGTTTGATATGCATGGGGGTGAGGTGACAGCGGAGCTGAAGCGCGATATTGCTCTGGTGCGCATGAGGGGCTACTTGTCCACCAACAGGTTCTACAAGGCACCGGAGGTAAGCATGAGGGGACAGTGACTACAGAGTCGTACATGCCTCCTGAAGGGCACACACGCTTGCTGCACATGCACCAGCATCAACGTTAACATCACTACACCATTTACCACTCTGATGGTTCCTGATTCAAAGCTCACCAGCGAGTTGGACCAATGTGCACACTGTATGATACTAATGCTGCACCTTGAGCAGTCAAGTGATAAATGTTGTAAAGTAGTACTCTTGTGGCTGAATCTCTCTGGCATCATCTGTCATGATGCAACAAAATTTTGCAGTGCAGTCTGGTGCCTTCTGGTTGCCGGTGGTCTTGCGAATAGCGCTCTAAACATGTTGCAGCATAGAGTGACCAGTAGTCACCTTCAGCTGTCAGTCATTGCTGTTGACTGTGAATTTCTGCGTTCTACTTCCATGCTTAGTGTGCAGCCCACAGCTGGCCAGCTGCACATCTGGTTGGACTAGGTTGCGTGTACTTAGTATATCAGGCCGGCAGGATGATGCTAATGATGCCAAGGGTATGGTTGAGGTAGGGGAGTCTCAGTTGTCTGCTCACATCATGTGTGAGTGTAACAAAGTAATGATGATGCCCCCAAATCACATTCGTGTGCTGCAGGTTGGGCTACGAGGTCCAGAGCTGGTGCAGCTTGGAACGGTCATTGAGGGGCCAACAGAATACCGCACAGCAAGACTCACCAAGAAGCAGAGGCGAGCCACAATTGCTGACGAACTGCTAGCAGACGAGCAGGTCAAGCAGTACGCCAAGGTCATGAACAAGAAGATTGCAAGTCAGAGACAGGGCAGGAAACGCACCGTGAAGCAGAAAATGCTCGCTTTTGGCGGCAAGCGGAAGCCAAAATGACAATACAATTCCGGCTGAGCAGATTGCTCCGCATTGTCTTCTGGTTTTCACGTGTTCACGTTCCTGTTTAAGCCTGATCGTCTGACGCTAAAGTTGCTGTGTATACCCCTTCACCGTCAGTAGCTTTCTGCAGGGCTGGCAGACTGTACCATTGGTTTGCGATGTACCCCGAGATGCCATTTGGCGGCGGCGGCGTTTGAGTGGTTGTCGTTGCGACACTTTCAGACTGTCATACGACATGTAGATTCTAGACAGCTAGATGCCAATCATCTGGGCTTTTTCGCGCCCTGAGCGAGAATTAATAAAAAGTACATGAGGAAAAGCTTTGTGCAAATTCAGAGTGAGTGAGCATAATGTGTGTGACCAAAACAGTGGAACACCGACTCTGTTGAGCATCGGCATGACTCGGACTCTACATAGTTGCAGTCAGGGCGCCCGGCTAAACTATATGGGGGGTTGGCGCAACATTAGCCTCCCCCCTGAGGCTAAACCTGGTTTAGCCCTGAGGCGCAACGGCGCAACCCTTTGACGCTGTATGTAGCTCAACAAAATACGAGGCTTGAACGCGCCATTGATCTTATTTGCATCATTGGGTCCTTGCTAGGTGCTTACCATGCGATGTTCATGCCAGGAAAGCACTCCAGATATACTAACCCTAACTCTTACTCGAGCTTAACCCTATAGCACCCCCTTGGAGCGCAAGGGGGCGCAAGGGCGGGGCTAAACCCTCGAGGCGGGAGGTTTAGCCCGGAGGGCTAAAGAGGTTTAGCCCGGAGGAGCCCTGATGTTTGCAGAAGGCTACGCACGCCGTGTTAAGCAACCTATCGCCACCGCACACACGCTGCGGAACAGCGAAGGCGGCAGACAGAAAAGGATATGCCGGGCTCAGCAATGCGACGTCGCACGCTGGTCGCCATGGTGGCGTGCTCTGTATTGTCCGATGCTTTCGTGCTGCTACCTGGCACTGTGCCAACCGCACGTTCAGCCGTGGGCAGCAGTCGGCCTTCGACAGCCATAGCTCCTGCGCGGAGGCAACAGCCACGAATTGTGCTCCAGGCTGGCGCCTTCAGTGGCGATGTTGCCTACGAACAATTCCTCGGCGAGCTCATCTTCTCGTCCAATGAGCCAGCATACGACATCGCTAAGAACTTCGATAGGTCTTCGGACCCTGAGTTCAGAGCCTGGCTGAAGGGCAAGTACGAGGGCTGCACTGATCTAGAGGAGCGCGCTGCACTACGATCGCTTTCCGAGATGATCGATGCTGTGCTGGCGAAGTTGGAGGCGGCGGCAGCTGACTTCGAGGAGGAAGGCGGTATCGCTGACGCTGAATTCAGCGAAGTGGGGCAGCCAGCGGGTGCTGCGTCGTCTGCGCCCGCAAGTGGCACGCCTGGTAAGCGACAATGTCGCTCTGCTCCCAGTTAGAGTGCCCTTGATGTTTCACCAACAACAATGTTGGAAGACGTTGGATGTGTGTGTTTGATGTGCTGTGCTGGTCAGCAGCCGCTGCATCCCTCATTGTGCAGCATTCATCGGTGCCTCACATTATTACAGTCGCTCAGCCACCCCTGCACACGGGTCGGCCATGTATCTGCAGCTGATGTATGAATGTAGTTTCATGTACCGATTATGATGGCTGGCAACATCCTAATTGTTATTACATCGCATCAATTCCTTCAGACTTTGGCCATGGTATGATGCATGAGACAGTATCATGACAATGCCTCAGTCTGCAACACGTCCCAGGCGACATTTCGTTGAAAATTTGATGTACCTGACGTAGCTTCTGTTGCCCGCCTCTCCTGTTTTGCAGTGATGCGCAGCAACGACGACATTTTTGATGACATGCGCAACCTTCAGGCTGGCGCCGGCAACCAGTCACCGGAAACTGCTGAGGAAGCTGCTGCGGAGGCTGCAAGGAGGAAGGGCAGTCCCTGGGACTCTGTGCCAGAAGCTGTGCGGCAGTCATATGAACAAGTCCTCAAGACCATTATCGACAGACCTGATTCTGTAAGTGTCTACCGTGCGATATAAATGATGGGTACATGGTGGTTGCATAAGTTATATGCTGGCTAGTGCTGTGCAACCTAAATGAACAGTGCAACGAGTCAAACTTGACAGGACGTTATTGTTGCACGACTGGGGCATAAGCATTACATGTTGTCTAGTCCATCTGGTCCCGTTGACCCTTCGAATGCTTATGAATCAGAAAATGTGGAAGTTGTGAAGAGTTGCGAATCGGTCCACCAACTGTCTGAATTGCAGTCGGACGGACGTATTGTCCGTGCAAACAATACATCCAATACGGATTTTGGCAACTACCGCCATCTTTGACCGTCTTTTCCTTTCAGCCGGTCTTGCCAGTCAGACAGCGTCGTAGTCAGACAGCGTCGTATGACCTGTCTACATTTCACCCATGACCCTGCTAGGCTACGGTCTGACTTGTTGTAGGACAGCAACAGTGCTCGCGCAGGTACCATATTATAATGAAGTAAGTAGGTCTCTTCTAACGAATCCATTGTGCTGTCAGGTCTATCGTGGAGGTTTGCAAGTGCTTTGAGGTGCAAGTTTTTTATGCTATAAGTGTTGCTGTCTGACACGAGCTGTATGCACAGTCCCAGGCAAGTAGCGGACGTAAACCCTTTGCCTGTCTCAGTGTACCTACAACGAAGGGCGATACCACAACTTCATGCTGCATGGCAAGCGCGCCACATGCACTTTATTTCCCAGACTTCAAACTTGAAATGAAGTTGAAGTGATAGCCTCGCCACCTACAGTCAGCGCGGCAGCAGCACTCGTCGTGGCATTGTATGTGAGGCACACGCCTGGTGCTGCATTGATATTAGCTGTGCGAGCCATTTGATAAAATAAGCCGAAATTTGGTTCTCTGAGTTTCCGCTTGTCGGCTATGCCGTCTAGCCGAAAACGAGCTGGTCAGCCGGTTTCGGCGCGTAACCTTGGGAGTTAACTGTGCTGAAGCCTGTTGCTGCACGTAGAGTTGTTGTATAGTTAGCGACCCCAATGCAAACGGCTGTGCTTCTGATGCTTTGGCTGTAAGTGCGGTGCTTTGGTTTGAAACTGGCACTCCAACAGTGAACGCGAAGATGGATGATTAAGCCATGTTCCACATGGACCACGGTCCCACCAAATTGCAACCAGTGTGTGCTGATCATGAGAAGTACTGTTGTTGCTACGAACCATACCACACTGATATGTGACAGTTTGTGCTCATGCGCTCCTGTTGTGTGTTGTGCAATCGACGCTACAGATCACCTTGACGGACGCAGTAGAGGCTGCTTACAACAAGTGCGACATTCAGTTCCTGGCTCTACTGAAGGAGAAGATGGCCAGTGCTTCTGGTGACTCTAAAGTCCAGCTCGTGGAGGTGGCAGATGAGGTCAACAATGCCATGCAGCGCCGCATGAGCTCAGCTACTAGCAAGCTTCAGACAATACTCAGCGCTGGCAACCCCATTGCTATTGAGGTACGTAAGCAGTCTGGCATGGTTGGTTGCAGGTGGAAGTTTGGTATGGTGTATGAACATGCATGACGTCTATCACAAATCTATATGCTATGACAGACATTGCAGGACAGGGCAAACAACAAGTCACACTACACTACACTACATCCCACATGTCTCCGCAGCATGCTGCCATTTGTACAGTATACTCATGCGCAATTCTTGTATAGTCTTCCAGTCGGTGATAGCGTTGTGCTACTGTACCACTTGCATGACCACAACATAATAGTCAAGTCATTCCGCATCATCTGATGTGCACCACAGTCACATGATGCGCTGAACCGCAGCCTATGTTACCAGTTTGTGTTTCATGCCAGTCGTCTACTTGGGGTTAGGGTCTGGGTCCCTGAATCTAACCCTGTTCAGGCACCAATGCGGCCAACCTTTATGTCTCCTTTCAACGATAAAGAGTCTCACTCGCATCAGTACAGTTGTATGCTCCACGATATGATAGTTTGTTTTGGTGTGGCAGCGACGTTTGAAGATGTGTATGTACACCAGCAAGTCATGTACATTACCGTTGCGGCTGATTCTGACAGCTTTGATGTGTGATACACGCACGTGCCAACAAGCATGTAAATTCACCGGAAATGCTCAGGAAGTGTTGACTTACTTGCCACTGTTGTGCACATGTCAAAACTTTACCACAATGTCACTTCATAGACACAACCTCTGCCACTGCATTTCTTGTGTTCATTTTCAGGCGGCTGCTGCTAAGTTGGCTCGAGCGGGTGAGGCAGACGATGCGCTAGTGCTGCTGCTGGAGGCTAACCTTCAAGAGGCACACAAGGCAGGACCACAGGGAGCCGGCGCGGTTAGGGTGCTTACCAACGTCAAGTAAGTCCTACCTGATGTTTTTTTTTACTGTGTCTGTTGTCTGTTACTTGTGATTACCACGCAACGCGTTTGGGTTCTCTATCATGGAGTGCTGCTTTGTCATCTCAAACTACTACATGCGCAACAGGATGACACCAGGAGACAAAATATCATTCACGAGCGATGTTTTTTCATGTGACGTGTGTGTAGGAGCAGGACAGGACAGTTGTGGCCTATGAGACGTCAGCTATCAACGCTTTTAGTTCGCACATGTGGCAGCTGTTTCCCTACACAGACTGCTCTTGAGAACACATTCAAATCTTGCTCAGGTACGTGTTGAAACGTATATGCACAGCCAGCTCACTGCTGTTGTTGTGAGCTATGTACCGTCTTTTCGCTCTTCAAGCGTAAGGGGCACCTGATTGAGAACATACCCAAACCTATTCAAGCCTGGGGATGCGTACGCCAACATCCATCTAAGCCGCCCCCTTTGGATCTGCCGTGCGCGCATGGCGTTGATTCACACCCTTGGTCATGAGCACGTCAGTCTACAAGAGAGCCCTGCGAACAGAACAGCGACTCGCAAAGCACCAGACGACGATAGTCAGCTGTGTACAGAACGAACATCAACCACGCCACAGCTACTGAGGCCGCAGGCACCCTCCTGAATCTCAAAACCAGAACTTTAACTTCAAGGGAAGTAACAGAAAACGTGTAGGGACCCCCTCGTGGGGGCCATTGTGGGGCCCATTGGGCCTGATTTGTGTTGCTTAACCCATAGGGCTACTACACAGGTCATGTTTGAAAGCCCAGGATACAAAGCCTTGTTCCAGTTTGCTTGTCCAATGTATACAGACGCCTGAGTTCATCAGCTAGTATAGGTGCCCCCGGCCTGAACAGCCAGAAGTTGGTCATTATCTTTGATCACTCGTGCGTGCGGCGGCTTGAAGCTCTGACAATGTGTGCAATTGCATCACGAGTGGGAAGATGGGCCAACTTGGCGTTGCTTGCTTGCTTGCGCGCTGTCTGTGTGTCTCACATACATCCCCCCCCCCCTCTTTCTCCCCTTGCACTCATTTACCAGGAATATCCTACAGGCAGAAATCGATCGCAAGCTGGAGCCTGAGAAGCGCCTGTTGAAGCAGTGCCTGCGATGCGATACAGCAGAAGAAATGGAGGCGGTGCTGCATGAGGCATTCAGGCCACGTGTCAAGCTGCAACTGGCTGAGAACAAGGAGAGCAGTGATGAACCCCTTGTGGCACCACCCGCATTCATCGCAGCGGTGCGCAACCTCAAGTTGAACTTTGGAAATGTAGGCGAGGACGAGACGGAGTTTGCAGACAAGGTGGATGTGATCATTTCGACCGCAGAGAAGGTGGCAACGGCCTTGTATGGCGAGAGCATGAGTCCCAAGGATCAACAGGACAGGGCATGGCGAGAGCACGGTGCCAGTGTGTGGGATCTTGAGAAGCTAGAGAATGACGCCATGTTAAGGGGGGAGGAGATGCCATGGGCAAACGACAAGTATGACACTATGTTGCCAAATCTCAACAAAGGTGACAAGTCTGGCGAGTTCAAGATTGGTGGCTCGTAGACACTTTGAATGGTCTGTTCCAGCTCACTCTGATGCGCTTCAATATATGCACACACACGATATGCAACGCGCTTCAATATGTGTTTTGAGCCTTTTTATTGCTCTGCCCTTTGCTTAATGGCTGATTACTTGGGTACCATAGGCTATTCATAGCACACGACACACATGTGTTTTTTCGACAAGGTATTGCCCATCGCTGGATTGTTTACACAACAATTGACGATCAGCACAAGCTTTGCGCTCACATGTCTTTGTGAAAACTGTGTCTAGTGTGTCGCCTGCGCAATGTACATGGGCATTGTATGCAGTATATGCTGAACTCATGTGCAGGCTTGTATTCGCGTATGACAACGCATGTGCACTCTTAAAACACAATTTTGCGGTGCATGGAGGGCAGGGCAGGGCCACAGGTTCAACACAAAGTGCAAGTCAGCATGACCACATGTATGCATGGCTTGCCTGACCTGAGTCGTGACACTATCGTATACCTCTGAGATACAGGAGCTGTATCGAAGCGAGAGGGGTATGTGTGATATGGGGCAGGGAGGTCAACCAGGCCATGGGGGGTATTGAGGGTGCAGATCGCGATACGTGCCAAGCGCCATATTGCAATGCGCTGCACGCGGTCAGCGCTGCCTGTGCAGCAACATCCTATGTGCTGGGGAGCCAGCGCTAGAATAAGCTCGCAGCTTCCTGGGTGTTCCCAGAGGGAGAGGCAACTGAGCCCCAGCGCGCTGATTCGTGAACGGTTGGCATGGTGCGCATGTACGCATACCCCGAACCCCATATTTGGGCCAGCCTGGCCCAAATATCTCGTGGGCCAGGTAGGCCACGTCATCCGCTGAGAACTGCGCTGCTGCCGCACCCGAAGAGACACTCATTGTGCCCAGCAAAGCGCCCTGGTGGCGTACGACAGCTACTACACCAGCAGAGCGTTGGCGGATAGGGCGAGGCTTGTAGAGCTTGATACACTGACAACTTTTGAGGCCTTGGCGACCGCCACAGCTCTCCAGGTGCGGCGTCACGCGAAATGCACCTCTCCCTGCGCCAACTGTCGTTGCCGCACTACTGCTTGTCTGTGTGTTCACGTTGGACAAGTTGCTTGTGCACCATTGAGTGAAGCACACAGCACCAAGCAACGCATCAAGTTACGTGCATTCATAAGTATGCGCTTTGATCCTGCGTGAGCACAAAACGTATTCGCTTTTGCTGAATTCAGTTCCTGTTGTGGCGCCACAGATCCTGAGATGGAACAGCTCCAGGAGCTGGCAGCGCCTTCGTTACAGACTGCTGCGGTCCACAACGTGACAGACGCTGAGGTACGTGTCTGGTTCCTCTGTTAAGGAGTGTATATACCTGCCTGTAATGCAATACTTGCCTTCATCTGTACAGCATCCCTGCCTGATAGCTTTGCTATTTTCTGCCTCGCCATTTTCAGGTCTGTGCTGACCTCAACAGCAGGCTGTTTGCAACCCGGCAGCATGCCATCGATGCGGTGCAGACGTATGCTGCCAGTGCTGGCTTCAAGGTATACTGCAAGAGCAAACAACGCAGCCCTCCTCTGTTCTGGATTATCTGCCATTGTGCTGGCAAACCGCCTCGCAAGCGCTCAGAGACGCACCCAGAAGCGCAGCGTTGTGCAGTCGCAAGCACATGCATCAAGTGCGAGTGCCAGTGGCTTGTAAAGCTCAGACAACAGTCAGTGTCAAAGGAGCAGCACACAGCACCAGATGAGAACTCATGCCAGAATGCCAGCCAGGAGCCACCATGGGTAATTTCCCAACTCACATCATTCCACGACGGCCACAATCACGCGCTGAGTGCCATGACTGAACCGGTGGCGCCACCTGGTAATACAGGTCGCATCATCACCAGGGAAGACCTCACGGATGACATCATCCAGAACGTCAGGAACTGGAGTGCCGCACCAACTATGAGTGGCAGGGTGCTTCAGCAGACTGTCGTGACTCATCATTTTCGGTGGTGACTTCACAGCGGTTTTTGATCAATCAGCTCTCGCCCTGCTGAACAACACAAAATCTGACGTCAGAGCACGCATTGCGTTCACCAAGGGTGATAGCAAAGAGTTCATCGCAGCGCTCTGCGAGGTGAAGGCCAACGGAGGATACGCATCATACGACCTTCAGGAGGACTGCACGTTCAGGCGCGCTTTTTGGGCTACTCAGGAGCAGGTCGAGCGCGCTATGGAATTTGGCCTAGATGTAATCCAACAGGTATGCTGCTGTTACTGCACCGGTGATGCTTCCATGGCTGCTGCACTCAACTCATGCAGCATCATGACGTACCTAGTCTCAAGGCAGTATACTTTGTCCCTCTTGCCACCCCATGGTCTGAATATTTTGACGATGTACTGTATGTAATTGCCAGTGCGCTGCAATTGACTGGTGTCACCGTGTCATTGTCATCGCTTACTACTTGATCAGCAGCTGCCTCTGGAAAACCCAGCACCAATGCGGTCACAGTGTGCATACTGAAACTCATATTTGCCCAAATGATTTGGCTCAGCTACATTCGCACACCATGATGGAGGTGGTCATCAACGGCTCATAGGAAATTATCGCTGTATGACGAAATGACAACACATCATGTTCCGCTCAACTTCTATGCTTTTGTGCCGCCTGTGCAGGACTGCACTTTTGGCACCACCAAGTATGGCCTGCCACTGAGCGTGATCGTTGGCGTGAACGGCGAGAGCAAGTGAGCAGTATGTGATAATGCTGAATGCATGCCGTCACCAAACTACGGTGATTGACATGGCAGTCAGCGATACTGTATAGCTGCCAAATGCTGATGGACTACACTGCTTTTTCACTGTTCTTAACAATTGACTGCATGTTGCTGAGCAATGCATTCATTTTCTCACTGCGACTCATTGCGGCGCTCTTGGTGTACAGGACACGACTCTTCTGCCAGGCAGTCTTGGACAAGGAGGACACAGAGGCATTCACGTGGTTCTTTGACCACTACGTGAAAATGGTGAACGGCAAGCACCCTCGTGTGTGCTTCACAGACAGGTGTGCGAATTATGGTGGGGATGTCAATGATATCATTGTCAGTGTGCCCAGTAGCCCGCCTTGCGCACAGCCGTCTCACATGCGCATGCAACATCTGCTTTTCACCTCCATTGCAGGGATTTTGCTGCGGAAGCTGCCATGGGGCTTTCCTGGCCAGGAACAGTGCACCTCATCTGCGAGTGGCACTTCATCAAGAATGTGAAGGAGAAGCTCAAGGGGAAGCTGGGCGATTCAACATGGCAGGCAAGTGCAAAATTTGCTTGCCCGCTTGACTTGATGTTGCATTACTGCATAGCTGGGGCATAATTTTAATTTCACGTAGGCATTGCAACATGGGCTCATAATATTCATTTCCCCGTCTTTGACTGCGTGGGAGGGGTTATTCTTCTACATTCTGCTGAGAACCGTGTGACGAATGGCAAACGTTCAACTTGAAGGTGAAGTTGCCAATCCGGAAGTGATGCACGCATTGAAGTGTTTCACCTTGGTGAACGTGACGTAGGGAAATACGTTGAAAACTACGCTCATGCTATCTGTATGTAAAATAACATACTCAAATGTATGGCAAATGTTTACTCTGAAGTTGCCAATCCGGAATGGTGATGCGCGCATTGAAGTATTTGACTTGGTGAACGTGGCGTAGAGAATTTTTTTGCAAACTGCGCGCATGCTATCTGTATGTTAAATATCATACTCAAATGTTTTAAATGTGATAGCGTGAATGAACCTGACATCCACGGCTCTAAATTGCTGCCAGCGGTAGTACCATCAACAGCATTGGGTTGGAGCGTGCTGCAAAACAGAAAGCCATCATGGACACATTGCAATGCTATGGAGGCTCATTCACTCATGCATGTTTGGTCCACACCAAGCAGACCGCTGCAGCAGCAATTCACAGAACCCAATATGGCAATGGCCATTCAAGTAACACGCATGTTGCGATATTGCCAGCGCAATATCATCGGTCTAATAACATGTCACAAAATGAATGTGCGTGTGGATCCACCATCATGATTGTCCTTTGCTGCTGTGCCACGATAATGTACAAAATAGTATTTTATGCACCCATGCAGGCCTTATCTTTGCATCTGCCGCACTGGCTGATACACCTTCAATGCTGCAGTGTTCATCAACTTGAAGTTCACTTACACCTCAATGCCATTGGCAGGTCTTCAAGAAGTGTCTGCATCGAGCATCCAGGGCACCCACGGAGGTTTGCTTTGAGCGCGCCTGGACCGCACTTCACCGTGCACTTGCGAGTGCTGACAAAGCCGATGCCGATGTTGTCAAGTACCTGAACACGACCATCTACCCCATACGGCAGCGGTGGGCATTCTACTTCCGCATCGGCGTCCTCACCTTGGGGATCAACTCTACCCAGCGGTGTGAGGGATATTTCGCCAAGATCAAATCTGAGCTTCACAAGCTCAGCACCCTCTGCGTCCTTAAGACCACCATTGACCGCATCACCAGCAGATACAGCGCCGAAGACCAGCTCTACAACAAGGCCACAAATCGGGCATATGGCGTAGCGCTCAAAGGCGTGGATGCAGCGCTTTGCAACATCTATCAGCCGCTTCTGGACGTCGCTCAGCAGGACGGGACGCTGCACTGCTTCACGTGTCTCGTTCAGGAAGTTGGAGCTGCTGCGCGCTATCATGTTGAGCTGGCGAGGCAGGATCACTGCGACACCTCAGGTACATGCAAACAGGAGTTGTACAATTACCAAGAATTGATGTTCAGCAGCTTGTTTTTGCTTCAAAAAGTTCCAATTGAGTTTCTGTTCAAGTAGGTAACATTAACTCCTAACTTCAACATCAACGGTTCGGGTCATTAGGCTAGCTAGAAAGTTTTTCACTTCAATAGTGGCAGTCTCGCAACCTCATTGCATACAAGGAGCAGCGTGTCCAGAGCGGCTTGAGCGCATATATCGACCCCAGTGATCATCACCACATCAGTGCTCAATTAGATTGCTATGCTTTTTGTGTGTGGTCAAACGAAAGGCTGCACAACGCAAAATTTGTTGGTGTCAGCGACCAGCTTAGCAACTACTTTAGGCATGTGTTACATGTGTGGTCATCTGTGATATCATCACATTTACATTGGCCGTACTTCTGACACTGTCGTTCAAAACTAATTTTACCGGCAGGCAACAGCAGCATCCTTGCTGCTGAATAGACACCAAGTGACGACTATCGCACAAAGTGGTGAAAGTGGAGCAAGCACAACGGGTTACTGTGTTCCACTTCACATTGACTAAGCATGATGGCATGTGCTCTTTGCTTGCAGAGTGGCCGTGGAGGCTGAGCCCGATGCAGCACTGGACGAGAATGATCATCACAGAGCAAGCATCAGCATGCTGCAAGCCATCGCAGACAACTACACAGCGTTTGGCGCACAGGAATGGTTTTCTGTAGCTTCCACTCTTGGCCGCTCGAGCCATTCTGTGGTGATAACTGCCTCAGGAGCTGCGCTGTGCACTTGCCTGGAGACTATGCGGACAGGCATGCTGTGCCGCCATGTCCTCGCGTGCTTGCCGCGAGTGACAGTTTTGCCTGGTGAAGGGGGCAACGGAAGTGGTGAGGAGGAGGGGCAGCGCAGCGGCGGCGCGGACGATGGCAGCAGCAGCGGCGAGGAAGATGAGCAATGCAGCAGCGGCGCGGAGGAGCGGCAGCGCAGCAGCAGCAGCGGCGGCAGCAGAACAGCAGCATCCGGCGCAGCGGCAGCCACAGGCGGTGCTACTCAACTTCAAGCGTACACTACGCATGATGTATCACTGCGCATGATGGTGGGAGAGAGTCTTGGAGTTGAGCTCGGCTTCACGGACAACACGGTCACAGTGCTCAGCTTCACTCGCAACAAATCAACAGGGGCTCTGCTGCCAGCGGAGGAGAGCCGGCGCATTCATGTAGGTGACTCTGTCACCGCAATTGATGGGCGCAGGCTTCAAGGGCTCATGGCGGCGGACGCAAAGCTGGTGCTCAGCAGCGCACGCAAAGCAAGCCCCAGCACAAACATCTTGACTGTGTGCTCGCGACGGACTTCGACACCGGCGCTGGCGGCATCAGAGGTGCGAGCTGCTGCGGCGCCGCCTGCCATTGGGCGCACCATGGACGCGGCGCCGGCGACAGCAGCGCTGGCAGTAGCGGCGGCAGCGCCGCTTGTGCGCAGCATGTACGCAGTGCCGGCGACAGCGGCGGCGGCAGCAGCGGCGGCAGCGCTGGCGACAGCGGCAGCGGCAGCAGCGGCAGCAGCGCCGCTTGTGCGCAGCTTGGACGCAGCGCCGGCAACAGCGGCGGCAGCAGCAGCGGCGGCAGCGCCGGCGACAGCGGCAGCGGCAGCAGCGCCGCTTGTGCGCAGCTTGGGCGCAGCGCCGGCGACAGCAGCGGCGGCAGCGCCGGCGACAGCGGCAGCGGCAGCAGCGGCAGCAGCGCCGCTTGTGCGCAGCATGGACGCAGCGCCGGTGACAGCGGCGCCGCCGACAGCACCAGCGACGGCGGCGGCGGCAGCATCAGCGACTGCGGCAAGCCCAGTGACGACCACGGCGACTGTCGCACAATGCTCACGCGTGCAGCGCTCAGCTGCAGAGTGTATCTTCCGCAACACGCACTCGAGGTGGCTCCACCCCTCCCGTATGAAGGCGGCAGCCTGCATTCTCACTGGTGAAGGTAAAGAGATAGTACTAGCAAAAGTGGTGGCGCTTGCTGCAAGGCAATTTGCAGCTGCCGCATCTGGTGTCGGGGCTGCAGCATGCGATGACTGGGATGCAATGGGGGTGGATGAGCCTCAGCAGCTGAGCGTTGACATAGCGCATGCCCAAATCTGGGGACTTGCCAAGAATCTCATTGCGGATGTTAAGTCATTGCCACCTCAGGAGGCGGTGGAACTGATGAAGTACCTTAGCCAAGTAGCACGTGATAGAGTAGCAGGCAATGTCCATGACCCACTCATCAGGCAGAGGCGTACACAGAAAGTATTGGGGAAACGGGCACGGGGCAGCACAGCTGGCCCCAGTAAGAAGAAGAAAACCTAAACGCTTGCATGTGCAATATATTCCTTGCATTGGCATTCCATCTCTGATGCATTCATCTTTCTTGCAAGATTGTGTTTTTGCCCTTGTGATGATCATGCATGATCTGAACTGTCTTGCAGACAGCTTTGTCAATGCTGCGCTCGGCTTTTTCCATCAAATGCATGGGTGTGCATGTGATAGGAATATGAGCTCGCTCTGCAAATGTGTGCGTGCACACATTTTACACTCTCATTGGAGACCTCTGAGGCATTCGTATACATGCATGTAGCATGTAGTGGTTCACGTCAGCTGTTTGGGACGTTGCACGCCAAAGCACAGGTGATGATTGTGTCAAGATTTAGGGTAAGGTTGTGTGGATGGATGCTGGCGCAACAAGACCACATGCATGCTCAATAATCCAGCAGCCACAATCAAATGGGCAGCAATGTGCGATCATTCAATTTGATGCTTGTCCAATGTGCGATGGGAGCACACACACCCGTGTACCAGCACCCATGTTGGCCATTTGCATTGATTCATGTACATTGCAAAGCGAAACACGCAAGTTCATGATGTTTGCGTGATACATATATATATCGCCAACCTTTCGAGTTTCAAATGAAGCAACCAACAGGAAGGTGTGCAGCATGCACAAGAAATCTAATGTGCAAGCATGATGCATCAAGCGTCAACAGGGAAGGTATGATCATGCACAAGAAACCTCACGTGTAAGCATCATGATCATGCATCAGGCGTCAACAGTCAAAAGAGCCTCCAAGACAGAGTCACACGTGGATGACGAAACATGTTGGACAACTATACTTCATAGTATAGCGTAGGTGTTGGTAGTAAAGCCTCGAACATTTATTAAACGTCGCCACAGCCAGAGCTGACGTGCCACCATTTACCAAGGCATGCTCACAATTGTTGAAAGCGTCCAGCATGCTACGCGCCTCGAACATTTATTGAATGTCGCCACAGCCAGAGCTGACGTGCCACCATTTACCAAGGCATGCTCACAATTGTTGAAAGCGTCCAGCATGCTACGCGCTTCCATCTGCAACTGACGCAGCTGAGGGTGCATCACGAGCCAAGCTGCTCATGATGCACCCGTCGGACAAAACCTGCTGCGGCATGCCCCTCATGCACATTGCTATGTGCTGCACACAGCCAGATCGCTGGTGGGAGTCACAACAGCTGCGCTAGTGTTGCGCAGCTTTGGAACACCTGCTGCTGAAGTGTCTGGCAGCTGCGTGCCATCGCCACGCCCGTCCGCGCTTGATTACATCAAGTGAGCAGCACCTTGTGCCGTGCCAGGCGCTGCTGCTCCTCAGGCGTATGCGCCCCCGCCTCTTCTGCTGCCGTCGAGAGCACCCGCCTCCCCGGCCCGCCTGCTCGACGCCAGGAGTTCCTGGAGGCGCAGACGCTGACGCCGGCGCAGATGCGCGAGCCGCGCACGAGCGCCGCCATCGCGCACCAGGTCGCCGCGCTGCACGGCGCTGCGCTCGCCGGGCCTCGACGCCACGCCGCAGCTGTGGCGTATGCTGCGGCGTTGGCATGCGCTCGCGTGCGGCGGCGGCGGCAGCGCGCCGCACGCCGCCGACGCCGACGCCTTTCAGACATGGCGCTGCTCGGCGAGTGCGTAGAGGAGCTGGAGCGACGCACCGCGCTCGCTGCACTGGCGCCGCTGCCTTCGTAGCACGTATCGCCGGTACCGCCATGCGATACAAGTGCCATAAAAGCATTATGCTGTGCACGCGGCTGAACCGCAACGGCTGTTATGCACACTCCCATCGCGTGCGCGCACCGCCGCCACTGCTGGCGCTGAGACCATGAAGGCGGTGTCGCTGCTGCCGACTCATGCGCGCCTGAAAGCGCCGCCACATTAAGCGTTGAGAGCACGGCTGAGCTGCTGCTGTTGTCGCGCACGTCCCTGTCGTCCCTCTCGCACAGCGCGCTGAAAATGCGGCTGCAGTGCGTCGTTGGCAGGTGCATCGCCGCATGCATGCGTGCATACAGGCACCGGCGCTGTCAGGGGTTGGTATTCAGATGGCTTCAGAAATGAAGGCGCCATGCGTTCAGGCGTGGGCAAAGGACGCCACTGAGTTTTCCAGGCAGTCGTAATCTAACACTGCATGGCACGAGGAAATTGTTCAACGGCTAGATACTTGAGGCACATCAAACTAGCATGGGGGGCGGTAGCAAAGTATTTTGGCGGTTTCTTGGTAGTAAGCCCGAACTAGTTTCTGCACCAGTATACAATGTTGAGTGCTTCACCTTCAACTGCCAACAAGATGCTCAATGAATCACATCACACGCAGGATAAGCGCCATCATGATGCTTATGGAAGCGTCCTGCAGCAGTCGCCATTAAGGAATTAGAGGCCCCAAGCCACCCAAAGCCCATACATTTTCAATGATGTAAGAAAAACGAGTGTTGTTATAAGTTAAAACCTTATGGTCATGTAGCAAGAAGACACGCTAAAGGTAGAAACAACATCAGTAGAAAAGCGAAAGACCAACGATTGAAGTTTGTAAAACTCCCGTGCTGCCCTCGACTCCTCGGCTGTTAGCGAAAGCTGGCGCCCTGCACCGTACTTGCGTCTGAGGCAACTGTGATAAACAAGACTTGCTCCAGGCTCGCACAGGCGATACAGACCGACATGCAAGGCAACGCCATGATGCACGGGAAGGATACGCAACTGGAGAGCTGCAGCGACTGCCAGGCATCACCTGATGACTCCAACGTGCTCTGTAGGCCTCGCCCCATCCGCCAACGCTCTGCTGGTGCAACAGCTGGTGTAGTAGCTGTCGTACGCCACCAGGGGCGCTTTGCTGGGGCACAATGAGTGGCTCTTCGGGGTGCGGCAGCAGCGCAGTTCTCAGCGGATGACGTGGCCTACCTGGCCCACGAGATATTTGGGCCAGGCTGGCCCAAATATGGGGTTCGACGCATACCCGCCACCGCAAAAAACACCAAGCGCCCAGATGCATCAGCAGTGTGGAGAGCCGCGCGCGCTACGTGATTCCAGTAGGCTTGCGCCTTGAAGAGTCCATCGCCTATAAAAGCACCAAAAACACTCTTTGATCGGGCCCCACTTGGCGCATCACCTGCACATGACGCGGCTCAAGTCACTCGCCAGATCCACCTCCATCGCTGGGCGCCCATATATGTATAGTGTGGGTTCCCGACATTGCACCAGCCCTGAGAAGAACACTCTCTGATGCAGCCCCCCCGCATCTATGGCATTGGTTGACATTGAGAGCGTGGTGTTGTTTGTTTACAAATGCAATTGGTGTGGTGATCGCACGGTGTTGGCCAGGCAAATATGTTCACGCAGCATACAGAAACGTGACATCAACCAAAAAAATGTTGACGTGAAGCACGTGCGCTCGTTTTCAGTTTTGGGTGCGCCTTAGGGTTAGTTTTGGGTGCGCCTTAGGGTTATTATTAGCACCAGGACTATTAGCACCAGGTTTTACATAGAAACTTTTAGTGCGCACTGTTCGTCACTGCAGATGACGTGTACTGTAAGGGGTTCTTTACGGGGGAGCAACACAGGTGTGTGCTGTGTTGACATATTGCGAAGCTGGGGCAGGAGGCATAGGGTGGCCAGTGGAAGGGGCTGGCGAAGCTACTGCTGCTGCCATTGGAACATACTGTCCCCGCTGCTGCTTAACAAAGGTGGCATTGCGCCAGTGGGAGCGGGCCGAGAGAGCGCATCAAGGCAAGGTGGCAAGCTTGCGTACTGGCGTGGAAGTATCTGCATGCGTGTTTGGGCATGTTTGCAGCAAGTGGCACACATCTATTCAAGACGAGCACTCTGTTTTTCCTGTTGCTGACTTCATGCACGGGCTGTGTATTAGTCTCGACCAAACGAGATGCGTAGCAGCACACGGCGAATGGTGGCATCGTGATCACTCATGCCCCACTATATAATTTATTTGCGGGTGCAGGTCCTCGCAATCTTCAGTACACCGAGGCATTAGTTGGCAATATCGCCACAGGACAGCAGAATAGTTTCAAAAAGCCATGGCGTAGGTTCTTCTCGATGATGCCGTTTGTGACCGTTGCTACAAGGCCGCCCCTCTACAGTACGATTTGAAAGCCCTTTCCACCTGAAGTATAATGTCTGCTTTACTGTTCTGACCCTTTGGCAGATCGCAGGCGGCTGCCAATCGGTGCCCTGTTGGCGTGTGACGCTCAGCTGCTCGTCGTTGCCACGGCGGCAGCTGTCAACATTAGGCAAAGGTGTCGGCTTCAATGCTGTGCGAGGTAGATAGAAGCTACATTGAAGACTCATTCAACCTGTATGGCCTGCGACACCACTTCCCCAACTTTCAAGAGTGCCTCAACATCATCCTGGATAAGTCTGCAGCAGAGGAATGCAGGGACCCCAAGGTGCGTTCCGTGGCATGACATGACACAACATTATGACATGACATATGTGTGGATGACCGTACATCAACATGATCATTAACATCACCTGCCTCCTGACCGTGCGCTAAATCAATGCTGTAATGTTGCCTTTGCGGCATACCCATGGGTATGTATGCATTATATATTGCGCACGTATGTACAGTACGCATGTTCCGTGTGTCTCATCATTCACGTCGTTGCTATAACCTGCCTCCAGACCATGTGCTGAGTTAATGTCGCGTCCGCAACAACAACATGCATACTACGCGACCAGTACGTATGTATGTTTCGTGTGTCTCATCACTCTTGTCATTGCTATGTCTGTTGCAGGTGGCTCAGAGTGCGTTCATGCTCTATGGCCTCATACACGCCCGGTTCATAGTGACTACAAGGGGTCTGGATGCGATGCTGAAAAAGTACCGGCTGGCTGAGTTTGGGCGGTGTCCGCGCATGCTGTGTAGGGACCAGGTGAGCGCACACACATACAAGTAGTCTACATGTATGTGTGCATTGCATACATGCACATGTGTGTATACTACATACCTATTGATGGCTAGGGCTGTCAGCGACTCTGAGAGCTACTCCGGTGTTCGGGCGCACACATGCTGATTGTTCTGTTGTTGTACTGCTGAGTACCTGCACGCATTCGTCAGGTGCAAGTGCGTCTTTATGCAACAGTGTTCAGAATGTGTGCACTGGCAGATGGTTGAAGTTGTGGGTATGTCACTTCAAGCCAGGTGCTGCAGCGCAGCTGTTGCTTGATGCTGCTATGGCTGCTGCTGAGTCAAGGAAGGACCTGCTAGATTCATGATGATGGATAGTCTTTTGTTGGATGTCGTCATGACAGGACCAACAATGTTTTGCTGCACTTGTGCTGGTACAACTGTGGAACATACCTCAATGATGTGGCATCCGCTTACATGCCTGCCATTTTTGTTGTCTTTGTGAATCATTGCGCCTGTGTCAGCCTGTACTGCCGGTTGGCATAGCTGATGAGCCAAAGCGTGCACCGGTCAAACTCTACTGCCCGCGATGCTGCGAGGTGAGCATGACGCCACTACTACGGTACTGCTATTACTGTCAATGCTGTTCAGGCCCAATTACTTTGACTCGCAAGTGTTGCCTTGAATGAATACAGTTGTCAATGCATGTAATGCATGTATGCTGCGCTTACAGTGATGGGCGGTGGTGACATACCCATATCCCCTTGATTGACAGCTGTTGAGCTCAAAGTGGAGTGTAATGTGATGTTGGCAATGAAACGTTTGCAGTACATTGTGCAACTGCCACTGCAGTGGTTGCATGAGGCTGCTGTGACGTAATATGATGGTGTTGTACTTGCATTATAAGTCATGTTTGCTTTGGTGAGACAGACCACTATGTACAGCACCTGCCCTCTCTCCCCTGTCTTTTTGCTTTTACGCATGTGCTTGTAAATCAATGTGTAGTTTCATGTGCCATTGTAGCCCGAAGGGTAAAGTGGGTAGATGTGCTCACTAGCATTATGTAGCACATTGATGTGCTATCGTGGTCATTGCTGTCGTTCCAACAGCATTTCTCAGCATGAGGTGTGATTGCAAGTGGTCTCTGACCATGTGTTTTTGTGGTTTGCAGGTGTATGTGGCACCAGCAGGACCACATGGCGAGGAGCCATTGGATGGTGCATTCTTTGGCACTAGCTTTGCACACCTCTTCATCATGAGCTTTGACAGGTGGATGCCGGCAGATGTGACACGGGACTCATACACACCCAGGATATTTGGCTTCAAGGTTAGTGAGTGACATGTGTGCTTTGTGCACGTTATGTTCGTTTTTGTTGGACGCAGTTGCAGTGGACCATGGTCCATGCCCGGCTGCAGTTAATCCCTACCACATCCATGTGAGCACCAATTGACTACTTCTGCCATTGCACCTGTAACGCTCTTCGATGCACCTGCTTTTCATGCTAGTCATGCCTGTATGTCATGCACATTGTGTTACTTGAAGTACAACAGTGCTGATTCATGTGTATGCTCTTTTGCATGCGGTGTATGCACGCTGTTGATGCCCGTTGAAACAGATACATGGCAGTGCAAGATGCATGCAGCGGCGGCAACAGGTTCCGGCAGGAGGCAACAGTGCAACAGCAGCACTAGCAGCGGCGACGGCGTCTGCAGTAGCAGCGTTGGCATCCGCGCCGCCGCAAAGGGAACAGCCCAGGCCACCTGGAGGCGGCAGCAGCGGTACAGCAGCAGCAGCAGCAGCAGGGCAAGCAGGCAATTTGCTAGCGGCTGCCTCTGCCGCAGCATCAGGCGCCTCAGCTGCTGACAGGGAATCAGGGCGAGAGTCTGCGGCTGGCGTGCTGCTGCAGGCGCTTGCCAGTGCTACTGCCTCGGTCAGCAGCGGTGCTGGTGGCGGCACTATATCACATCTGTCACAGGTGCAAGGGCACTCAGGTGAAAGGCCATCCGCGCCAGCCGGTAGCAACAGGGGGGTCAGCAATGGGGGAGGTGGGGGCGGGGGAGGACCTGATGTCAGCAGCTCATCAATGAGCAGCGGAGCACAGGCACACGCATCTAGCAATACATACACACCCACCACTGCTGGCGCTTCAGGCGGCTCACAGAAGGACAGTAGCAGAGGTCGACAGCAGCAGCAGCAGCAGCAGCAGGCCGGTGATGTCGGCGGCGCCGCAGCAGCTGCCACTGCAGCTAAAGGCGGCAGCGGCGACAGGCAGGATGCTCGCAAGTCAGGCTCCAGCAACAAGGGCAGGCGCGTCAGCAGCCAAAGCAAGAGCGCTAGTGATTCCAGCAGGCCCAGACAATCAGCTTCAAAATCCCAGTCGGCTGATGCGCCCACCTCTGGTCTGTCGACAGACAAGGCCGCCGCCCCTACGCCTCGCAAGAATCCTGTTGGTGCGGTCAAGGCTAGCGAAGCAGGAGGGGGCGCTGTTGAGCAGGGGATTGTCCAAGGGGGAAGCGGAAGGCGAGGCGGTGGCAGCAGCGGCAGCACCAGGGTGGCGGCGCACAGCAAAACATCTGCTGCCAGTGATGCGCCTAGCAGCAGCAGTGCACAGCAGCCCCGAAGTGCGCACGGCCCGCAGTCACCAAAGGGGTCGGGTAGTGGTACTACAGCAGGCGGAGGCGGCGTCGGTCATACTGCTGTTAACAGTCATACTGCAGTCATGCTACCTGGGCACGCCACCCACCACCACCAGCAGCAGCAGCAGCAGCAAGACATAGTCAGGGACAGAGACCGACCTGCTAGCGCTGGTGGTGGTGGTGGTGGTGGCACAATGGCACGGCCAGACTCAGCAGAGCACACACCTCATACTACACCCGGTATGGCTACAAGCAGCTCTACAGAGCAGCTTGTACAGCTACCCGGCTTCCAGCGAGATATATTGGCCAAGCGAAAATCTACTGCAGCAAACAGCACACCATCAGACGACACCGGGCAGCACCGGTTTCACACAGGCGATGGGCTAGCAGTAGGTTCGAATGCTGCCGTTGATGCTGCTGCTGGCTACACTAGCGGAGCTCATGGCTTGAACGCAATAGCAGAGGCTGCTACTGCTGCTAGCACTGGTGACATGCGGAAGAGACCCAGGTTGGAGTCATCGCAACAGCACCGCCAACCACAGCCTGCACCTCCTTCTGCAGAGTCCCTAGACACATGATCCACAAAGTAACAAGAGCGACTTTCCCACATATTTGTGTATGTTTGTTTGAGAGGTTGTTCCTTGCTCATGCGAGGCCTTCTTTGGTGCTTGATGAGATGTGTTTGTGTTGCATTGGACTGTGCTTTTCATGATTGTGTTGCTGTAGGGCATGTTGCACATGCTGCAACTTCAACAACTGCCAGATACAGAATGTCCTCCTCCCATGAGCACTGCACTGTTGTCCATCAGGTGCCAAGGATGACGCGTGCACGTGCACACAAGTACTGATGCACTAGTATAGTGTAGTGATATGAATTCATACAAACCCGTTCGGCATGAGACAAGACATGGAGTACACATTGGCATTTACATGCTGCATGTCACTAAGGTATACGTCAACAAATCAGCATCAGCACCCAGCACACTGTTAACGGTCGTAGTATTTGATGGGCACCTCCAAGTGAGCTGCGGTGGTGTGACCTTGACCTTTGCTTTGACCTTTGCCAATTACGCCACCTGCCTCTGCCACTACCATGATCCCTTGGTGCTGTGCGCGCCTGCTCTCCGCTCGCAAAAGCACCTGCTGCGCATTAGTGGATACAGCTGCCAGTGCTGCTTGCTCTGACAACCCCAGCAATTGGGCTATGTTGGCGATGTCCTGTGGGCTACGAATTTGAAGTGGGCTGTTAGCATCTCCTGACAAAAGCAGCCCCCTTCCACTGGTAAACTGAACCAAGCCCCTCGTGTTGTTGATGAGATGCTTCCTAGCACCAGCAGACCTTAGAGTGGGACCGTAGCATACCTGTCACACAATTTGCAGAGCAGTGCAGGCAACAACATGTGTGTGTGTAGGGATGTGTGTGTGTGTGTGCGAGTGTGTTCATTATGCTCCCATCTGTATGAAAACGAATCAAAAGATCGTAGAGCTCTAGGTGACAAGGGATGGTTGGCCGCAAGCGCCTTCCTCCGTATAGCGTAGTGACAGGCCGTAGACAGCAAATTGGCACACAGGCATCTTGTCACAAGTGTGATGCTTGATGACATCAGCGTATCACACTCACGCTGTGTTGAATCCCTTGCACTTGCGAAATGCCACAATCAAAGTATCACAATCATCGACCAAACATTGAACTGGTGTTGTCCAACTAGCACCGAAACGTGTCATGAAGAACATCACTAGCACGTGAAGCATCTGGGTTGCTCACCTCAAAATATATGTTTCGCCTCAGCGCTGACGCAGCATGCTTGGCAGCTATGTGATATGGCAGCCTGCTGTCCAAATCAATGACAATCATGTCAATAGCATCGCTCTCACACAGCTGCAAGAAAGCTTCACCAGTTGTGGCTTGGGCTGCGACAATATGGTACGAGAGTAGCACCTCGCTGCACAGAGATGATCAATACACAGGGAGAGCATATGCATTGTCAGCGGCAACAAGAGCAACAACAGGTGATGTATGCCATGCATTCTGTGGACTGGCATGCACATGCTGTGGCGCATAACATTAGAGTACATTGAGGAACAGCACTACGAATTAATTACCACACGAAGAACACATGAACAAGTACACTGAGGAACAGCATCACGAATCAACATGCACTACACTAACCACGCGCAAGTGGCAACTGATGGCGGTCCAATGTCCATTCGTCCTCAAGAGCAACATGACACAAGACATGACCTATCAATTTTGATGATCAACTTACTTGTTGATAGAGAGGGCTTGAACATCCGCGGCGCTGTCGCAGATCACCGTGATGCGATTGAGCTGGTGCAAGATAGACGACGATGCCAATGACGCAGCAGGTGGTGGTGTAGAGAGCGCCGATGTACACTTGTGTTGCTTCTGCAGCTTGCCATGCACGACACAGTTCAGCGCTATGGTGCCATAACCCTGGCGCTCCAATTCGCGAAGCAGACGTGCACGATCCGCCGGACTTGCACTTTTGCTCAACGGCACGCTCAAGTCAAAGTACATGGCGTCGCTGCCACCAAATTGCAGCCCACACTGCAAGCTGCAGCAGTTCGAGGATGGAAGTTCAAGTTTCAAGTTCAAGATGTTATTGAAGTTTCCATGTTTGCATGTGAACACGGTCCACTTCTCCAGTGTGGAGGGCTGCCGGTGGAAGCCATGATATTCACACTGTGGTGCTATTCAGACTCCAAGCCCTGGCCCCTCCAGCAGCCGCAATGTGATGTTTACACGTGTGCAGGCTACAGAAAGTTTAAAACATGAATGCATGAGTGGTGGCACACACAACAGTTTTTGTATACAATACATTGGCACAGTAACGCACCAATGCACGTGAGCGCATATGCAACTATTGGTGAATGTAACTTGCAATCAGCCTTGAACAGGTTAAGTAGGGCCTGGCAGCACCCCAAAATCACCAATGTCCGCCCTGCCATTTGTTGAGACTTGCATGCATGGTCATGCCCAGAATGGACATGCGCGTGAGGCAGACATGACTCTTGCAGACTGCTCAAGATCACTTCTTGCATACTGTCGGGTTGCTTGAGCATAACTAGCGTTGTCGCTCACAGATGCCAACATGAAGGTTTCAATGTATGCGGACTACAGAGCGTAAAGTCAGCATCATGAGGTTGACGAGTGAAGTGATGTAATTACGCACATGTCGTGCAGAACCAACGTACTTCAAAGACCACCACACACCATTGCAGTCCAAGAGCAGCACAGTACTGAGCAATTGGCGACAAGGCAGTGCAGCATAATGATGCGCTACTCGTAGTAGCATGTAGTGACATCATGAGTGGATGTGATGTGTGCTTGCCTATGTACATGTTTTACTCATGTCATTGCTTTGCTTTCCTTCGCTTGAAGGTGATATACTCGTTACGTGCATCCACACTGATGAGCCGGCGTTCAGGCAATATGCAAGCCGTCAACCTGCCCCCGTACACACAGCCAGTGTCAATGCCAACAGCGTGTTCGTGTACTTGCAACCCACGCTCTGCATCATGCCCAAAAAACACCGTCTGGGGTCCTTCCCACAAGCGCGCCCATGGCCAGGCCTCAAAATGCTGCATGTCACAAACCAGCAGCAACAGCATCACTTCGTTAGAGCAGCAAAAGAAACAAACCATAACAAAAGCAACATGCAGCTTAAACGCCTTCACAAGCATACCACAGCGAGGCTTTGGCTTGCCACAAGTCGGCAGTGCTCACAGCTGGAAGCTTGAAGTGCATGTGTTGCAGTCAGCCTTTGCACTGCGAGTTTGTCGAGCAAACAACTATGGCAACAGCTCAGATAATGGCGCATAATTTCGCCAGCATCACCTTCCGATGTTACAACATCACCTTCTGATGTTGGCATGTCAGAGGCAGTCTTCATGCAAAAGTGGATCTCCAGAGGCACTGGTGATTTACCAATCCCTCCAGGTGTGCTTGCAGCTACAAGGGCACATCTAGAATATACTTTGGGTGGAACGTGTTCAAGTGAAGCAAGAGTCAAATTGCCAAACATCAAGGTAACCCGAGAGCGTTGCGCCGGACGTAGGTGTAAAACAAACCAAATCACACCTAATGCAGTATCAGTTGTTGCTATGTGATGCGACTACACCACAAATTATCATCGTCATTACAGTATGGTCTCTCTCACCTTGCTGGTGGCTGTACCATCAGGCAGTATGCTCCTCATGTTCATCATGAGGCGTGGGTTTTGTCTGAATAACCGCACGCCACTGACAAACCCCGCATGCACAAACAAGGCATCAAGGTCCCTGCTGTGCATGTACCAGGGGCTGCTGCGTAACCAGGCTACATCTTCAGCAGTCAGGTTTTTGGCAATGTGGTAGTGCTCACTGCCAATCAGGGGATGTTCTCCACCAGTGGAGATGATCTGGTGCCAGCGCAGGACCTGAGCAGGAAAAACACAGTGAAAGTCAAGAGTAGGGTTACATACCGGATACTTCTGTACTTGTGAAGTATATACGAAATAGACACCAGCAGCTGAGCCTTATGCACACACACGCGAGTCACTTGGCCACTGCAGTATGCGCCAAGTGCGTCACTATGATGTTAAAGCATGCGTGAACCCATTGCCGCATGGTCATGTTAAAAGCCATACCAAAACCGCACGCATGTTAAATGTTCTTAAGATTTAGGCAGGAGTGTGCTTTCTTCAACATGCCCACCAGTGCTTCTGTCGCCTACTTGCATGGCAACGGGAGCGAAAGATGTCATGATTCTAATACTTGTAAGTATGCTTTGGTGTGCAGCTGCGGGTCATGAATGAATCATCAACAACCACAATACCTACATACCCATCTTGTGGCACCTCATCTCAGCAGCTGTGCATTTGGTACCAGCAAGAGCTGTAACATGGGTGCTACTGTCAATATTCCTACTACCACTACACTGATGGCCATCACTCTCTTGTCAACACAATGCCCAATTGTGCATCTACACATGTACATGCCAGAGGTGCAGAAAGCAACGAAGTACGTAGTCAAAACGGGACTCGTTCTAGTCCAACTTCAACCGCACTTGTGTCACATACACAGCAGGGCATAATTCCGGAACACACTGCGTATGGCTGACTGACATGTTTGCACATGGCAAGAAGCAGTTGACGATACTTCAACCTGCTTCAGAATCTGAATGACTTGAAAGGGCCAATGCAAAAGCAGAACTGTGTTGTGATGACTGCACCTACATACACCTACAAGTAGACAGTACCACCTTGCCATATCCAAAGTAGGATATCGCTCACCTCAAACTCATGGTTGCCCCTGACAGCTATCCCTCCCAACTCGCGCGCCATGCGTATGGCACCTATGCTATCTGGCCCCTTGGCCACCAGATCCCCCAGGAACAGCAGCAGGTCTCCTGGTCTGTAGTCTGCCTTTCTAATAAGCTCCTGCAGCTCCTCCACACACCCATGTACATCACCAATGGCAATGACTCTTGGGTGCCTATGCTTGAAGCGCTCCATCACTGCCTCCAGCAGCGCAGGTCCTAAGGATGTGGGTATGTGTGCTGATGACTTGATGTCATTGTGTCTCATCTGTGTGACACGTTGGGTGGCATTGCTGCTGCTGCTGTGGGACACTGATGGTGGCGCCTCACTGGTAGCTTGCCCAGTACCGCCGGTGCTGTAGTCCTCCACGCCTCCACCAGCACCGTCCCTGTCCTCATCTGCTGGCGGTTTCACACAAAGTCACATGACATGTCAGTTTTACCAGTTCAAAATTGTTTGCTCAAACACGTGGATGAGTCAGGAGAAGTCCACTAACACTACCAGCTCCTATGCACAATGCAGCGTGCAATTGGTATAGGTAACACGCACATGAAGCAGGCTCTGGCAAGCAAAAACATGTCTAATGAAATACTTCCAAGTATGTTATCATACATCTGTAGATATATACGCATAGACGCGCTTAGCATTTGCACATGGCAGCAAGCCAACGCGTACAAAGTGGGTGGAGATATGTACTAATTTAGTATGTGCATTGTGATGCTATCAAATAGCGCAATCCCTGACAGTCATGATTGTATGCAAAAGCTCTCTGTCAGGTCAGGCATCTGTGGCAGCGCATTGCGACAATGTTACGCACTCAAGTGACATAAACACTCACAGGCCACATGTGTCATGCGTGCTCATTCTGGTGCCGTTCATGTATCCGGCATTAACATCTTACATCCATGTAGTTTGCAACACTACACAGGACGTACCAATCATTATGATGACTGAGCAATGGCTATGACTATGGTATGCATGTACCATGAGTATGTATCATACATGGTGCATAAGCTAAGCTCATGTATCAATGGCTCATGAGCATGAGGCAAGTGCATCATGTATGAGTTGCTGCAGCGATGACTCTCAACATTCCTAAGCATGCTTACATACATATCAAATATGACATGCCGTCCAGGGTCATGCACGAGTTGTGTACAACGGTCTCAGCTCACCGGCGGTAATGGCACTGGTATCGCTGCCATTGGCATGCTCCCGCGGATGCTGCGACGCAGCAAATATGAGGAAATGCTCCAGGTCCGATGTTGTTGGTGCTGCCACCATCTCCCCTTCCTGCATTTGATTGCTGCCATGCTTGAGTGGCGCATCTGGTTCCCTCCTAGTCCCCCCCCCCTCATAGTCCTCCTCCTCCTCCCCCTCCTGGTCCATCTTCATGAGCTCTGCCAGCGGCACCTCCACTACCTCCTCCCCCTCATAGTCATACTCCTCTTCTGCCCCCTCTCCCTCTCCCTCGCCCCCTCCCTCTCCCTCTCCATCCGGCTGGCCGTCCTGGTTCCGCTGGTGATCGCTGCGCCAGGCACCCACTACTGCTGCGGGCACATCGTCCAAGGCAAGAACACCTACTGGTACGCCTCCCGCAGTGGTTGCTGTGTCGGTGCTGCTGCTTGTGCTGCTGCTGCTGCTGCTGCTGGTGCTGTCACTTGCGGTGGTAGATTGAGCTTCGCCTTTGTGGGTGTTGCTAAGGCCGTTGGCAAGGGCGGCCAAGTCGGCAGGTGCCACATTGTACTGCTGGGCCTTGCGCAGCCACTGACAACAAGCAGCCACAGGAAGCGCGTCAGCGACCAAGTTAATCAACCAGAATCAATACAGGATGCTTGTATCATGGAGGCGAATGAATCACAGCAGATCGTGTGCCATCACTCAGAAACTAAGGCCTTGTAGAAAGATGCCAAGCATTGTGTGTGTGGTATTGGTCCAGCTCAAGCATGTAGTTAAAAACTTCATTACAAGCACACAAACACACACAGACAGGCACACACATACACATGTACATCTGAAACAAGCTTTGCCTCACCTGCAACAGCCATGCCACCCTAACCCGCCTATTGAGCCTGCTGGCGTGCTCGTGGCTCCACATGGGACCAAATGCACCACTGTTGGTGGTGATCCACGTAAACACGTCCCTGGCCCGCCGGTTGTATATGACCTCAACGTAGCGCTGTGGAGGATCCACACGCCGCTGCGCTGAATCCGCCTTGCTGCTTGATGCTGCTGGAGCGCCATCTGAGTGTGATGGTGAAAGAGATGGGTCCATGTCGCTGCTACTGCTGCCGTCACCTGCTCCTGCTTCCGCTGTCTCCGCTGCGTGGGCAGCACCCCCGACAAGCACAGGCGGCGACTGCGGCTGGTCTGTGAGCTTGACTTTAGCACCAGCTGTGTTGCCCTTGCCCGCTCCAGCCTTGACCTGTTTGTTGCTGACAGGTGGTGTGCCTTGTTGTAGTGCGTCTAGCGGAGGCTCTGGTGAATCCACAACAACAGGTGGATGCCTCTTTTTTTTGCGTTGCTTGGAGCGCTTCGCAGCTGCAGCTTGCACAGCAGCTTCAATGGCCAGGTGCGCATCTGGCTTGTCTGCGTGTGGAGGTGATGCCTTGCCTAACCCTGGCTCAGGTCTGTTGCTAAGCGTGGTGACCACAGGTGTGCTGAGCGCACGGATGACTCTCTCAAAGCTGCTTTTGAGATCACTGGTTGGATCAATGAACGCATCTCTGCTCACCAGATCCTCTGCTCGTGCAGGCTGCCCGGACCCAATCCCTCCTATGCTAGCAACAGCACTAGCGTGTGAGCCCGAGTCCCCTGTTGCAACATCACCCCCCTTGCCATGGCTACCCCCTTTGCCGCGACGATGGCGCACGAATGGCCTTGTCCGAATCCCTTGCTTTGATGCTTGACTACTGCCCCCATTGTCTATGGCATTTGGCTGCTGCGTTTTGCTGTTGCTGCTGATGTGGCTGCTCAATTGTGGAGACTGCTGCTCGCGATGCTGCTGCTGCGCTGGCGTCTGCGGATCCTGTTTTGCCGGCGCAGGAGAGGATGATGGAGCTTCTAAAGCGTTGTTGTTGGCAGCAACGCCGCTGTTGGAGTTTCTTCGTTGCCTGTTCCGCTTTCTGCGCCTGGCGCTGCTTTTCTTCTGATCTGGTTGGTGCGTCTGTAGGCCACCGCCATCGTTGTTGGATGCCATCGCCGTCATAGCAGGTCCAGGTCGCGGCAGCGATATACATGTCGGACATGGCGACGTCAGCAGCAGCGACGTAGAGGCAGACACTAGAACCAGCAATAGCGCAGCTTGATAGCGAGGCCATGGCATGACAGAACTCAGCCGTAGACCACCCTACACGCGTTGGCGGTTTGATATCCCCAACTCATACACTCCCTAGCGTTAATC
The DNA here is from genome assembly GCA_017506865.1 of Tribonema minus. Taxonomy (NCBI): domain Eukaryota; class Xanthophyceae; order Tribonematales; family Tribonemataceae; genus Tribonema; species Tribonema minus. Next base: position 354,487 of record JAFCMP010000040.1, read on the forward strand.
GCTTGCCTATAGTAGCTGGCGAGCTGAGCTCAGCTCAAAGCCGTTCCTGCACTGTCAGCATCAGAAGTTGAGGGAAGTTCAAGTAGATGGAGTTCCAGGGTGAGGTGTAACCGAAAATGATAACAGTAATAGGCAATCGCCGCGCTCCGCTGGTGCACCTGATGCAGGCCCTGCGCTATGGAGCTGCTGACAATGGGGCAAAAAGCCAGGCCATCCAATGGTGTATGCAGCCTGCTGTCACTGTCACCTGCAATTTGGAGGGGTGCGCTTGCAGACACAGAATCAGCTTCTTACAACACCGCTGCACCGCCCTGGCTGATGAGGTGGCGGACTTGACGGCCGACAACCATCAGTTGTCGACGACGTGCAGCAAGCTGAGGAAGATGTGCAAAACACTGGAGAAGAAGTTGGCGGAGGTGGGTGTGAGGACGGGCGTGCTGGATCTGCTAGAGCTTGCTAGTCGTAATGTAGCTTGCCTAGCTGCGATGTTAGAGATGCGCCGCACTGCCTAGTGAACCTGTTGTTCCTAAAACTTCATTCAACAGAAAAATACGTTTTCCTGCGCTTGTACCTAAGCCTGCCACCGAGACAACTGGGCACCTGTCAGATGAACGAGGTTTGCTGACAGCGAACTGAAGATGCACTCCAGTGAATGTATGACAACAATGACGGCACTTCGATTTACTGTTATAATGTACTATGTGCATTTCACACTCGTGCATGCAGCAAGCAAACCCCTAATCGTCTTTGCAAGTACTGACTGTTGCAGCCAATCCCTCTGTATTGGTGCTAAATCATCCGGCGATAATAACAGTTAGTATGCGCATCCCATCACGTAAACACGAAGACGCTAAACACGTGAGCGTGGTGGACCGCTTCAAGGTCATGCAAGAGGCCAATAGGACAGGATGCAGCTGTGCTTTCTCCACGACAATGCTTACTGGTGATGCATCTTGTCACGCAAGCCATGTGTTTGCTTAATTGATGCATCAGCGTCATGTTAAAAATACGGTCGTGCAGGATGGTCGCATAATGGGTAAAGGCATCTGAAATGAATGCATGCCGCTGTGCTGGTGATGGTCCTTTCATTACAAGAGAGCACCACAATGTGAACGTGAGTAATGTCACTTGAGTAATGCAATGTCTTGACCAACAACATTCTCAACTCAAGGGCATCAGTGTGCTGACAAACCAATACTAGTCTAGGTATGTTACAGGCAGCTGTAGCGAGAAGTCACACACCAAATATCACAGTTGCTGCCGCTGCAGAATCTCTGTCATAGTCGTCAGCTCCTGTCGCTTCATTCACTTGTCTTCAAGCGAAACATTCAAAGTGTAGCATGTTCTTATGTCTCCCTACCATACCACTATGACTCCGATGGTGCAGGCTCTTGTGGTGGGGCGGCAATTACAACAAGACCACTACCAGCAGAAAAAGCAGCAGCATGCGGTGCATGAAGGTCTGCGCAAGCATCTGGGTCAAGCTCGACCTAGCACATCAGCTGTCAAAGTCAAGGCGGAGCAGGTTCTGTTGTCACAACCTGTTGATGCCGCCAGAGCCCACAATAGTCAGCATGCACAACTTGCAGGGCAGAATCAGGTCACTCCACATGAGGCTGGTCATGTTGGCGACTCATCCTCCTTGGTGGTACACCAATCTCTCGGGGGAGAGGCCACTAGTGCTGATTTCAAAGCATGCCGTTCACCTCCAGCAAACGCGCATGCTGGCGCACAGCTAGTAGCAAGTGATACAGCTAGACCACATTGGAGCGAAAGCATGAGACTGGCAATGGCACCAGATGACTTGCCATCAGCCGCAGCTGATGCAGACACAGCAGTATTGCTGAGGCAACTTGACGTGTACCAGCAAGCACTCGCACAACAAACAGCAGCTATGCAGGTGCTCAGGGATGAGCTAAGCTTTGAACGACGATTGAGGCAGGAAGCTGAGACTTGCAGCCCAAAACGTGCATGAAGTTCAGCACACGTATGCTGCAAAGTGGCAACGTCACACACAATCAGACAATTGCATGAGATGATGCAGACAAATACGTGCATGCCGCTTCAGACATGACGACGGTCTTCTTTTTTGCTTTGTGCCTGTTGTATGCTCTGCTGCTTGCCGCGCATTATGTCTGGCCTGGTGCGTAGAGCTGCATGTGTGCCAGCGGCACCATACTGGGCCTGCCATGCGCACACTGAAATGGCAGGCGGCACTGTGAGAGACCATGCACAAGCTCGCAGCACTGCTCCTGACTCAACAGGTCACCGAAGCGGATCGCACCATGGCATGCCTTGTACTTGAGGATGTGGTGTATAGTAGAGGGGATCACACCGCGCACCGGAGCGGCATTGGTGCCATATGATCCACACTGCCGCACCATCTCTAACAGATCCGTTCTTGACAGCTGCACGCCACAAACCACAGGTACGTGGGTCACTGATACCCGCAGTAGTGACCCCAACTCGGGCAGCTGTTGCTGCTGCTGCTGCGACGACACCTGTATGCTAAATCCCCAGGCATGCAGATGTGCCATGTTGCGCTCTATCAAGTCTGCATCGCTCGAAGTCACATCCATCAGCCAAGCACCAGCCAGTGCGCGCTGCTGTAGAGCACTGCCGTCGCTTGCGTTGAATGCACTGGTGGTACTGTCGCTGCTGGCACCGTTGCTGCAATTGTCACCATGGCTGGGGCAGAGCGCTTTCTCCAGTGCCTCCAGGCGTATGCGCTCATGAACAGCATGCTGATCGGCGCACATGAGCAGATCCCCACTGCGCAGCACAATGTACTTCCTGCAAAGGCAGCACAATCATTGGCGGTCAGACATTGCTGTAATTGAACAGGGGGACAACGTGAACTCGGGTGTATGTCCTGTCACAATAGCAGATATCACAAAATCTGAGTGACTGCCCGAAGCTCTACTAGTAGTGGCTGCTGCGCTTGCACAGCCCCATGATCGGTGTACACATTTACAGATATACATTACTTCTACAACAACTTTCAACGGTACGCATGTCTGTGACTACCTGCAACAAGATGCCGAAGGAGGAACTATCATGAAATACGACATGAAGTGCAACTGTCAAAATACTTCTGAGATAACGTTCCTCATTGTCCTCCTGGACAGACTTTTATATACTTGGTGATAGACATGACAAGGGCAGAGCGGTCATCATGGTAGCACTAAGCTAATATCTCCCATGTACTTTGGCGTTCATAAGCTATGGCCCATGGGGTAGCGCACCAAGCACCGGAAATAAGACTCTTAGGCTGATGTCCTGCACATGTTCGCCTTCGAAACAGTTGCACATTCATTGCGGGGTCAACGATATGCTGGTTAGTGCCGTTTGCTGGTCAACTCTAAGATAACAACCTAATCTTGATGTAGACTGCGAGTTTAGCATTTTCGCGTTATTTACATGCTGTACACACTCGGTCAAAATACGAAGTACACAATGTGTATGGCATATATACCCATGATGATGTCACAAAACTACAACCAGTCGGCAGGACACGGAGTCATACCCGACTCAAACAATGTATTCTGCGCTGACGTGAGTAGCATTGCTTCTGAGACAACAGTACAGTACGTTTGCTGAACCAGCTATACAGTGCAAGTCTACTGTAGCCCAGGTTAGAGTGATATGCCCATTTTGAGCCATAGTCTAGTGATTGTGCTATGGTGTCATGGTGCAATGCAGTTGTGACATGCGCAGTGTGTTTGTGAATCATGGCAAAATATCAGCGAGGAGCCCTTGCTGCCTGTTGGAATGCACACATTTGCTACACAAAAGTAATAGTCTAGTAGGTACTGCTGAGTACATGCGCATTGTGATATCACTCCACTTCTATTTTGAGGTATCTTTTGGCAGGGTTAAATGATTTGCTGCATCACAAACTCTATGCATTTTCAGCTTTCATTGACAACAAGGTTGACGATAACATTTGATGCTACAAGCATTGATGCTTGTTGTTCCACTCACCGATCCAGCTGGCATATGACTTGAGCACCTCGCAGGTCCACGTTGGTGAGTGCTTCATGACTGATGGCTGCCTGTGGCAGTGAGCACATGGCCACGTGGTCAGATGGACACCTGCGCTGCTCCTCCTCCATAGAGTCCTCCTCGCCGGGCGCAGTGCCTCCGTTGTGGTGACCTGGTGCATCAGCAACAGCGTGACCCCCCTGTCGCTCTTGCTCCGTTGGCACTTGCTTATATGTGCTGTCCTCAGGCTCTGCTACCAGCTGCCGGCTATCCTCCACTACCAGCCGCCGACTGGCCTCAGCTGAATTTGCTGCTGCTGTCTGCTGCGGTCCATCCTGTGTGCCTGTGCCGCTGCACTGTTCACTCTGTGACTCCAGGAGCGCATCGCCTGAACTGCCACTGATAGCACCAACTGCAGGCACTAGCAGAACTGCAGCGCCGCCCTCGCCCCCCTGGCTGCCGTCCCACTCCTCCGTGCTCTCCGCTGCATGTGCACCGCCATCACTCTCCACGATTTGCATAGCGTCGCCTGTAGTGAGATCGGCAGACGCAGGCCTGCTCTCTCCACCACTCTGTATCCCCCATTCGGTGTGCAGTGCTGGCGACGGCAGTGGTGAGAGTGGTGAAAGCGGTGGCGGCAATGTCTGCCAGGCAGCGGTGTCGCTGCAAACATTCACCGCCGCCGACTGCTCTGGTGATGCTGATGAATGGATCATGGCGCCGCTGCTAGCCCCGCTGTGCAATGAGGCCATGTCAGGTGAACGGGGCCTGACCACACGTACACGCACCGTGCTCGTCAGCGTCACTGGCTGCTGCTGCTGAGGGGAAGGGCTGTGTTGCAGGTCGCGCAGGTTGAAGTTGAAGTTTTCCATACCGTCAGCCCCCCCCTCATGGAATTTGCCACCATGAAATGGCATGTACATGCCCCTGCTCCGATCCCCTGTATATGTGTTCGTGTTGTGACTGTTGAACTCCGCCTCCTCTCCAGCTGAGCTTCCTGCTGCTCTAGTATGGCTGTGTTGCGTACCGCCTGTATTGTAGTCATCGAGATGAGAGGCACTGCTGAAGTCATCCCCGCACCATGGCTGCACGCATTGGCGGTCGGCAAAATGATAGTCGTCCTTGGGCAGTGGCACACTCATGACCTCCTCATCAGCTTCATAGTGATTGGTGGGGGAGCTGATGCCTCCAGGCCAGCTGCCACCGCCGCTGCCATTATGATCACTAACCAGTGGCACCATCGAAGCACCAACTGGTGGCGCGAGCTCGGCAAGTTGATGGATGTGTGGAGGGGTTTCGTGCTGCCCACACCAAGCATCCACAACAGCTGTGCCCACGTTGCCAGTCATTTCCAACCTGCTGTTCTCCGCCCTAGGAGGATGGCCGTTGTCGTAATGGCTGCCTGCCGGATCAGATGACACATGCTGGATGCTGCTGCTGTGAGTGAAGAATGGCAACGTCATGCCAGCGCTTGTGAGAAGTGTGGCATCGAGTAGTGGCTGCGACCCCTGAAGGCGTGCACGCTTCCACGACCATGTGTTGGCATCCTCTCTAGTGTAGAGTGTGCCAAGGAATGTCCGCGCTTTCGCCTGCCTGCCTGGATCGTTGGCGCTCTCGATGGTGCGGTGATGCGCGCGGAGGCTTCGCAATACCCCGTCCGGTACTGCATGACCAAACCCCCCCAGGAAAGTAAGCAGCATGTGTGCAATACAGCTGTGCGCTGATGAGCGAGCGCGAAGCTGCTGCTGCGTCTGGAGCTGGTCCTGGCGTGCACCGTCAACGCTGTGAGCACCTTCATCGGCGCGCTCCATGTGCAGCACGTACATGGGAAACACCGAGCACCGCAGCCCAGAACTCTCATCCTTGCTGGTTGCCTTGCGTCGCTGCAGCAGCTGGAAGCACTTGAGGTATGCATCGTTGATCAGAGAGTGAAGCTCCTCTGTGTCTGCTAGTGCCATGCCAGCGCTGCATGTGATGAACTGCCACTCCTGGCTATGGTGACTGCATGTTGAGGAGGGAGGCGAGAGGTAGCCATAGCACAAGCACCCCCCAAACTCGCACTCCACCACCTCCATTTTGGCGAAGACTTCAACACCACAAACCTGTTTGACAACGTCCTCCTCGCGGGGTTGCGGCGTTTTCCTGACCAGCTCTCGCCCCTCGCCGCTGCCACTCGCATCCACCAACGACAAGCTCAGCTGAGGGTTTTCGAGGGCAACTCTGCGAGCCACAGCGACAGTTTTGGCACGCTGAAGATCTCGGCTGCTGACACTCAGGCTACGTCGTACAGGCGACCGGTTGAAGATGTCGCGCACTTCCACTACGGTGCCAGTCGCTGGCATTGCTGACTCCGTAAACTGCACCTGCTGCCCTGATTGCACCACCTTTGCAAAGGCTTGCGACTCGCCGGTTGCCTGGCTGCGAATGTCAAGGGTACACGATGTGCCTATCATGACCAAGGAGTCGCCGCTCCGAGGTGTGCACTTCGACGAGGCTCGCTCCGTCCCGACCAATAACTCCAAATCCTGCGGTCGGATGCCGCAACCATTGTCGCTGACGCGAAGCGACTCTCCAGGAATATCCACAGTTGCTGTAATATCAGTTGCGCAGGCCTCCAAGGAGTTGGTGATGAGCATCTGCAGGATTGTGGTGAAAGATGCCACCTCGCTTGACGATCGCACGCTGGATCCAGCATCGGGGCTCAGCCTCCGGATGGCGGGCGCTGGTCGAGCCCTTGTGGGTCCCATTGACGCGACAGCACCACCACACTCAACTCATTCTACTCCCCACAGCTCTGCACACAACTTCCGCGAAGAAGAGTTCAAAAGTTTCTGTTGACTCGAAAGCGCTTATTAGGGGCCCATGTTAGGGGCCCATGCGGCAACAGCTTTTTTTTCTCAGACCAAGCTGTTGTTTGCGTCGACGGAGGAGGCGGAGGATGTCCAAGCGCGACTAGTAAGTGCATCATTCGATCAGCGGAAGTTCTGCTATCATATACACGCAAGATGTACCACTGCCGTCGCTCGTCAGTTGCAAAGCCTCTGCTGCCTTCTCTTTGATGCGGAGGCCCAGTGTGGCCGGCAGTGGCGCAGCTGGCGGTCTGACGCAACGTACGCACCTTCATTGCCTGTCGTCTCTCCTCTTGCAGTGATCACCTGTTCAAGCTGGTGCTGATCGGGGACTCAGGCGTTGGAAAGAGCTGCCTTCTGCTGCGGTTCGCCGATGATGCCTTCACCGACAGCTACATCAGCACCATCGGCGTTGACTTCAGGTTTCGGACTGTTAAGATAGACAAGAAAACAGTCAAACTCCAGATCTGGGACACAGCGGGGCAAGAGCGGTTCCGCACCATCACGAGCGCCTACTATAGGGGCGCCGACGGTATCATCATGGTATACGATGTTACTAGTCAGGAGTCATTTGGGCACGTGAACGACTGGCTCAGTGAAGTGAACCGCTATGCCAGCGAGGGGACCAGCAAGCTGCTGATTGGCAACAAGAGCGACAGGGCCGATAAGGCGGTCACCACGGAGCAAGCAAAGTCATTTGCTCAGTCATTGGGGATACCTTTTTTGGAGACAAGCGCGAAGAGCGCCAGTAATGTGGAGGTGAGTCACCTGCTGAGATACAATGTCTCATTTGCATACATCCGCTCTATTGGTCCAATGAGGACCTGATATCTGCCTCGTCAAGCGCAGTGAGTGTTGTGTTCACGGCTGCTGACTTGTGTAAGTGGATGGCAGCATAGAGGTGCGATACATAACAATTTTTACGGTGTATACCATATCTTGCTGTACATGATGTTTATGCCAGCAAAGCGGCATGCACCAGCTACATGCATTTTCTATGTTTTACGGCCGCAATCCAGCAGCTCCCTGTGCTAATTAGGGATTCATGACACAGGGTATTTGATGCACAAGTTGTGGAAACCTTCGCAGCAGCATTGATGATGATTTTCTCATAAGCAATCCACCTGCAGGGTGCGAACGCGTGTGAAATTGTGTGGCTCGTGCAAGAAAGCGAGCCGAGCAACACACGTCTGCAGCAGAGGATATCGCAATGCGTCGTACTTATTATAGCTTGTGTAACCATGATGGTCGGCGGTCGACGTGGAGATCCCAACATGACTACTGTTGTCTATAATGATTTGCTGTACTGCTGTCGCATGCACGGCTGTCGCGTGCACATGCGCCTTCCTAATGTACACGGCACCTGAACTGTAAACCTCACCCTAAGCGCCCTTTGCGCTGACGCGACCAAGCGGCATGAAGTCATTTACGGTAATGATGCTGTTCCTGCTCAACTGCGCATGGAAGGCCTTTGAAGGACGCATATGATGACGTGACATAACCCACACGGCTGTGCGTCTGCAGCCACAGCATCAATAGCAATTGCCTAATGATGGTCAAATAACAGCCCATGTCCTGCTCTGCTCTGCCATGACCTCAGGAAGCATTCTTGACAATGGCCAGTGAGCTGATCAGGACAAGGGAGGCACGGGCAGCTCAGCAGGCGGAGTCTTCAGGAACTGCCGCTACGGTGCAGCTACGGCCTGGGGCGTCGGGGGGGGGAAGCAGTGGCAAGTGCTGCTAGGGGGAGAGGGGATGCCGCCTGCGCATGCATGCGTGGTCTCTATTAGAGATGGATGCAAGTGGCGTGCAACAGTGCAGGGCTGAGTGCAGTGCCGCACTTTCAAGTGTTTTCAGAGGTTGGACTGGTGCTCTCGAAGCAGGATATTGGCCGTGCATCGGCATGGCTCGTGCCACACGCCTGCGATGTGTTGAATCGATGGCTCTGCTGTAGCGGCAGCTGCATTTGACATGTGCCATGGTGGCAGCAGCGAGGGCTTTGTGAATGAAGTGTAAATGTTTGTGACATTGTCATGTTCAGCCATGCACAGCTTTCAGTCACTGCAAGTCTTGTCTATGTGCACCTTTGACAGATACAAGGGCTCGCTGTACAATGTATGCCATGTGCCGTTCCGCCAAAGAGAACTTGATTCGTTTGGGAAGCGGTTGCGATGACATGTCATGACCCCAAGGTGTTCATGGGCAGCAGACACACACACAAACACACTTACACACTCACACCCCAGTGCGATTTTTCGACCTAAAAGATACATTGCACGGACATTAGCTTTGGCAGGTCAGGTGCACAAGTTATTGGTGTCTGCGCACAGGTTCACAAGTTGTTTTCAAACAGGCTCTGCACAAGGTCAGGTGCCCCATGAATGCACTACAGTGATGTGACTGGGCATACATTGAAGTACGTATGGACTTGTATACATTGAAGTACTCTTGATACCAAGCACAGGCTTGAAGCCGGCATACAGCTTGCATGTGGCACGTGTTCATTCTTCACATATCATGCTGCCAAACATGTCTTGACCTCATGGTGCTAATATTACGTCTTGATTTGTGGCCCGCCACGTCATCTTGAGAATGAATATCTTGCGTACACCACGTACATGATGAGGCACGCACTTCTCGGCAAGCACGTAGTTGATGCTGCCTCGTATATGAAGGGCATCAAAAACTCTTTGATCGGGGACTGGTAGGGCTCCTGGCTAAACCTCCGCCCTTGCGCCTTGAGGGTTTGGCCCCAGCCTTGCGCCCCAAAGGGGTGTCATGAGCATGAGGCACAACTTTTTGGCAGGGCAGTATATAAAGCCACATCGAGAGCAAATCATTCTCAAGCGACCTCAACACACATCAGCGGCGCAGAGCAGGCCGAGGAAGGGACTTTCGCGGCGATTTAGGGCGCGGTTATGGTTAGGGTTGCAGATTAGGGCAAGGGGTCAGGGTGTACACATAGGTGGAGATATAGTGTGTTGGGGCGCTTTCCCATCATCTGCAGGCATGATCAGCGCCTTGTAAGCATCTACCAAGCACCCACTGATGTGGCTGTGACCCATGGCGCTTGTGAACCCCGCTTTTTCCTTAATGGGCTTCACCTGGTCAGGCGGATGGCCGAACCCTCTTGCTGTTTTGCCAGGAGCCCTGAGTCGCTTTGTAAACGACATACTTCAGAAGTATGATAAAACGCTTGCCAGAAAGGTGTGGCTGCAGGAGTGCATGGACGAAGCGGTCTCTTGGTGCACCTACTCAGTTACAGCAATGTCATGCACCCTGAAATAACTGTACAGTGTGCCCAGTGAGCAAGTTTGTTTGTCGCCACAGTATCCAAAGAGCGGAAGTATTCCAAGGGGGCCATGTGAAGAAGTTGGTTGCTGCACATTTTGTTGCCTTGTCCATTCATTTGACATCTGTTGACCATTTGATTTGACATTAGACATCAGTGGGTAGTGGACCATTTGATTTGACATTAGACATCAGTGGGTAGTGATCCAGGTGCCAGACCCAGAGCATTCGGAAACGCAGCAGGACAGGACGCCAGAGACTATGCTGTCGTTCATAGGAAAAGCTATGCCGTCTTGTACACGCAGCAGCAACAGACAGCAACACATATGGATATGCAGTGATGTACATGCATACACTGGTGGGTTTATAAACGCGACTATGATTTGCACTGCATATCATAGGCGTGCAGGCCATCAATAAGTGGCACCAGCGCTCATGCATGGTATCAACACTCCTTAATGCTGAAACATTGTAAGCCTACGTGGTGCAGCCAGTGAGTGAACATACAATACATACACATGGATCCAAATCTCCTCGACTTTCCCTGCCACCTTGTGGTTGTTCAAACGCATATAGACAGTTGGGGGGGGGAGGGGGGGGGGACGCTTGGCCTGGTGTGCGAAGATCTACAGCGTATTCTGATTCAGCTAGCGTCCCCCTGCTTCCCTCATATCATCAACAAGTTCAAGTGGACAACTCATATTTTGAGTCATGTGCACATAGTGGCGGATGCCGGCCAATGCTGGTCTGTATTGACGTGACACAGAAATCAAGTACAATGGTGGAGGGAAGTGACAACATCTGGGTGATTAAGAGCAAAGGCTACCTTACCTGACAGACCAAGGGCATTGACATACTCGTATCAGGCATGATGATGCGGGATCCGTGTGGCTGTAATGCATCTGCAATCCACGTCACAACACCATGAACGCGGATATGCATGCAGGCTTGCTGCCTCCAAACACGCCCCAAATTAAACCGTCACCGCTGACTCGTACAATCAGCTTCTGCTTCTGATCTTGCACTGATCGAAACATGCTTTGCATTGTAAGATAAGACAATACACACGAGTGCACGTGCTGGACGTATAACCATACGAGCTAGGTTTGCTAGCTGACACAAGTCTCCTGGTGAACTCTGTATTATTTGGTCTTGCAGTGGCAAATCAAGGCATGGCATGATGTAGGACTCCTTTCACGCCTTGTGTTGTGAACCACATGAAAAACGGCCACCAAACCACAGAGTCAAAGTTTTGGCTTCGATATCTCCATGAGCACAAGCCAATGGAGAGTGCTAGCTCTAATCAATTTCTTACCTTCACATATTCTTGGATCCCCCTTCCATTGGGAGAGCCCACAAACGGTAGCTCTGCCTAGTGGATGCATCCAATCAATCACCTTAGTGGAGCTCAACTCCAGTAGGCCAGCTAGAAGCACCACCTGTAGTCGTTAACAGATTGTCATTATGGCAAGCAATGCTCGAGCACTGTAGCCATGAACAGATTGTTGTCCTGGCAAACGGTGCTCGACACCATGTTGAGGTGTACGAATCTTATGAGCAATGTTTCATGGCCTCACTCACCTGCAGCGCCATGTAACCATGTAGACCTCCACCGCGGAGCAGATGTGATGATGCCTACGCTCAGGCCATGATCCTCTGCCTAGCCCCCACTGCTGCACTGCTGTGGACTGCTCCGGCCACAGCACCGTCATGAGGGAGTGCTCCCTGCTGTGCTGGCTGTCGCGTGCTCAAGACGTCCACAGCAATGCATGGCTCCATGCCAAGCATCGCTGACACTTGCTGCTTCATCGAAGGCTTCGGTGTGCTGCTGATCCGGCACATCCTCAGCTTCAAAAGCTGTACGTGTGTGTTTACGAACAGCCAGCAAGCGGTGCCACTACAGCAGTAACATTCTCGACCACATTTCATATAACAAAATCAGTGTCATTGCCGACAGGGAGGGACTGCAGCAGAGTGGTGCATCATCGATTGTAACATACGCCAAGGTGTAAGCAAAGTGTGCCATGCCATGCTGGAAGTCAAGCAGACAGGCAACAGCACTCACTCATATGTTTAAATGGTGTAGTGTAATGTGTGCATAATGTATTATTTATGTAGTGGTTGATGGTGAGGAAACACAGCGCTCAAAATTATCACATCAAAGAGTACCAACCCCGTGCACCCTTGAACCCTACTCCCTGCCAGACCGCTCGCCAGCCTTGCGGCTCTCGCTCTGGATGTACAGCACGATCAGGAACGCCACGGGCACAAAGGTGCCGAGAAGAACTGCCAGGTATGCTCCGAACTGGACCTGCGATCACCGTCGGAGAAGCAGCGGGGCGGTAAAGAAATGAGCGATCTCAACGCGTAGGATACCGAGAAGTTCAAGGGCAAGATATGCCTCAGGTCTAGGACTGCAGCGAAAGCAGTGACCTCACCTCAAGAGCCATCAGCTGAGTGGGGAGCTGTGAGACGATGTCGGAGTCGGCAAAGGCGGGGGCGGCGAGCGCTGCTGGCGCCACACCGGCCACAGCCTTGGCGGCAGAGGAAGCCAGCGACATGGACATGGCGGGTGCCAGCTTGGCAGCTGGAAACGGGCAAGGCAAGAGCACAGGCAGATCGAGATCAGCACATGTTGAGGGCTGCCAGGCCGCGCCGCGGTTGCGTCCTGAAGTGCCCTCCCCCCTTCATGCGATGCCCCTCCCATACGCATTTGTGTGCCTCACGTTCAACTAAATTGCACGAGAGCACCGCTTCGCCCCGCCATTTACTCTAGATGGCGTAGCAGCGCATCCTAGCGCCTGCCATGACCCCTCCTTCCCACAATGCCCGCCAGTCCCGCTCAGCATCCCTGCCTGCAGGCCTGCCCACTTTTGCGCATTTCACACATGCGCCGTCCCCACTTACCGATGGGAGCAGCAGGCGCCACGAAGGCGGACACGCACGCCGCGAACGCGACCAGCAGGAGAGCGAACATCTTAGCCATGTTGCTGCTTGGTGATGTTGACGGCTCCCTTGGTGCTAGGTGTGCTGTGTTGCTACTACTGCAAGAGGCCTGGATTTTGGATTCAATTGTGGCAGTGCGCACTACCCCCATACCGTATGTATTTAAAGAAAAAAGAAACTCTCTGAAAAAGAAGAAGCCTGGACAGTGGCTGGGCAGTCGCACTGGCAGCAAGGCACTATCAGATGCTGTCACGACACCTTGGACTAGACAAAAGGGACACCAGAATTGCAACAAAAGTTGACACAAACGGATTTATATTGCAATGCCGAGCGTACTACGGCGTACGGTGTCCGACATGGCTGTATTTTGGTCCGGCAGCAGCTGCGACCACCCTCAGTAGCAACTGGAGCATCAAATAATGCTTTCTGACGGATAGTCAGTATCAGTCATGCTGTACCTTAGTTGACAATCATGGTGGCAGTCCAGCTGAGGTTTGGCCGGCAAGGATGGTGCACACTTTTTGGTGTAGCCTACTAGACAACAAAACAGCAGCGCCCGTCCCTCTTAGGGTTGAATTTGTTGTCTCGCAAGCAAGTATTTTCTTGAATGCGTACAGCAGATGACCAATGCGTTGTGCATGTTTCTTACTGCCATGGTATGCGTGTTCAGGGGTAGACGCAGCGCGCACACCTGACGACTCTTTCCATGGCATGACCATGGTGCAGCAGCATTCATCGAACTTAAACCATGTGCACAGTACTTACAGGTATTGTCAGCAAGACGCTTACACGCGCATTTCATCAATGTATGATGTCACACTGTTTTGTAGGCCATATATTGTCCCTAATATCCGCCCCGCGGATGGCATCTCATCACATGTACACTACAGTCCACACACACAGCATGCATGAGGCCTTCACCAAGGCTCCTAGCACACCAGAGCACTCGTGTACCGTTCCATGCCACAATGCGGTTTGCACACGTGCGGCTCATCTAATCGTGAATCGCACTGTCACAAACATTTGACTCATGTCATCCCCATGGCACCAGATGTTGGCATTGCATTGGTAAAGACATGTGTCGACAGGACTTGGCAGGATGGGATGTTGCCGGCGCAGCGGCAGCAGCCGCAACAGAAAACGAGGTGGCACTGGTGCCGTGCCAACCACAATGGAGGCGTCGCGCTGCTGCTGCCATGTCTGCTTCACTTTGTGACAATCAAGGGCTGAGGGTCCAGCAGGGTGAGACGCACTCCACGGGCAGCACACCGCCGTTGTCGAATGCGTAATGGCGGTGAACCCATCGCCGTCAGCACAGGCGACGGCCGCCAATCACACGATGTCCACAGATGTAACCGAATGTTCTCCACAACGAGCGTCCAGTACAGTACATACTGCGGTGTGTGGTGCCACTTGTGCTGTGAAATTCAATGCCCTCTTGCCGCTGCTGCTCTGGGCATCCAGTTTAGAACTTCAGATTGTAGTGGAGCTGCTACAACCACATTCAAACCAGCACTCACACCAGCCGCCTCCATAGCCATACTACGTCTCTAAGTGCGGTCAGAATGTGCTGTGCCTCTGCCTTGTGATCTGCAGTATGTCACCATCTGTACCCCATAAGTGGTATCGGGATGCCTGTCAGCTACTTGTCTGAATCAACAGCTGCAATGTGATTTGAAGTACCAACATGTATGCTGTCCGAATTCGCCACTCCAGTCACGTCATGTGGTGCCGTGCTGCTGCTGCGGCGATGGTGGCACCGGCAGCTGTTGCGCATGTTGGTGCTGCCATAGCATCAGCAGCTCTAGTGGCGGTGGCGGCTGTGGTGCTGCGGCAGGGCCACTGGCAGAAGTCCATCGAAGTCATCACCAGTTGCTGTGCGCTGTGATGCGGCAGTTAAGACAATCGGCTGCGCGAGGCGCACATTTGCCGAAAGCAAATGCACCTGCATCCATCAACATTGCTGGGGCCGTGCACCCATTGCAGGCAGCTGGCGACGGACCTGCTGCACTTTCTGCTGTTGCTACCGCTGCTGCTGCTGCTCCCAGATCGCCACCATCTATAACAGCTGCTGCCGTGGCCAAAAAAGCTTTGCGGTCCCTCGGCAGCAGGTGACACCTTCGCTGTTCCCGCAGGCATGCTGCCCTCTGGTGTTCCGCTGCTGCCGCCTGTATCGCTGCGATGTTGGCGCTTCTCTGAGGTTGCGCCATCACCTCAACCTTCTGCCTCCAGTCCAGCTGCCACTGCCATCGCTACCGCGCTGCCGCCAAGCTGAGCTGCGTAACCCACCGCTGCTCATGCTGCCTGTTTGTCCTAATGCAATGGCGGCACTGCTGCTCGAGCAAGCTGCGCAGCCTCCGATACTCGAGCTGAGGGGCTGCTCCGCGCTTTGGAGTTCCGACTGAGAGCCGGACTGAGGATGAACTTCAAGCACTTGAAGTGCTTGGAAAATTGGCCATTTGAGAGGGAGGGCGAGGTCACACCGGCACTTTTGCTGCGCTGACGGTGTTGCATTTACGTTAGTCGCGCCCCCCAGGCCATAGCACAAATCTGCGCATCGATCGACTCCTCAGGCACCACAGCTGGGACCTGCAGAATGTCCAACCTGCTTGGAGCGGTGGATAAAGCTAGCACGCTGGCAGCAAATCTTGCGGTGCTGCAACGAAAGGACCCCAGCATCGTTCAAATCAGGGGCCATGCCAGTCACGTGTCAGTCTACATCTTCAACCCAGCCAATGGGCAGTGGGTGAGTGCCAACCGACACCTGATGCAAAAACCGAGTGCGCGCGAGAACCTTGTGGGATCGTGCCATGGTCTCCAAAGCTCGGTCACGCACAGTTGCTTTAAGTTCTTATGGCATTGTTTGCACCTGATAGAGTCGAGCACCTGGCAAGAAAATTGCATTAATCGTGCACCACAGCGCTCCTTTCTCGCTCGACAAAGTCTGTTGGCATATGATGTGTCAAGCGAATGCCGCTCTCACTCTTCAATGCGTGGCAATTAATTGTTAAGAGCCTGGCACATGCACATTCTACATTTGACCGCCCCATTGTGGTGTGATGTCTTGAGCTTTGCTTGTGACGCCTGGCTGAGCCACAATACCTAGACCGACGCCAACCATGTAACCACCAACATTGCACACAGATCCCACAACAGCTCAATCGAACATGCACGTCATGTCAGCGGCAGCCACACACTATATATTTGCATACATACATTGTAGATGTCAGCATCCTGGCAAGGTAGGCATTTTGCACAGCTTTGATGCTGCTCAGGCAGTGCCTTGCCTGCCTAACCCTAACCCTAATCCTCCTTCTGAAGTACTTCACAACTTTGTGTTGGTCCTGTGCTGCACTTGATCGCACAGGACCGCAAGGATGTGGAGGGATCGCTGTTTGTAGTGGAGCGAGCGACTGCGCCTGTGTTTCAGGTACACAGACGTATACCTTACACATACATACCAGCATACCATACTTTTGCATATTGACCCTACTATACATGGGTGGGTACATCCAGTCCTTGCTTCGTCCGCACAGACAGCATTGTCTCATTCGCCATGCCTCAGCAAAGGTTATAGATCGACCTGTATGATTTGGAGGCAAGAAAAGCAGTTGAAGATCACCTTCAACTTGCGATGAATGGTTGAAAGGATGAGATGGCCGGTTTATCATTTACACGCATGAGTGTTGGCATGGGTCTTGGCGTGTCCAGCGGTGTATTGGTGTAATGGCGGCCACAGCTGTAGTGTTGGCGGCCACAGCTGTGTCATCGTGTGCCTGTCTAGCATGTCTTGCACTCATATGGAATGCAGTACTGATACACTGTTTGTACACCTGTTCTGTATCTTGTACTGATGAAGCATTGATTAACATGCATGCAACTTGCGGCCTTTGATTTATGTACACAAGGTCTGCCTTTAGCCCCCCTGTGACCACTACTGTGCATAGCCAATGAAAGGCAGCGTGTGACGAGGTGCAGTCATGACCTACAACTGACGCAAGCATAGTGACCTAACAAATACCCAAGTCGCTACATACACGCATACCAAGTAGAGTCACCCATGCATGCCTTGAGGTGACAGTTGTGCCAGGTGTAGGCTACGTATATGTTGCTCTTTAAGGTTAGCATTAGGCTGCACATATGTAGACACTCGCAAGACTTTGCTTGAACTGCAATCATCATAGTCCAGCGTTAGCAGTGCCCGCTTTCAACAGCAACTCATTCGTCAAATGAGAGCGTTGTTTCCAGCCTTTTCATATTTGCAAACAAGTTTGAGTTGTTGACTCTTG
This sequence comes from Tribonema minus, assembly GCA_017506865.1. Lineage (NCBI taxonomy): Eukaryota > Xanthophyceae > Tribonematales > Tribonemataceae > Tribonema > Tribonema minus. Next base: position 371,846 of record JAFCMP010000040.1, read on the forward strand.
TGCTCAAGTCGCGACTTCACTTTGGGGCACAATGTGTTGTGACTGAACAATCTTCCTAGGCCCATGTCATGAGAAGGTCACACTGTAGTCTAAGGCAATTTTATATAGCACGTGCAGGTGCATTGGCGATCCGTACAAACACGAAACCTGAAGATGAAGGTGAACTGTGTTCACTCAAACTGTGAACCGTGCTGTTGAATTGGCTTTGCACCGGGGTGCACTCTGCGTTGAAACAGAGCCGATTTTGAATGTGGGCCTGTAACCGTGTACCGAAGCATCCGTAACCGAACGGCCGGTTTGGCCTCTTGAACCGATTTGATCCACCTCCACAATTGTACAAGGTGGCAACGGCTGCAATCAGCATCACGATAACGTACCACTCATAAAGGAGTACGTCGCTCATTTGGCATGACCTGCTTTGTATACATACCTACTGCGTGACGTGCAGATCGTGGTCCTCAACAGACTCAACCTCAACAACATGGTGCAAGCTGTGACATCAAACCTCAAGCTCAGGGTGATGGACCCCTACCTGATGTTCCAGTCTATCGAGCCCTGTGTGTGTGGGCCAGATAGCTGTGCATCACGAGCACATGGTGAGTGCACCTGGCACATCCATACATACTCGTGTTGTACATGGGAGATGGCACGTATTGCCATTGCTGATACATGTTGCGCGTAGCACAAAGAACAAAATGCCATGTATGCGTTCGAGTATGGTATACTTGCGGACAAATGGTATTCATGTACATGTGGCACGGGTGATCCCTGGCTGTATGTACAAGTTTCTTAACTGTTCCAGCAAGCGGTTGCCCTGTTGCGAGCTGCCGTCACAGCCATGAAGTTTGTTCGGTATCTTCAGGCGCCTGATATGTGAGGCATGCTGGGTTGTGTACTCAGCTGTAAGGCTGGAACATGAATTGAAGCGCAGGAGCGGTTACTTCTACCATCACTTCAGTCTCGTGATGTATGTATGGAAGCAATACTTATTGGCACATTCAGCATACACGCAAAGTCAGCAACACGCGGATCTCCCTAACAGCAGCCCCTTGCACAGCATTGAGCTTCCATAATTGCCTCCCTGTCAACTCTATGTTTAGTGATCTGGGTAGAACTCCAGCTGATCACAGCTTTTGTAGGCAAGTGACCCTTTAGGGCACGAGCCTTTTGGAATCAGTAGCGTGTACGGCTCTCCACGCGACTGATGCATGTGGGCTTGCTGACTTTTGTGGTGCTGGGTATGTGCGCTTGCATACGTACTGCTGCAAACATTCACTTAATCAGCGCGCTCGAGCTTATTCTGGCGTTGGCTCTCCAGCGCGTGGAGTGTTGCTGCACAGGCGGCGCTAACCACATGCAACGTTTTGGCGCTTGGCACGAATTGTACTGCAGTCTCAAGCCTGCGGCCACGCTTGGCGGTCTGCAGGGGCTCTCACTGATATACTTTTTGCGTGCACACGATTTCACACAACGGCTCAAATATTCAAGTCTTGCGGCGGAGCGTGCGTGCAGGGTCTAGCTCTTTTGGCGGTGACATCGCTAGCGTGTGGTGCTGTTGAATCTATTTGGTGTGGTGGCAGCAGAGTTTAGTGGCAGATGTATTCCGCAGCACGCGCGTAACGTGATTTCAACAGAAAATTGTGGTGATGCACGTATTCTCGTGTCAGATCAAGCACTGTAAGGTGAGGGTATCTGTCAGCTTTAAGCGCAACTCACAAAAGAGGTCGTCCCCTGCGGGTCGCTGGCTTAGGAGTGGAGTGCGTTCTTGCGATAACTTAGTGGAAAGTCACACCACACTTGTATCAATTCACCAATATGCTTTTTTTGCTTGCTGCGGCTGATTTGTGTGCAGGTATATGGTTCCACAGCGACGACGAGCGCACTCATATAGCACAACTCATACAGACCATTGTCGACGAATGCAAAACCAGGGACATGGCGACACCTGTACCTCAGCAGCAGCAGCAGCAGCAGCAGCAGACACAACAAATGGAGAAAGCAGCATCACTGGCCAGTGCCATGGTAGATGCACTCTCAGGCAGGGAAAGTGCTGCACCGGCGCAACTGGACGCTTCAGGCAGCACCACCAGTTTGGCAACTGCAGTGGCCATGAGCAGCACAGCCGGTAGCACTGCACATGAGAGACATAGCGCTGTATCCGCAGTCAGCGCCACCGCCAAATGCGGCGGCGGCGATGTGAGTGCCATTGCAAAGATAGCGCCGAGTACGCAAGGTTCAGACGCTGTGCCTGCCATCACGAAACAGCAACTGCAGGAGACCTTGATGGAGCTGCTTCGAGATGATCGCTTCATTGACATGCTGCATGCCCAATACTTGGCACGAGTCAAGGCAAGGGCGAGAAAATGACACACTGTCAGCAATATTGTTAGGCATGTGTTGCGTGTCTTGTGCGATTTTATGTAAATGTCCACACAGACGTCAGGTCATCGTGTCAGTTGGAGCATCAATGCTTACAGCTCAGGCAGGTCAGGAAAATGTCAAGTGCACACCCTGGCACCAACGCACTTGTGGCAGCTTATGTCATGAGCATGCCCATTGCTGCTGCACATGCTGCACATGCATGACAGCTTATCAGCGTCTGTGAGGCATGCTGACTCGTCTCCATTGGACTCTCCAAGTTGCTCTTGTCATGTTCATGTATGATGCAGAGCACATTGCCAGTTTCATTGATTTCAAACACCAAGTCACAATGTGAGAGGCATGGAAATAATGCCGCGTCTGTGCTAAGAATCGGGTGTGTTCAATCAAGAGCTTTTCTGCACCGGAACTCTGTCAAGTGCGCTATAACTTCATGCAGAGCATTAAGTGCAGTGTAGTATGGCAGCCAAGATACGTCACAACCGCCTTCCTGGTGCCGTGCGTTATTTTGCACAGTGGCACAGAGACCTACAGTGCAAATAATTGGAACTTCGTTAATATGATTTGCTTGTCTGGTTTCATTCAGCTCTTGCTATGATTGGTACACAATGGCACCTGTTAATTCAGGTAGCGGTGAGTTTGACAATCTTGTGTGGCATGCATGTGTCATCAGGGCAGGCAGCACAGGGGTGGTGTGCATGGCAATGGCCATCAACCATGTATGCGCAACTGACCATAACATGTAGCAACATGATGACATGCATACGCAACAGACCTTGACGAATAAGGACATTGAATGCGTTGAGGTAGTATGAAAGGCATCAAAGCTCACATCATTAAATGTACACTAGTGCACTACAATGCCACCGTTGCCATGGTCTGAGCACACGCAAGCACTACAGCTACTGCATGGTCGTGGCCGCCTGGGGCTGTACATTAGAGGCTGGCACAGCCTCCACTGCGGTAGCACTGATGGGTGCTGGTATGGGGTCATGTACATCACACAGTCGCAGGATGGCGTCATTGAACGCACTTGGCTCGTCAATGAACACCTGGTGGCCAGCGCCTGCGATGGTCTCTACAGTTACGGTGTGGGTGGCAACCATCTGCTCCCTGACCTTGAGAGCATGGCGGTGGTCCATCCAATCCACCTCACCGTAAACAAAGTGAATTGGAATGGTGCGGCTCAGCTTAGGGATCCTGTCATGCAGAGGGCTCTTGGCCCATGCATACGGCAGCAGCAGCTCACTCAGTGCACGCTCGCCGCTGCCTGCAGTAGCCGCAGCATTGTGGTACAAGTACTCTCCAAAGGCCGTCCTGTCCAGCTCCCCTCCATCCTTGAATCTACGCTGGGCGTAACCGTCCATGAGTCTGCGGCCAATGGGGCCCAGCCCTCGCACCAGATCTCCAGGTGTGACTCCACGCGACCACAGGAACGCAGCGCTGTTAAGAAGGGTACGCCGCCCCCATGGCTGCTGTGCAAGATGGTTTGTAAACTCCTCAGGGCGGTGTGGCACACCAACAGGTGACACCAGAATGAGCTTGGCCACTCGCTCAGGATACCGCTCCGCGTATGCCTGCAGTGTGTGGAACAAGCAATCATGGTAACATGGTCGGTCAGAGATTGATCATAGATTGTCAAAGATTGAGTATAGTGAGTATATTTGAAGTCGCACAGTATGAGGATGGTGAATTGAGAGATGATACTTCCTACACATGGCGCACCCAATATGCATGGCGACATAAAGATAACAACATCATGAATTGCTCTATCAATGACAACAATGGTCAGGTGGCTATTTGCTCTGCACAGATTACTAGTATCAGATGGCAGTGCACCGCATGCTAATGTGGTGAGCTCAACATGTCCGAGCAGCGAGAGGTCGCCATGTATAATGTACTTCAATGTATTGTGTGTTGCGTGTAGTCATCTGCTTAGGGCTCATCATTAGCTAACCCTTGCACTTGCACTGCGCATATTAGCATGTGCTGAAGTGGCAACAGCTAACACGACAGGTCATCAAAGCAAGTGACAAGACACACTGGTGGTGCTTGCCACACTCCTCTTTAATTCCATTGCTCTGCCCACCTGCCTTACACTAGGTTGCTGCACATCTGTACCGTCATGTGCCAAATTATGCCGGTCAGTCAAGAATTAGGAGCGTACTGAGCACTAATCCTAGTTAGGCCTGGGTGTTGTATCATGCATTCCTTTTTGGGCAAAGCATGCAAGCAGATAGATAACAGGTGCCACTGGACTGATGCACACCTCCATTGCACCGTGGTCTGTCTTGGGTCTTTGGCTGCAGCCTGCTTGGCCTCTGTTCATGACCCATTATTGCAGTGTGTGTGAGAAGTGGTCGCCTTCTTTACGGCAACTTCAAGAAGTCTGGACTGTTTTCTCGGTTCAACAGAGGAGACAGCAGACACATGACTGCAGGTCTCGCTGACGGTCATATATTGCCCATTGGTGTTTTAAGGGCCCTGTCTAATTGCGCCTGGCGCTTTTTTTGCATGATCCTTATTCAGTGTCCGAGTGCTTTTCCTGGCCATTCTGAGTGTTTGACCGACAGGCCGTATTTGGCACATGGCGGTAGTGCCAATGACCTATACTTGCGGCAATGAAGCACAGATGGTCCTCACCTGCTGCCACTCAGGTTCAAGTTGCTAAGATTTGTCTATTAGAGCCTGCACTGCATGCCACCTTGTGGGTGATGCTAGTCAATATGTATGCAAGGCCATACATCCACCTCTCATACTGAGGGGGTTTGCCTCTGTTGTGCTAACAAATTGAAGATGTAGCTCACACCCATGTCTCAAGGTGAAGTTTGAGCAAGGCCTCAACGGAACCTTTTTGCAATCATAGTAGTGAATTAGCAGCCACCGATACACACACCAAATCCGGCATCACCATCACCATGTAAAAAGTACATGTTGTTTAGTACCATGAAAGCATCATTGCCCAGTACCATGAAAGCATCATGTAAATCTCATGCTGAGCACATTGGTGAGCATCAACTCACCACAGAGAGGTAGCCCCCAAGGGAGTGTCCACACAAGATCATTCGCTGCACCTTGTTGGCATCACGCCAACGCTCCATGTACTTGATGAAGTGCTCCTCCGTGGCATCAACACCTTTGGGTGTGAATTTTGGCCTGCTGCTCTGCCCATACCCCATCCAGTCCTTCGCGTAAACATGTAGCTGCGCACATGCAATGGACATGACAACAAGCTCTGATGAAACGTGACACTTCAGGGGGATAACAACAGCTGTGCGGCAGTCACACAATTCAAGGGGTTAGTGAGCTGAACACCTCCCATCCCGTGTACAGCAAGCGCAAAAGTCGGTCACTTGCCATGAATACATTTTGAAGTGTCCCGCCTCAGCAGGCACTATGTGTTGTTCTGGAAAACCGATATGTTGTGAGGTCAGAACCCAATTGTAACCAGTAGCACAAAAGGAACCGCAGCACTAAATGGTACGTGCACGGGAGTTGCAAGCGGTTGCGGCCAGCAGATTCCTCAACAGACATCAAGGCTCATAGACTAGGGTTAAGCTTACCAAGCATACATACGCATCAGCAGACCCTTAATTGAAACTTTAATTGAGACTCTTTTGCTGTACCAGAGGTTCCTTATCTATCAAGGGCATCCCCCGAGAAAGTAGCAGCGATAGCACCAGACCGCGTCAGCGCCTACACCACTCTTTGGCTGTTGCGGCTCTCTCCAGACTCTGAGCTCCGCGCCCATAGAGACCAGAGATTGGGTAGCGCGGTACTGTAGACTGTGCAGTCCCGCATGGCAAGATGTCATCAGAGACACGCTGCTCGTGTGATTGGAATATACCTCTGCTGCGGCAAACGGTTCCGCTGGGTGCTGCTGCTGATGGTGCTACTGGATACGTACAGTATGTGAAGGCTGCAGAGCTTCAAAGCTCTGTCCCGCTCACCACGCTACCCCCTGCCCTCTCCCTCTCCCTAGCCTGGCTGATCCAGGTACCCTTTGTTTCTCTGCACCCGCACTCGACATAATACGCTATCAAAGACAATGAATGGTGCAGTAATCGCGTATATTGTCCTGTTTCGGCTGGCACTGGCAATAGTTGTGGTGATTCTACAACCCCCCTGTTGTGACAACAATCGAGTCAATGTACACATTTCACATCCACAGTCAGCTTGTGAATGCACTCACATTTGCAGTCAGGTGGGGGAAGTTGAGGGCGAAAGCTGCAGCTCCTTGACCGTAGCCATGGCACAACACCAATGGCGGCTTTGACGCGTCACGTGAGCCTCCTTCCAAGGCATGTACCGTCAGGTCATCACCGACTTCAGTGTCGAAGGCGCGCATTCCTGTCTTCAACAGGAGGCGTCGCTCTGCCTCCTCCAGATGCAGCAGCGACGACTGAACCCACCATGAACGCACCATCGAGGCCACCAACAGCGGCAACGCCAGCAGAAGGAGAAGAAGAAAGGAACTGATGGTGCCCCTGTGATGGCTTGAACCAGCGGCTCTTTGGTGTAGGCTGATGTCGTAACAACAGTGAAGCGGCTGCACCAGCGGCTACGAGCCAGCTCTGGCGGAGGGCGGGGAGGCGGTTGTGTGACGCGTCTCGGCCTGATGTGAACTACCTACCCCTCGGAGTGTGAGGTTATTAGGGAGGAAAAGGTAAACAGCCGTGAGAGAAACAACAGGCTGAGATGCGCTCGCGTCATGACTGCATCCTTGTCTGTTGCTCTGCAGAATGCTTTGCACCTGCAACAGTATGTGTAGAACCGTGCTGGCATTTGACTTTCAAGTGACATGGCCTTGCAATCATACCACAGGCATTGACAGCAGCTTTGTCAGAAGTCACCATTAACAGCAACTGTGCTAAAAGTCGCCAAGGGCAGCTGGTTGTGTACACATGTCTGCCGCAATGCTCACATTAGACTTCAGAGTACACTTCATGACTGGGCAGATACTGGAGCATAGAAACATCCTCAAGCACACACTGGCTCATGATGTATTCATGCAAGTCTTCTGCACGGGCACCGTTTCGTGCAGACAACAAACAAGCCAAGCACCACAAGCGCATGTGTATACAGGAGAGCAGAACATCGTCTCACTATGAGAACTTGCAGCTACATTTATAAATAAACAAATATACTCATAGAACCAGCAGCTGCAGCATGCTTCATGTAACCATTGACGATCGACGGATGTATGGCATGTCTGCATCCGCGTCTTCTCTGAGATGGTGCTTGCAACCCACGCCTCTGTAGTGACTCGTGCCTTGGCGAACAGTGCTGGGGTTGCGCTTCCTTTCATAGAAATACTTCTACAAGTGTCCTGCGCAGCATGCCAAAAAAGCAGTACTCACAGGGTCAACAACCGCTGGTGAAGGAGGTCAATTGCCTTGCAGGTGGATGTGACTGGAGTGCACTCAAAGTACAGCGGCAATGCCATGGTTCATTTCAGTAATTGCACGGCCTTTCAACAGACAAGAAGATGTGAAGCTGTTGCCACACAATCAGGTCGACTTCGTTCGTGCATTCAAGGTAAAAAAGCATTCCTTGACTAGCTCCAACTCATCTGTGTATGATCAAGGCCAGTGGATTTAACTGCCATATTGACTGCCTGGTGACTGCAGCAATGGCCCAAGTTGTGGAACAATGCACGTGCACTGCCCCGCAAAACGCTTACACAAACATCAGCATGCATCGAGTGACACAAAACCGCGGCAAGCCTAGTGTACGTGCATGTGGCAATACGTTGCATATGCACACTTTGTACTTTTTATTAATTCTCGCTCAGGGCTACTTCGGGATGACAGCAGTACAAAAACCCATGCTACTGCAGTACTCACCTCTATGGTGCAAACTTTGCAGACTTCAAGTTCCCCCAAGGCATGAGAAAAGCCACAGTGCCTGTTGGCTGCGCCCGCTTGCTGATGCATAATCCTGTATGGCACTTGGAAATTCCTGGTCCCTCAATGTGAGCAAAGGTGAGCTGAGTGGACCATCTCTGCAAACAAATCCAAAAGTGCATCAGTATCAACAGATGTCAGCGGGCTACAATCGAATGCTGCTCTTGCAGGTAGAACAGTTACACTCCCATGTCATCAACGCTGGAAACAACGAGTCCCTGGACATGAGTATGTCAAGTCAAGAGAGCCAAATACTTGAATAATGAGTTGACGTGTGCAACCTCATCTCATCAAAATGCTCAAGGCCTTGTTGAATGAATGCCACACGCCTGCAACTCTCGTCGTTATTACATCAAATAGATTAAAGCACGAAGAATTCATGTCTTGTCAGTGCACTGGAATTCTGAAGTGCAGGTTATGCAGGCAAAAAAAGGGAAAGCGGGTCAAGAAAGCCGTCGACTTTCATGTTTTCTCGCAAGCAGGCGCACGTGCAATGCACCATACACACACACATACATACATACTAGTGCATGGTACACTATTGCCCAGTGTACTGCAGACTATTGCTTGTTCTCGACCCACTGACATTTCTATGTACATGCCGCAAGCTAGCATTCAAACGACTTACCACCGGTGGCTGACGCATCAGTTGGGAAGCTCCACTCCACTTCCATCAAGCAGCGCAGACCAATGCATCCAGCCGTATATGACTCTGTAGATGATACAGGTGTGCGCCAGTCATTCCGACCTCAGTGCATGAACGACAGAAAAACAAAGAGGGCACTGGTCATGGTGAAAGTGGTGCCCTGCTGGCATGCAGGCAGCATGTATGTCAACAGGTCTTGTACAAGATGATGCAATGTCTATGGTGGAGAGACGGTTCAGCCAGTTTATCCATTTGACTGTATACCCTTGAGGATGTAAGGCGAACTACTTACACCGCTGTGGCGAGCACACAGGCTGGCTGCTGTTTGCGCAGCATAGCGAGAAAGGATGCCATGCTCAACAAGCAAGCATTGTGAGATGGTCACACATGTTCCATAAGCTACCATCATCAGCACATGAGTCAACACGAAGCAAACCACGCAGCAGCAGCATGTGTCAGAACTGTCCAGGCACACATTCAGGCACAAGTGGTTATCAAGATAGACACATGCAACAACAAGTGCTAGCAAAAAGCACATAGCAGTACACTGCGGCATCACCTAAGACTGTTCAAGGATGCCACTGTGCAAGGAGCCTGTGTATCAAGCTGCCTCGTGCTTTATGGCGACCTCTAGGGTGCGTCTAACGAGTCCCAAGGCCTCCAAGGCGCCTCAAAACCCCTTGTTGGTTAAGCCTTCAAGGTGTTTCAAAACCCTTGCTAACGGCGGGTAAAGTAGCTCACGCGCTAGACACTGTTGGTGGCTGCGCGTGCTGATCTAGCTCCAGATGCCCAACAGCACCCAGGTTCCTGGGCAACCCTACTGTTCATGGCTTATCAACTCAAGAGACCTCAATATCTGCACTGAAACTGCACCGCACATGCTGCTGCTGGTGGGTTGCATCAAAAGTGCTACTTAGCGAACACTCAGTCAGATTGCTCCCTACACGTGTTAAACATCGTATACATCATAATTGCCGCTCGACCAAACGACACTTGCCTGATGCATCATCAGCTTGACGGTGTCATCAATTGCACTGATGATACCACATGCCACTGTGGGATTATAACCAATACCGCAGCAACATCAATTCCATCCGGTGCATCAGGACCATTATCAGCCATTGCTGGACGACTCGATCCTGGTAGATCAGCAATGGGTTTGCGAGCAAGTTGAACAACACAGAGGAGCACGATGAATGTAAATGATGTGTTGAGCCAATCGTTGACTTTGCTCAATGTGAGAAAAGACAGCAGCACCGCTCAAGCCTGCATATGCGTCAAGAGGATTGCTATGGTACTGCCAGAGGCTGAGAACTGCAAATAATGTAGAGTAATACTTCGATGAATGTAAATGATGTGTTGAGCCAATCGTTGACTTCACTTGGCAAGCTTTGACAAGCTGAGAACCACAAATTTGTGAGAGGGCATCAAGGGTATCCAATGCATACACACGAAACGCATTTGTCTGGTGAACATCAGAAATCACGCTGCTCAGCACGTCTGTCCATGCCGTAGACAAACAAGCATCACGCAGCATGCACACTTTACTTTGAAAGCCCGTCTAGCGTGGGGCACAGAAAAATCGGCACAATGGTGATCGCTCCGATCAAGCACTGCCTCAGACAGGGCGAAGTACGCAGGTGCTGAGGCCTGCAACTCCCTTGTCATCTTACCTGTAGAGAAGCGTTTCTGGCCCGTCCTTGACGCAATCCCAGCCCTGCAGGCCAGAAGCGGTGCTCCTCCCTTGCGTCAAAACGCATCCCGTTGTGCTCACGTCGCCTGCCCCGTGAGGCAGAAAAATTGCGCAACTGGTCACATCCTCACTTTGATGCGAAGAACGGCATCATCTTTCGATGCCGTGCCCTCCTCTGAGCTCGCTCAAGGAAGGTGGTCAAGAGAGGGTCCAGAATAACGGATTGAAGTTCATGAAGTTGAAGTGTGAGTGTGTGAAAGTTTGTGAGCGCGTACGGGGCGGTTGCGCGTCTGGTCTGCAATGGTGGACGCCACTGCTGCTGCTGCCGCAGGAGAGGCAGCAGCAGCAGCAGGGGGGGAGGAGGAGCCGGACACGGATTCGACGATGGTGGCCGAGGATGATCTGGTAGTCTCAAGAGCTGTGTCAGCCCCACGCGTGTCGAGGGCACTAACCGCTAGTGTGAGTGGGTGAAAGTTTGTGAGCGCGTACGGGGCGGTTGCGCGTCTGGTCTGCAATGGTGGACGCCACTGCTGCTGCTGCCGCAGGAGAGGCAGCAGCAGCAGCAGGGGGGGAGGAGGAGCCGGACACGGATTCGACGATGGTGGCCGAGGATGATCTGGTAGTCTCAAGAGCTGTGTCAGCCCCACGCGTGTCGAGGGCACTAGCGGTTACTAGGACGCAAACAGCGGAACCGGATGATGGCAAAGTGAGTGTACTCTCTCGACCTACCATAAGGCAGACAACACAGCCCTCAGCCCCTCCCTTCTCACTTCTTTTTTGACCCGAGGTCGCAGGCAATTTCATGTACATGGGGCACGGAACGTACCAGATGCATGTTAAGGGCTGGATTCAAGTGCCAGCATCTGCTGAATTCGTATCAAGGGCATCGTACATGGCTGTGTGCACCTTGGGGGTGGCTCTCTTGGTGTCAGTTGCCCACGCAGATTCCTGCGTATCCTATCCCAGCAGTGTGATTGATATGATCGAGCACCAGTTCACTGGAATCATGATGAGAAACCACTCAGGTGGATGTTGTTATGGTATGTGCACACTTGATTAACAGGGACACAAGTGTACTCTATAGTCTAGTCCACACCGTGCCTGTGTGCAGCCTTCATGCCATACATACATTAGGTAGCAGAACAAATGCCTGGCCAGGCAGTGAAGCTCTTGTCACACCACATGACAAATCTGAGCAGCAGGCAGCATTAGGGGCACCAATGGCATCATCCAGCATCAGCAGTATCAGCAGCACCATCAGTACCAGCAGCATCAGTAACAGCAGTAACAGCAGTACCAGCAGCACCAATGGTAACAGCAGTACCAGCAGCATCAGCAGTACCAGCAGTAACAGCAGTAACAGCAGTACCAGCAGCATCAGCAGTAACAGCAGTACCAGCAGCACCAATGGTAACAGCAGTACCAGCAGCATCAGCAGTAACAGCAGTAACAGCAGTACCAGCAGCATCAGCAGCATCAGCAATACCAGCAGCATCAGGGGCACCAATGACACCACCCAGCACCAGCAGCATCAGCAGCACCATCAGTACCAGCAGCATCAGCCCAGTCAGCTGCTGACTGGGCTGATGCTGCTGTTACCATTGGTGCTGCTGGCACTGCTTGTTACCATTGGTGCTGCTGGTGCTGCTGGTACTGCTGGTACCATCGGTGCTGCTGGTTCTGCTGGTACTGCTGTTACCATTGGTGCTGCTGGTACTGCTGTTACCATCGGTGCTGCTGGTTCTGCTGGTACTGCTGTTACCATTGGTGCTGCTGGTACTGCTGTTACCATCGGTGCTGCTGGTGCTGCTGGTACTGCTGTTACCATTGGTGCTGCTGGTACTGCTGTTACCATTGGTGCTGCTGGTGCTGCTGGTACTGCTGTTACCATTGGTGCTGCTGGTGCTGCTGGTACTGCTGTTACCATTGGTGCTGCTGGTACTGCTGTTACTGCTGGTACTGGTACTGCTGGTGCTGCTGGTACTGCTGGTGCTGTTGGTACTGCTGTTATCATTGGTGCTGATGGTACTGCTGGTACTACTGTTACTGCTGGTACTGCTGTTACCATTGGTGCTGCTGGTTCTGCTGTTACTACTGGTACTGCTGTTACCATTGGTGCTGATGGTTCTGCTGTTACTGCTGGTACTGCTGTTACCATTGGTGCTGCTGTTACTGCTGGTACTGCTGTTACCATCGGTGCTGCTATTACCGTTGGTGCTACTGTTACCATCGGTGCTGATGGTAATGCCGTTACTGCTGGTGCTAATTGTACTGCTGTTGCTGCTGGTAATGCCATTACTGCTGATGCTGATGGTACTGCTGCTACCATTGGTGCTGCTGGTACTACTGGTAATTGGTACTGCTGTGACCATTGATGCTGCTGGTACTACTGATACTTCTGTAAACATTGGTACTGCTTATACCATCGCCGCTACAGGTGTGTGTTGCTGCTGGTAGTGCTGTTCATATAATCGCTGATGATATCGCCGGTCGGCACCTTCCGGTACCGCTGGTTCTGCTGTGGCGTGGACCCCGGCCGTGGCGACGCCGGGGACATCGTGAGCGGGCAGACGACGAGACACTCGGGCGCGCGAGCGAATTTTGCGTCTCTGTACTATTGAAGGACGTGCAGCCGGGAGGCGGCGGCGCGTATCTCGTCGCGGAAGTCCCGCGGGCCCGGGGCGGCCGCGGCGGCGTCGGAGTCGCCGCCGGCGTCCGGGGCGTCCGCGGGGCCCCCGCTCCCGCGCCTCCTCTCAGCTGCCAGCCTCTCCTCCAGCAGCAGCCTCTCCGTCCTGGCCCGGGCCCTCTCCTCGCGGCGCCTCTCCTCGAGGGCGCTCATGTCCGCGAAATGAGCGGCCGTGGCCAGCTCCCTCAGGTGGTCCGCGAGGGAGGCCGCGGCCGCGGCGCGGACGGCCGACTCGCGGGCTCGAGCGGCCTCCGCGTCGGGCCCCGCGGCGGCGACGGCGACGGCGACGGAGGGTTCCGCATCCGCGTCCGCGCTCTCCGCGTCGGCCGCGGCCGTCGCCACCGCCGCCGCCGCCGCGGCCGCGGGTCCCGCCCTCCTGCGCTCGCGGCGGCTCCGCATCAGCTCCTCCGCCAGCCCCTCCGGGGCCCCGTAGGCGTCGCACAGGGCCCTCGCGGCGGCGTCCCTCTCGGCGTCGCTCGCGCGGGGCGCGAGCATGATCAGGTCCGCCGCCGTCGCGAGGTCGACCGCGGGGGTGACGTTGCCCCCGCCGTCGAGGCGGACGTCCAGGCACGCGCCCCGAGCCCCGGGCACCTCAGCCTGAGGGCGTCGAGGCACTTCTTAGGGTGGCACCGCAGGCCCGGGCGGGCCAGCCTCAGGACGTCGTAGGCGCTGACGAGGCCCGTCCGGGCGTCGACGCGGGGGGGCCGGGGGGTGGTCATGGGGCGCGGGAGAGGCGCGGCGTGCCCGGGGCGGCACACAATTTGGGCCGCGACGGGTCCGCCGTCGCGCCGCCGAGGGCCCGTCATAGGGGTATCACAGGGGCAGGGCGGGGGCAAGGTTCCCCCACGGCCGACCATGCATGACTGTGGGAATCCGACTCACCACGGGTGCTCTCGATCCGATGCTACAGCAGACGAGCCAGGCGACGACGGCTTGCCAGCTCGCACGAACGAGCAGGGCCGCACGCGAGCACGCCATGCGCGTACCAACTACAAGTGAGCACACGACCATGCGAGCGGACACTAGGCAGCAGATTCAGGCGATCGAGGACTCGGGCATGGGCGAAGGGTGCGAACCACCAAGTCGGCAGACTAGTGCAGGAGCAAACATGAGGCGGCAGACACAAGCGAGCGACCACGAAAGAGCGAACACGAGCGATAGACGGGGCAGGCAAACACGGCCAAGGGTGGATACTGTGCAGTCGTAGGACGCTGAACATAATCGATTGCAGTAAACAGGTGCTACGACCGGTCGACACGGGCCGTTATTGTACGGGTCGCCGGCATATCGGCTGTAGACGCGACGACGGGCACGAAATACGATCGCCCTCCGTGGCAACGTGGGTACTGAGGTCAGCCGTGAGAAGCAGTACGCCGCAGAGGCATCGTCGGCGTCGTCGGCGCGCTTGTCCGTTCCACCTCGACATTCTCGGCATCGCGAGGGTCGGACGCTGGCCCCCTCCCCGCCGCCTCTGCGCCGTCAGACAGTCGGAGACGTCCTGGCCCGAAACCTCTAGTTTCGGTGCTGGAGAACTAACCTAACCCTACCGCTAGCCCCCTCAGCTGGTCCGCACCGCTTTGGAATCCGAGTCCGCGAGCGCCCCGAACCCCCGAATGCTACCCACAGGGACACAGCCATGCTGGCTGCGAACACGAGGAATGTGGCGAACACGACTAGCCACCATGCCGACATGGTCACCATAGTCAGCCCGGCGAACAGGTATGCTGCCAAGATTGCCACGATCGCAACGCCGAGTCCCCAGATGGCCGTGTCAAGCATTTCTCTCTTGCTCTCTCCGCCTCGCTGGACCGTGCGCTCGGCATCTGAATTGATGTAGACAGCGAGCACGCACCAAACGATCGACCAGATCGAGCTGTAGAAGGACACCTGCGACAATATGAGGAAGGTTGCGAGCAAGGCGACGCGCGCGTCGCCGTGATTCTGCAAGGAGTCCGGCGTGCCCACCGTGTCGTCCCAATCTGTGGGGTTGGTGATTGACGAGTACCCAAGCGTCGCCAAGAGAGCGGCGGCGACGAGGACGGCGTTCAGCGTGTTGTCTGTGTTGTCCGCCACAGACTGCGCGACCCGGTCGCATCCGGACACGTCGACTTCGAGGCCGTGTGTCCAGTTCATACGAGGCACAGCGCGAAGTCTGCTGCAGTCTCGCAGCCGCACCTCTGCCAACAGGCATCCGAATAGATCTGGAATGAGTTCGATCCCCTCGCACCCAGTCACGTCCAGCAATTCCAGGCTGCTCATGTGGCTGACAGACGCTGGGAGTTTAGTCAGCGTGCTACAGCCGGAGACATCGAGCACTTCAACATTGGAGCAATGCTCCAGATCAAGCGTCGTCAGCCCAGCGGCTCCGCGCTCTTGATGTTTATACCGTCCCAGTTGTGTGAAGAGGGGTAGTCGTGTTGCCGGTCCTCTGTCCGCAACCATGTCGCAGAGTTCACGACATTGCTCTGTGTCCAGCCTGAGGGTGGTCAACAGCTTGAGCCTGTCTGCATGATTCAAGTGTAGCGACTTGAGTGCAACCAGACCACCAATGCTCACGATGACTAGATCGCACCGTGCCAGATTGAGGTCCGTCAATGACGCCAAGTTCCTGACTGAGTCCGGCAAGCATCGGCCGACGTCTTTGTACCTTAATCTTCTGCACATACTCAAGTCCAGTGACCTCAATGCTCCCAGGTTGCCGAAGGGCTCGGGCAGACCGCTCAGTTCCTCGCAGCAGGAAAGATCGAGGGCGGTCAGTGCTGTCAACTGAACGAATGAGTCGCCCAGCTGTTGGATTCTATAGCACGAGCTCATCGCGAGGTCTTTCAAGGAAGTCAAATCGCCGAACGATTCGGGCAGGCATTGAAGAGACGAGCAGTAGGCCATCTTTAGTGTAGCCAAGTCATGGAGATTGCCGAATGTTTCCGGTAATTCGCGGAGCGCACCGCAGCGGCTCAGGCTGAGAGATGTCAACACCGTCAGGTCACCGATGGACTCGGGGAGGCTGTTGAGCGATTCGCACCCCCACAAGCTGAGTGTTGTCAATCGTGTAAGGTTTCCTAGCAAATCGGGCACGCCCGTCAGTGACTTGCATTCCTTCACATAGAGCGCACTCAGCGCGACCAGTTTCGTGATGGCAGCGGGGAGGCTCTCATCGTCCGTATGCACCGGCGAAGCGGAGGAGCCGATTAAGCTGTTCGAGCTCGTCAACCGAGAGCTGTGCAGCAGGTGCCGTGGCGACTGCGCCGGGTACACCCATCCCGGTTAGCTGGTACGCCGTAGGCCTGTTCAGCGGCAACGGACGCTTGGTCAGGCGACAGTGGAGGGGCTGAGTGGATGTCAGGGCGGGCTGTGGGGCCACGATTGCCTTCGTATTCCCCCAAGGTCACGAATGACCTGATCTCCGATGAGCATGCGGCGAGCCCCTGGTCTGGTGCAGCAGGGCGGAAATGCGATGGCGGCTCACCTTTGCGATCTAATTCGCTCCTCAGCCGCGGAGTCCGGGCTCGGATGCCTCCGGCCGCCCGCCGCCCTCTCGCCCTGCCGCCTGAAGTCCCTGCCTCCCGATCTCCTGGGGTCCCGCTCGCCCCGCTCGCCCTCCTCCGTTTCGTGAAAGCGTCAAATCGATCGCACGCGCGCAGGCCCTCTCTGAAACCGATGCCTCTCCGCCGCCTCCTCTCCGCACGCGCCGCTGCGCCTGAAGTGTATTATGAGCAAACAAAACATGCGCGCTTCGACAATTGAGGTTGTCGTGTCTTCTACAACCGTTACTGCAGATTCCGCCTCAAATAACCGCGTTCTCGCTTCTCGAAACGTAGTCGGGACATCGGGGGCTGATTCGCTGAAATGGCGGGGACGTCTAAGACCTCCACCCGTGGGTGTGGGTCTCCCGACTTTTGCCAGATGGTCAGGGTCGGCCTGAGGCGTCCCGACTACGATCCGAACCCTAGTTACTTACAAACACCCCCTAGCCCTAGTCGGGACACCGGGGGGTTATTCACTGGAATCGAGGGGAGAGCTAAGGCCCCCACCCATGGGTGGGGGTCTCCCGACTTTTGCCAGATGGTCTGGGTTGGCCTGAGGCGTCCCGACTAGGATCCGAACCCTAGTTACTGACAAACACCCCCTAGCCCTAGTCGGGACACCGGGGGCTGATTTCCTCAGATCGAGGGGAGAGCTAAGACCCCCGCCCATGGGGGGGGGTCTCCCGACTTTTGCCAGATGGTCAGGGTCGGCCTGAGGCGTCCCGACTACGATCCGAACCCTAGTTACTTACAAACACCCCCTAGCCCTAGTCGGGACACCGGGGGGTTATTCACTGGAATCGAGGGGAGAGCTAAGGCCCCCACCCATGGGTGGGGGTCTCCCGACTTTTGCCAGATGGTCTGGGTTGGCCTGAGGCGTCCCGACTAGGATCCGAACCGTAGTTACTGACAAACACCCCCTAGCCCTAGTCGGGACACCGGGGGCTGATTTCCTCAGATCGAGGGGAGAGCTAAGACCCCCACCCATGGGTGGGGGTCTCCCGACTTTTGCCATATGGTCTGGGTTGGCCTGAGGCGTCCCGACTACGATCCGAACCCTAGTTACTGACAAATACCCCCTAACCCTAGTCGGGACACCGGGGGGTGGTTCACTGGAATCGAGGGGAGAGCTAAGACCCCCACCCATGAGTGAGGGTCTCCCGACTTTTGCCAGATGGTCTGGGTTGGCCTGAGGCGTCCCGACTAGGATCCGAACCCTGGTTACTGACAAATATCCCCTAACCCTAGTCGGGACACCGGGGGCGTTTTCCCTCAGATCGAGGGGAGAGCTAAGACCCCCACCCATGGGTGGGGGTCTCCCGACTTTTGCCAGATGGTCTGGGTCGGCCGGAGGTGTCCCGACTACGATCCAAACCCTAGTTACTCAACACACACCCAAACCCTAGTCGGGACACCGGGGGGTGATTCACTGAAATCGAGGGGAGAGCTAAGACCCCCACCCATGGGTGGGGGTCTCCCGACTTTTGCCAGATGGTCTGGGTCGGCCTGAGGCGTCCCGACTAGGACCAGTGTTAATAAAGGGTTTCTCTCTTCGAGACGTGGGGGAGAGCAGAGACGGCTGCGTGCATGTATGCGTGCACGTGTGCGTGCATGTGTATTAGGGAGTGCGCGCGTTCGCGCGTCCGCGCCGCGCCCTGCGTCGCGGCTCACGCCGCCGCGGCGCACGGGGGGATGCGGGGATCGACCCTCCAGGCCGCCACGGCGACCTTGCGCACGTTGAAGAGGAACTGGTAGACGGCGCCGAGGAACTCCTCGTCGTCGTCTTCGGCGCCGTCGCCGCCGTCGCGGCCCGTCTCGTAGTTCCTGTCGTAGTCCACGCCGTAGTGGGCCAGCAGCTCCTCCCCCGCGGCGATCGGGCGGGTGGTGATGAAGCAGCCGGCGGCCACGGGCGCGCCGCGCTCGATGGCGTCCGCGTAGACGGCCTCCGTCGCGGCGAGGTTGGCGAACAGGACGCAGTTCGGGGAGGCGCCCCGGGGGGGCTCGTTGACGCGGGAGGCGAAGGACCAGGGCTCCCCCGCGGCCGCCGCGACGAGGCCCGGGTTCCCGTCGACCTCGATGCTGACCCTGTCCGCGCCCCTGCGGATGACGACGGGGTCCAGGTCGCCCACCTCGTTGAGGCGGACCGCGGAGAGGCCGTAGACGTGGGGCTTGGTGCCCTCGGCGCAGGGCAGGCCCACGTAGGGCACGGCCGTCAGGCGGTCGAAGGGCCTGCGCGCGAACAGCCCGACGCCGGCCCCGGGGACGGTCGAGGGGAGGACCTCGAAGTCGGCCTCCAGCCGCGCGGCGTCGGCCTCGTACTCCGCGGCGCGGATGACGGACTGGCGGGCGGAGCGCCTGCGCTCGGGGTCCCGATCCGTTGTGGGGAGGGGGGTCTCCCGGCCCGATCGACGACGGCGCGAGCGCGCGCTCCCGTCGACGTACGCGCCGTCGCTGCCGCCGTCGCTGTCGTCCGCCGCCGCGTCCGCCACCGCGTCCCCGTCGCGCGCCGCCGCGACGGCCGCCGAGGTCCCCGTCGCGGCCCCGTCGCCGCGAGGGCGCCGCGAGGGACCCGCGGCCTCGTCCGCCGGCGACGCGACGACGGCCGCCGCGGCCGCGCGGCGTCGTCGACGAGCCTGAGCCGACGACACCGGCGGGCGGGAAGAGCGGCGGCGGAGTGAGCCCCCGCCGTCCCGCCTCGCGGGCACAGGCGCCGCCGCGCCACGAGACGAACGCGCGCGACGTGCGGCACGGGACGAGCGGACGCGAGGCGATACGAGACGAGCGCACGCCGACGACGCAGGCGAGCGCGCGAGACGGAGCGACGCGCGAGACCGAGACGCGACATGCAGAGGGCACCGGGCTCGTGATATTGACGACACGACGGCGGTCGACTCGACGACGGGAGCGCACCCCCCGCCGACCCCGCCCTTACCGAACCGACACGAACCTAGAGAGACCCCCGCGCGCGGCGCTCTCCGCGCCGCGCCATCCGAACTGCGAAGCACGAACCGCGACCTATGAAATGCGACGCCCGCGCTCTCAGCGCTACGTACGTACACTGCGCTACTGCCCCGGCGCTGCGCTGCGCTGCGCCGCGGCCACTACTCTCTCGATCCCCGCCTGCCTGCGTCGGTCTCTGCGAGTCCCTACTGCTGCTGCTGCTGCTGCTTCTGCTGCTGCTGCTGCTGCTGCTGCTGCGCTCGCGCTACCCCACCTTGTGTCTGCCGCCGCCGCCGCCGGCCGCGCTCCTCCTGGCGCTCTTCTTGACTCCGTCGTAGGGATGATCGGGAGTGAAGACGTACGCGTCGGGCAGGCCGGCGGGGGCCGCGTTCCCCTCGATCATGGCCAGGACGCACGCCGCCGCCCCCTCCGTCAGGACGACGGGGGAGGCCTCCGGCCCCTGCCTGTGGGTTCCCGCCCTCCGCACCGCGCCGTCCAGCAGCAGGAACCCCCCGGGCGGCACGTCGACGCGGTAGGGCTCGTCGTCCCAGGGCTCCACGGCCCACGAGTACGACCCGCTGAGCGCGACCAGAAGGCACAGGCCCTCGGTCGCCTCCCCCCTGACGAAGTCGTCCCTGTAGAAGGGCTGCGTGGTCAGCGCCCTCTCGAGCTGGGCCCTGAGCCTGAAGCCCGCGCGCCAGGTGGCCCGGAGCGAGAGGGGCCCGCAGGCGGCGGCCAGCGCGGCCTTCCAGGGCTCGAGGGCGCCGTCCGGGGCCGGGGCGATGTGCCTGCCGGCTTTCCACGGCTCATTCCGCTTGGTGCTGCCGGAGAAGTGCATCTCCTCGCCCGCGAGGGGGCCGCGGGCCGCCTCCTCCAGGGTGGCGAAGACGGGGGGCGGCAGGTGGCCCGCCACGACGCCCGCCGCGAGCAGCTTCGCGGGGGACGACTCCCGGACGACGTCGTCGAAGTCCCTGGCCCTCGTGACGGAGTGGGCGGTGACGGATCTGCCGCCACCACCGCCAGCGTAGCCCGGGGAGGCCGGGGCGGGGCGACCGGACGAGGACGAGGAGGGCGACGCAGCGACGCCCCCCGTGCGGCCTCCCGCGGAGGGGCGCGTCGCGGCCCCCCCCGTCTCCGGCAGCTCCGCCCACAGGTGGTCATCTCGGACCGTAGGGTTGGCGTCGGCGATGGCGGCGCCGATCGATTGGAACGCGTCGTGCGGATACAGCGCCGGCGGCGGCGGCAGCGACGGAGGCAGCGCCTCGCGACCGCTCAGCAGGGACCCGATGCCCAACACGTCCTCCTCCAGCTCCTCGTGCTCCGACCGAGCTCGGGCCGCCGCCGGCGCTGCTGGCGCGGCGTCGGCGGCGGCGGCGACGGCCGCGGCGCCGCCGCCGAAGCCCTCGTCGCCCTCCGACGACGCCGAGAACGCCTCTCCGTCCGCGCTCTCCGTGCTCAGCGGCGGGGGGACGCGGAGCGATCCCCCGTCGGCCGCGAGGGGGGCGAGAGGAGGGGGGACGACGGCGGACGCCGACCGGGGCCTCGCCGCCTCGAATGCGGCGCCGGCGGCTCGCGGGGGCGGAGGCGGCATGCCGCCTCCCCCGGAAACGGGCGCGGCGGGCTTCCGAGGGAGGGACCCGGCCTGCTGCTGCTGAGGGAGGCCGTGCTGTCCGGGGAGGAGGCCCTGCTGCTGCTGCTGCTGAGGGGGGGGCACGCCCTGCTGCTGCTGCTGCTGCTGAGGGGGGGGCACGCCCTGCTGCTGCTGCTGCTGCTGAGGGGGGGGCACGCCCTGCTGCTGCTGCTGCTGCTGAGGGGGGGGCACGCCCTGCTGCTGCTGCTGCTGCTGAGGGGGGGGCACGCCCTGCTGCTGCTGCTGCTGCTGAGGGGGGGGCACGCCCTGCTGTCGCACGGGTACATCGGGACCCGTCGACGCCGGCGCGGGCGTCGGGTCGGGCTCCATGCGGGGCGCGGGAGGGGGCAGCGGCGTCTCGCCCGTACCCGCCTCTCCCGCGGTCTGGGCTCGCAGCTCCGACGACGGCACGCCTGGACCGGGGGAGTTCTGGACGGGGCGGGACGAGGGCGCCGGGGGAGAGGCTGCCGCCGCGGACGCCGGGGGAGCGGCTGCGGCCGCGGACGCGGCGTCGACGGCGGCGGGCGTGGCTCCCTGAGCCGGCGTCGTCGCCTCGGAGGTCGCCGCCGCCGTGCGCTCGGGAGACGAGATCGCCGCAGCAGCCGCCGCGGCGGCGGCAGCAGTCGCCGCGGCGGCCGCGGCGGCCGCGGCGGCGACCGCCCGCTCCTCCGCGCCGCTCTCGACGCCCCGCCCCTCGACGGCCTGTCTCTTGTCGCGATGCCGGGAGACCTCCTCCGGCCACGCCGGCGCCGCCGCCGCCTCCGCCGCCCGCTTCATCCCCTCATCGAATCGACGGACCACGGCTTTGTCGGCCGCTTCCTCCGCCATCAAAGCATCCCTCATCGCGACCTCGAGGCGAGCGACCTCAATCTTCTTCGCCGCAAACTCCCTCCTCTCGTCCGCCAGGAACGCGACCTGAATGGACTCCAACCTGTCCGAGAGCTCGGACTCGGTGCGGATGTCGGCCTCCTTGGCCCGCAGCGCGGCTTGAGCGGCCTGCTGGTTGGCTTGAGCGGCCTGCAGCTTGGCTCGCGCGTCCTGCAGCGCGGCTTCCGCGGCCTGCACCTCGGCTCGCGCGTCCTGCAGCGCGGGTTCCGCGGCGTCCCGCTCCGCCTTCAATTTCGCCACGGCTGCGGACTGCTGGGCCATCTCGAGCTCCTTCGCCTTCTTCAGGTTCGTAAGATCCTGCTGCGCCGCGGTCATCCTTCCGTAGACGGAGTTGCGCTCCGCCCTCAGCGCGGCCAACTTGCGGTGTATGTCGAGTACGACGGCCCCGCCTGCGCCGCCGCCCTCGTCTCCGACGACCTCCATCTGCTGGCGATGGGGCGAGGCGGACGTGCGGGTGAGGATGCGACGGAGTGGCAGTAGGCGAGGTGGAGATGATGCGTACGTGCGTGCGCGGGTGTGAGCGCGCGGGCGCGTGTGCGCGGGTTCTGCGACACCCGCAGCGAGAGGCAGACGGAGATGTGATGATACACGACCGAATGGATTCACGGACGGCCTGGCTGGATAGGCACGCCCCTCCCCCGCCTCCCGTTCCGCCCCTCCCCCCCTCCTTCCTTCAGGCAGGAGGTGCGGGACGGAGCGCTCGGATCGCCGGGCGGCGAGATAGACAGGCGGCTCCAGGCTCTCGTGGCTCACCTCTGGTGATTCCTTGGACTCGCTCGCCATCGCCCCCGCCGTTGCCGCTCCTCTCCTGCCAGTGGCTCCCGATGTGCGCCGGTCCCTCCTTTTCGCCACTTGAGTGATCTGGACACGGCCCGCCGGGCCGCCCCCCGCATCCGCCGGGACCGAGGGGGTGCTGTGCGGCCCCGCCTCGGTCCCGAATAGGTCCTGACCCCGCCCCCGGCGCCCGGAGTCAGACCGCGCGCTCCCGCACGGCGCACCGCAGCCTCCTGCGCGCGCTGAGGGGCGGGGGGAGCCGCGCCTCTCTGTGATGCCATGATGCCAGCGGTCAGGGTCGGACGAACGAAAGCGAACGGTTCGGTCCAACTCTGAACGTACTCGCTTCGACGCGATTTGAGGCGTGTGGAACCGACCACAGGCGCTGCGCGCCCGAATCCGGATGCGTGCGGCGAGATCCGGACATCGACGGTCAGGCGCGGCAGAGCATGGCAGGGGGGCGAAGCCCGACTCGCAGGGGCGGACGGGGGCAGACGGGGGGCGCGGCGCTCCTGGCTCGCGTGTATGTGTATTGAAATCGACGGGCGACGTGAAGGGTACACTACGCGCGGGCGACGTGAAGGGTACGCACGATTCGAGTGAGCGACGCGTCCCGCAGGCGTTCGCCGCTAAGCGCGCCTGACGACTTCGTTGTGCTTGTTGTACGGGGGCCTGTACCAGGTGACGGGGGGGGAGGCCGGCAGGGGGCCTCCCTCGACGGCGGCGACGACGCAGATCGCCGCCGCGCCGTCCGCCTCCTCCCCGCCCGCGCCCCCCGCCAGCAGCGTCCCCCCCTCGACCAGCAGAAAGTGCCCCGCCGGGATCACCAGCTTGACCGGCGCGTCCTCGGCGCTCCTCCTGACGATCCAGCTGCACTCCTTACGGCAGGCGACGAACAGGGTCAGCCCCTCCCCGGGCCCCCTGAAGTTGCGGTGGAAGGGCTGCGCCGGGCAGTCCGCGCCGGAGGGGCGCGTCTTCAGGTAGAAGCGGTCCAGCGCCCTGACCCCCGCCGCGACGCCGGCCCGGTCGCAGCACCAGTCCAGGAGGGCCCGCGAGGTGGCCCGCGAGCGCTCGTCGTCGGTGACGCGGAAGATGAAGCGCCCCCCCGCCCTGCACTTGTCGCCGTTGAACAGCATGACGTCGGCGGCGACGGCCGCCGCCTTGTCGGGGGGTACCTCGAACGACGAAGACGGCAGGGCCTCCTCCGCGGCGCTCAGCACGTCGGCGTCGACCTCCCCCACGAACGCGCCGTCGCGGGCGAGGGTCAGGGCCTTCGCGACCGGGTCCTCCGGGCCCCGCGCCGTCAGCGAGCCCTGCCTGTCCAGCCTCGGCGCGTCCACCTCGGGGCGGAACCTCCTCGGGTGAGGCGTCGGTGATGCGGGGGGACGCGACGCGGCGGAGGCGGCCGCGGCCGCGGCGGCGGCGGCGGGCTCGCTCTGCCTGCGCCTCTTCTTGGGCGGGCCCTTCGATTCGGAGAGGGAGCCCGAGCCGCCCCCCCCCGCCGTCGCGCAACGCTTCTCGCCGACGGCGGACGGGCGGGGGAGGCGCGCCCGGGGCGTGGACGGCGCTCGGCGGGTCCGCGAATCCGCGTCCGCATCCGCGTCCGCGTCCGACTCCCACCCCCCCTCTCCCTCGTCCTCGGTCGCCTCCTCGTCCTCCATCTCGACGTTGACCCCATGCGCCTCCTCCTCGTCCGCCTCGGTGTCGTCGCCGTCGCCTGCGTCGCTCGCGCCGGGGACCTCGTCTCCGGGCATCTCGTCGGGCGGCAGGAGGCGCTTCTTCGGTGCCGTCGCCGTCGCCTCCCGCGCCTCCGCCTCTTGCGCCGCTGCATCCGCCTCTTGAGCCGCTGCATCCGCCGCAGCCGAGGCCGCCGCCTGCGCCCCCGCGTCGTCGCCGGCCGCGTTCGCGCTCGCTTCCGATGCTGCGCTCTCGCCGGCGCGGCTCTTGAACGCCTCCTCGTACGCTCTCACGATGTCGTCCTCGCGCAGAGCCCGATCCTCCCGCGACATCTCCTCTCCGCGCTCGCGCCAGGTCTGTATGTTCTGCTGGGCGGTCCGCACCGCCTCTTCCGCCCTCCGGAGTCGGTCTTCGAACGTGCGCGACAGGTCCCGCAGGGCCACCAGGTCTCGCAGCTTCGCCTTCGCGGCTGCGAGATGCGCCTCGCACTCGCGGACGGCGTCCTGCGCCGTATCGACCTGAGCGTCCAGGGTCTCGCGCGACTCCCTCTTCCCGCGGAGGCCGGCGGCGAGCTGCGCCGCCTCGGCCTCCGCCACGGCCTCCTCATACTCCTGCACGGCAGCCTTACGTTCCGCTCGGAAAGCCCGACCGGCCTCCACCCACCTATCGTGCCTGGCGTCGTCGTCGTCGTCGTCGTTCGGGCGGGGGGTGCGATCGCGCTTGGGGGCGTCGCCTCCGGACCCGTCTCCCGCATCCCGCGCCGCGGCCTTCGCCTGCGGCGGCCGGGGGCGGGGTGAGACGGAGAGTCGGGGACGGGGCGAGACGAGACGCGCGCGCGCACGCACGCGCGCGCGCACAGAGAACGCGGAGAGAGAGGTAGGGAGGGAGGCAGAGCGATGCGGGGGCGTACGGGCGCCATCATGAATAGGATGAGTGAGGGGACGGACGCAGAGGCGGGAGGGGGCTGAGGCCGGGCGATCTCCCTGCCCTTCCGTCTCCTGCCGCGCCGCTCTCACCTTGGTCCTCGCCATGAGTTCGCCGTGGAGGAGTGGACGGGGACTGACCGGGGGCTGTCTGGTGTGCGAGGTGACTCTCATGCGCTCCGCTCCGCCCGAGGGGGTGGGGGGGTTGTGCGGGGGGCGCGGTAGCACCACGGTGTGGCGGCGCCCATGTGGCGGCTGGTGACGGACCTCTCCTTTGAATTCTGACCTTTCGCTGTCCCCCGTACCCCCCGAGTCGCCGGTGATGACGCGATGACACCCGGCGCCGGGTGGCCGTTCCGATGCGACAACTTCGCAGGCGGCGGACGCGCCGGCGATCTCGGGCAGGGGATGCGGTGTGGCCGCGCGCGCGCGCGCTGCGTCGAGCGCGCGCGGCGGGGGGGGAGGGAGGGGGGGAGGAGCTCCCGCCCCGTCCCCGCCCCCCCTGCGGGCACGCCGGCGTCGACTGCCCTGCGGCACAGCCGGAGCGAGGCCGGCAGCAGGAGCGAGTGCGGAGACGACGACTGCGACACGAGAGACGGGGACGGCGCTCTCTGCTCGCTCGCCATGTATTGATCGTTTCGCGCGCCGGCCGCCATCCGCAGAGACGCCGGGGGGGACGGGCGTTCGCCGCTAAGCGCGCCTGACGACGTCGTTGTGCTTGTGGTAGGGGGGCCTGTACCAGGTGACGGGGGGGGAGGGGGTGAGGGGGCCTCCCTCGACGGCGGCGACGACGCAGAGCGCCTCCGCGCCGTCCGCCTCCTCCCCGCCCGCGCCCCCCGCCAGCAGCGTCCCCCCCTCGACCAGCAGGAAGTGCCCCGCCGGGATCAGCAGCTTGACGGGCGCGTCCTCGGGGCCCCTCCTCCTGACGATCCAGCTGCACTCCTTGCGGCGGGCGACGAACAGGGTCAGCCCCTCCCCGGGCCCCCTGAATTTGCGGTGGAAGGGCTGCGCCGGGCAGTCCGCGCCGGAGGGGCGCGTCTTCAGCAGGAAGCGGTCCAGCGCCCTGACCCCCGCCGCGACGCCCGCCCGGGCGCAGCACCACTCCAGGAGGGCTCCGGAGGCGGCCCGCGAGTAGTCGTCGTCGGTGACGCGGAAGACGAAGCGCCCCCCCGCCCTGCACTTGTCGCCGTTGAACAGCATGACGTCGGCGGCGACGGCCGCCGCCTTGTCGGGGGGTTCCTCGAACGACGAAGACGGCAGGGGTTCCGACGCGGCCCTCAGCAGGTCGGCGTCGACCCGGCCGACGAACGCGCCGTCGCGGGCGAGGGTCAGGGCCTTCGCGAGCGGGTCCTCCGGGCCCCGCGCCGTCAGCGAGCCCCGCCTGTCCAGCCTCGGCGCGTCCTCCTCGGGGCGGAACCTCCTCGGGTGAGGCATCGGGGGGGATGCGGGGGGACGCGACGCGGCGGAGGCGGAGGCGGAGGCGGGGGCGGCGACCTTCGCCGTAGCGGTCGCGGCGGCCGTCGGGGCGATCGCAGTCGGGGCGGTCGCCGCCGCGGCGGCGGCGGCGGCCGTCGAGGCGATCAGGGCGGCCGTCGAGGCGGCCGCCGGGGCGGCGTCGCGCGGGTCACCCGGCGGCGACCGCGTCGCCGGATCGGTCCTGCGCTTCTTCGACGGCGGGCCGTCCCGGCCGTCGCCTTCGCGTTCGTCGCCCCCCACGTCGGAGTCCGCGGACGTCTCCCGCCGCGGCGCCTTGAGCCCGTCGGCGCCTGCCGGGGCTGGACCGGTCCCGTCGCCGTCGACGCGGGCCGGGTCCGCGCGGATCCGGGGGGAAGCCGCCGGCGCCGTCTCGCCGGATCCGACGACGCGTTCGATCTCCGGCGCGTCCTCGGGCGCGACGTGCCCCGGCGCCGCAGCCGCCCTCTCCGCCGGACGCGCGCGAAGCTCCGCCGCAGCTCTCTCGAGGTACCTCCGCGCCTCCTCGACCCGCTGGACTACATGGCGTTCTTCCGCCGCCGCCGCGTCGCGGGCGAGCCGCGCGGCGGCCTCCGCCGCTACGACGCCCTCCTCCGACTCCCGCAGCTGAGCCCTGATCCCGTCCCTCTTCCGGATAACGGAGGCGAAGACGCCGTCCGCGGCCCGGACCCCCGCGGCCGCGGGGTCGTCCCCCGATCTCAGCGTCGCCGCGATCTCCGCCGCCGTCGCCGCCACGGCCGTCAGAAGGCTGGACGTCAAATCCGTCAAATCCGCGCTCCAGCCGGGGGGGCGCGACGGCGGCGTCCGCGTCGCCGCGGCTCCCGCCTCCCGCTCGTCCGCCGCGCGCCGATGGGCGGCGCGAGGGCTGGCGGGGGCGGACCGGCGCAGCGCCCGTGAAGCAGGGGGATCGCGGGGCGAGGGCGAGGGCTGGCGCGCGAGCTCCGGCTCCCGAGGGGGGCCGGGACCGGGAGACGCGGCGGCGGCGGCGGCGGCGGCGGCGGCCTCGCTCGCCTCGCCCCCTCCCCCGCCGTCCGGGGCGGCGCCGCCCTTCTCCCTCTCGTCGCCGCATGCGGCAGCCCGCTGCGAGACGGGCGACGGGGCCTCCGGAATCGCCATCGCACCCGCAGTCGCTCCTGCACCCAGCAGCCACGCCCACATGGCTTTCCCAGTTACTGCCTGTGCGTTGCGTTGCGGGACTGAGCCCGAGTACGGTAAGCGAATGCCTACCTACCCTGCCCAAATCCTAGTTACTCACATACACATCCAAACCCTAGTAGGGACATCGGGGGCTGATTCACTGAAATCGAGGGGATGTCTTAGGCCCCCACCCATGGGTGTGGGTCTCCCGACTTTTGCCAGATGGTCTGGGTTGCCCGGAGGTGTCCCGACTAGGGTTCGTCGTAACTAGGGGTATCGAAAGGATCGTATACCTACCTACCCTGCTCGAACCCTAGTTACTCACATACACATCCAAACCCTAGTAGGGACATCGGGGGCTGATTCACTGAAATCGAGGGATGTCTTAGGCCCCCACCCATGGGTGTGGGTCTCCCAACTTTTGCCAGATGGTCTGGGTTGCCCGGAGGTGTCCCGACTAGGGTTCGTCATAACTAGGGCTATCGAAAGGATCGCATACCTACCTACCCTGCTCGAACCCTAGTTGCTCACATACACATTCAGACCCTAGTAGGGACACCGGGGGCTGATTCACTGAAACCAAGGGGATGTCTTAGACCCCCACCCATGGGTGTGGGTCTCCCGACATTTGCCAGATGGTCTGGGTTGCCCGGAGGTGTCCCGACTAGGGTTCGTCATAACTAGGGCTATCGAAAGGATCGCATACCTACCTACCCTGCTCGAACCCTAGTTGCTCACATACACATTCAGACCCTAGTAGGGACACCGGGGGCTGATTCACTGAAACCGAGGGGATGTCTTAGACCCCCACCCATGGGTGTGGGTCTCCCGTCTTTTGCCAGATGGTCTGGGTCGACAGGAGGTGTCCCGACTAGGGGTTGTGACAACCAGGGTTTTGGAAAGTACCGTATACCTACCTACCCTGCTCAAATCCTGGTTGCTACATACACATCCAAACCCTAGTCGGGACGCCGGGGGCTGATTCACTGAAATCGAGGGGATGTCTTAGGCCCCCACCCATGGGTGTGGGTCTCCCGACTTTTGCCAGATGGTCTGGGTTGCCCGGAGGTGTCCCGACTAGGGTTCGTCATAACTAGGAATATCGAAAGGATCGCATACCTACCTACCCTGCTCGAACCCTAGTTGCTCACATACACATTCAGACCCTAGTAGGGACACCGGGGGCTGATTCACTGAAACCAAGGGGATGTCTTAGACCCCCACCCATGGGTGTGGGTCTCCCGTCTTTTGCCAGATGGTCTGGGTTGCCCGGAGGTGTCCCGACTAGGGTTCGTCATAACTAGGGTTATCGAAAGGATCGCATACCTACCTACCCTGCTTGAACCCTAGTTGCTCACATACACATTCAGACCCTAGTAGGGACACCGGGGGCTGATTCACTGAAACCAAGGGGATGTTTTAGACCCCCACCCATGGGTGTGGGTCTCCCGTCTTTTGCCAGATGGTCTGGGTCGACAGGAGGTGTCCCGACTAGGGTTTGTGACAACCAGGGTTTTGGAAAGTACCGTATACCTACCTACCCTGCTCAAATCCTGGTGGCTACATACACATCCAAACCCTAGTCGGGACGCCGGGGGCTGATTCACTGAAATCGAGGGGATAGCTAAGGCCCCCACCCATGAGTGTGGGTCTCCCGACTTTTGCCAGATGGTCTGGGTTGCCCGGAGGTGTCCCGACTAGGGTTCGTCATAACTAGGGCTATCGAGAGGATCGCATACCTACCTACCCTGCTCGAACCCTAGTTGCTCACATACACATTCAGACCCTAGTAGGGACACCGGGGGCTGATTCACTGGAAATCGAGGGGATGTCTTAGACCCCCACCCATGGGTCTGGGTCTCCCGACATTTGCCAGATGGTCTGGGTTGCCCGGAGGTGTCCCGACTAGGGTTCGTCATAACTAGGATTATCGAAAGGATCGCATACCTACCTACCCTGCTCGAACCCTAGTTGCTCACATACACATTCAGACCCTAGTAGGGACACCGGGGGCTGATTCACTGAAACCGAGGGGATGTTTTAGACCCCCACCCATGGGTGTGGGTCTCCCGTCTTTTGCCAGATGGTCTGGGTCGACAGGAGGTGTCCCGACTAGGGGTTGTGACAACCAGGGTTTTGGAAAGTACCGTATACCTACCTACCCTGCTCAAATCCTGGTTGCTACATACACATCCAAACCCTAGTCGGGACGCCGGGGGCTGATTCACTGAAATCGAGGGGATGTCTTAGGCCCCCACCCATGGGTGTGGGTCTCCCGACTTTTGCCAGATGGTCTGGGTTGCCCGGAGGTGTCCCGACTAGGGTTCGTCATAACTAGGAATATCGAAAGGATCGCATACCTACCTACCCTGTTCAAACCCTTGTTACTCACATACACATTCAAACCCTAGTAGGGACATCGGGGGCTGATTCACTGACATCGAGGGGATGTCTTAGGCCCCCACCCATGGGTGTGGGTCTCCCGACTTTTGCCAGATGGTCTGGGTTGACAGGAGGTGTCCCGACTAGGGCTAGGCGCTAACGAGGGTTGATGAGACACGGTACTATACCTACCTACCCTGCTCAAACCCTAGTTGCTACATACACATTCAAACCCTAGTCGGGACGCCGGGGGCTGATTCACTGAAATCGAGGGGATGTCTTAGGCCCCCACCCATGGGTGTGGGTCTCCCGACTTTTGCCAGATGGTCTGGGTTGACAGGAGGTGTCCCGACTAGGGTTTGTGAGAACGAGACCTAGTTGTCGACACTTCAGAGGAGCGTTGGAAGGGCGAGTACGGCATACACCCGCGGCCGCACGCCAGAGCGCGCGCGCGCGCACACACACACACACACACACACACACACACCAACACTACGAGCTGGCCATGACCACGGCTCGCCGGACGGGGAGCGCGCACCGCCGCAAGGGAGACTCGGGGCGGGGCGGCGGGAGCGGGTCGCTGTTCCGCCTGTCGTTCGTGATGCCGCGCGAGTGCGAGGGGGCGGCGGCGGCGCCGCACGAGGCCGGGGCGCCTTCGCCTCCCCCCGCGCTCGACGCGTCCGGGTGCCTCGAGGCGAGCCGCGGGGGGCTGGTGTGGGCGGTCCTGCGGGCGCGCCCCGGGGGGCGGTACTGGGCCCTCGTCCGCACGGCCGGGAAGGTCAGGGCGTCGTGGGCGGCGGCCCTGGTATCGCGCCGCCTCGGCGCGGCGGGGACCCACTGCTCTCTGCGCACCGCCAGGCAGACGGACGAGGAACTGGCCACGTTCCGGGAGGGGGCGGGAGCGGGAGTCGCCGTGAGCGAGGCCGGCACGCGCGACGCGAGGTCCGAGCGGTGGAAGCGCCCCGCGGCGACAGAGCAACGCGGGGCGGACGCGCAGAGGACGAGGCAATGACACGTTCGCGGTTTCTCGGTCGTTCGTCCGCTGGCTTTCATTCTCTCTGTCTCTGTCTCTCTCTCTCTCTCTCTCTCTCTCTCTCTCTCTCCCCCTCGCGGTCTAGGGCGACAGGAAGGGGATTGGAGCCTGAACCTCCGGCCCGCCGCCCGGCGCCGCCTCCGCGTGACCCGGAAGGAGTGCGCCGCCGGAGGGCCCGCGGAGCGTCTCGAGGGCGAGGAACGCGTGTTCCGCGGGCTTCTCGTAATCCCGCCGCCCCTCGATGGCGCGGCACGCCGCTCTGGCCTCTTCCGTAGCCGCCGCAAAGGCCGCCGCGTTCTCTTCCGCGCTGTAGTTCTTCAGGCGAGGGAAGGAGAGCGGCGCTCCCCTGACGGCGGCGGCGCCGCGCGCCCTGCGGAAGGGGCTGCGAGAGGCGTCGAAGCCGAACTTCGGCGCGGCCGTGGAGAAGACGGCCTCCGCGGCGCAGCGCAGGAGCATCCGGATGTACCCGCCGCAGGCGTCGACCACCCGCAGGTCTCCCGGCCCGAACCAGACGGACAGGCTCAGGTTCGCGGACTCGATGCGGAAGGGGTGGCCCTCGAGGCGCGCGAGCGCGGCGCGCACGGCGTCGCAGGCCTCCCCGTCCCGCACCAGGTCGGTCACCAGCAGCTGAGCGTCGAAGTTCGTCTTGAGAGCCCTCAGGCGCTTGCGGCCCGCCGTCCCGCCGGCTTCGAAGAAGCGGACGAGGGACTTGGCGTCCAGGAAGTCCAGCAGCAGCGACGGCTGCGTCTCGGTCAGCAGCGCCCACGCGGCG
This sequence comes from Tribonema minus, assembly GCA_017506865.1. Taxonomy (NCBI): domain Eukaryota; class Xanthophyceae; order Tribonematales; family Tribonemataceae; genus Tribonema; species Tribonema minus. The sequence continues at coordinate 404,309 of JAFCMP010000040.1, forward strand.
TGCGCCGCCGGCGACGGCGGGCCGCGTCCGACCCTCATCGCCGCGACGACTCGCCGGCGAGCGAGGCTCCGGCGCGCGTGTGGCGCCGCGTCCTTCGCGTCAGCCCGCCCTCGCCTTCCGGCCGAGATCAGGCGGGACCGGACCGCGCCTTCAGGTCGGGCATGAAGGCGTGGCGGCGCGGTATCAGGAACGACGAGCTCAGCACGGGGACCTGGTCGAACCCGCCCTCCTTCAGCCGCCTACAGGTCTCGTGGACGAGGCGGAAGACGTCCCCCCGCGCCTCTGGGACGTCCCTCAGCGACCTCAGCAGGCAGTCCGTGAGGGCCCCCCCGTACTGCGTGCCGCCCAGGAACGCGTCCGCGCTGGTCTGGGAGTCCCTGCAGCCGGAGATCATCAGGACGCGGCGGCCGACGTCCGACGCGGCCCCCGCGTCCGCGCACCTCCTGCCGTCGTACGAGAACCTCAGGTCCAGCATCGAGCCGCTGTGGCAGGCGTCGCAGACGAAGACGACGGAGGTGCGGTAGTAGAAGCCCGCGAAGACGCGCCTGAGGAGGTCGTCGGACACGACGCCCGCGGTCTCGACGTCCCCCGGGCAGATGGCCTCGTCCAGGCCGTCGGCCTCGTCCCCGTCCGCGTCGCGCACCTGGGTGCCGTGGCCGGAGTAGGCGATGAAGACGTACGCGAGCCTCTCCTCGCGGGACCGGCGTGCGAGGTCCTCGAGGGCGGCGACGGCGTCGGCGGCGGAGGCCTCGCGCAGCACGCGGACGCGACCCTCAGGGACCGCCCCCGACGAGACCAGCGCCGCCTTGAGGCAATCTCCGTCGTTATGGCAGCCCCGGAGCTCCGCATCCGTGCCGACGTAGTTGTTGCAGAGCAGCAGGGCGCGGGACGACATGACGGGCGTTCAGGATGCGCGTTTCATTTTTTCGTCACGGATGCGGGCAGCGGACGGCCGGCCCCAGCGCGCTCTCGTAGTAGAGGGCGTGGCCAGGGGGAAGGTCGTCGTCGTCCTCGCCGCCGCCGTCGCCGCCGCCGTCGCCGCCGGCTTCGGCGTCGACGTCGATCGCCCTCCCCGACGCCGCCAGCGCCGCCAGCCTCCACCTCCGTATGCCGGGGGACCCCCTCTCCAGCCTCGCCGCGCAGCCCCCGCAGGCCTCCGCGCAGTCGATGACCTCCGTCAGCTCCGCCGTGGCCGTCCCGGGGCGCTTCCGGGTAGGCCCCAGGGCGTACCGCACGGGGGGGGACGCCAGCCAGTCCGCGGCGCGCCGCGCGAGGGAGGGGGACCGCGCGTCCGACGCCGCGACGCACGCCCCCGCCGCCCCCGCCGCCCTTAGGTACACCCCCCTCGTGACGCCCCGGGCGGCGACGGCCGCGACGGCGGCGGCGGCCTCCGCGGGGGTAGCCCCCGCGAGCTCCGCCGCCCGGGTCCCCCTCGTCCTCCACCTCCCCCCCCTGTGCGTGCAGGCGACGCGGAAGACGCGGAGGTCCAGGGTCCGGGGGGCCGCCGGGAAGTCGACGGGGGCCAGCACCAGCCTCGTCGCCCCCGCGTGGACGGGGTAGCCGGGGTGGTCCGCGGCGACGTCGGAGAGGGGGCGCCCCGCGGCGTCGGTGAGGACGCGCCGAGGGTCGGGTCCCAGCGCCGCGAAGGAGGGGTGGCCCCGGACCTCCCCCTCGAGGGCGAAGAACGGGCAGTGCGCGGGCAGGACGACCCTGAGGCCCACGCCGTCGCCGAGGAGGACCTCGACGACGCGGGGGGGGCGACCCCTTCCTGCGGCCCCCGCGCCCCCTCCCCTGGGCCTGTCCCCCAGCCACACCGGGAGGCGCCGGGAGGGAGCCGCGCCGGGAGCGGGAGCGAGAGCCTCGGGAGCGTCCGCGAGAGCGGGGGCCGCGGGAGCCGCGGGAGCGGGAGCCTCGGGAGCGTCCGCCGCGGGGGCGGGCGCCGCGGGAGCGGGCGCCGCGGGCTTCGCGCGCCGGGCGGCCGCCGCCCCCGCGCACGCCCTGGCCGCGAACGTCATCAGCGCGTCCCGCGCGGCGTTGCGGTCCGTCCGGATCAGCGCCAGGACCTTGGCCTCTGCCTCCGCGTGCGTGCAGCCCCCCGCGAACCCCGTCACGCGCGCCCTCAGCTCGGGGGGGAGGAGCGGCGTGCACCGCGCCGCGGCCACCCCCCTCGCGGCGTCCTCCTCGCGGCGGACGTCGCGCAGGAGCCGGTTCAGGGACGCCCCGACGCCGTGCGCCCTCAGGGCCGCCAGCCAGGGCCCCTGCGCCCCCCCCCTCCTCAGGTCCGCCGTGCCCGCGAGGCAGGAGTCCCGGTACGCCGCGTGCAGCTCGAGGGAGGGGTACTCCCCGGGTCGGGCGGGGCGTCCCTCGCGCCGCATGGCGGCCTTGCCCTCGGGCGTGCCCGCCGCGACGACGCTCGCCCCGTCCACCGCGGCGCCCGAGCTGCGCGAGACGTCCGCGGAGAACGCTGAGGTGACGGCACTGCGGGCGGCCAGCTCCCGGCGCCACACGGCGGACGCGCGCTCCGCCATGTCGACGTCCGGGTCCGCGCCCGGGTCCGCGTCCGCCTTGCGCTTGCTCATGCGAGAGCGCCCGTGCCTTCGCGCGGAGGCCTAGATTTGTCGGCGGGGGCCGAGCGGCGCCGGCCGCGGCGGAGGGCGCGCGCGGAGGCGCCGTCCCGCTCCAGCTCCGGCGCCGCCCGCCCCAGCCCCTCGTCGCGGCACCGCCGCCAGGCGACGTCGATGGCGGCCCGCGCCTCCGCCGGCCTCGGGGGCGAGGGCCTGTACCCGCGCCTCTCGTAGTCCTCCCCGTAGTGAGCCAGCAGCTCCTCGACGTCCTTTCCCATCGTCCTCCGCATCTCCGGTCTCTCTCTCTCTCTCTCTATATATATATATATATATATATATATCTGCCTCTCTCTTGCACGTCCCTCTGCCGTACCGGTCTCGCGCTCTGCGTGAGCGCCGTCGTCGCTCGCTCAGCGTCCGCGCGGTCGTCTCCGGACGCCGGCGCGCCGTCGCTTATTTTCTGCGGCCGACGCAGGAGCATCCCGCACGAGGAGCCTCATGTCCCTCCCCGCGCTCCCCATCCCCGCGTCTGCGTCGGCCTCGCCGCGGCGGCCGCGGCCGGCTGCTTCCGCGGCCTCGGGAGGGCGACGACGCCACCGGGTCTCGACGCTCCCCCCCGCTCGTCCGGCTACGCCCCCCCGGTCGTCGTCTTGGTCGCGCGGTGGTGCGGCCACTGCAGGGCGTTCGCCCCGGAGCTCCGGAAGCTCGCGGACGCGCTGCCGGAGGGCGCCCTGAAGGTGTGGGACTCCGAAGAGCCCGGGGCGGAGGCCGCCATGGCCGCGGCGGGGGCGACGTCCTTCCCCAGCGTCTTCGTCGGGGGGAGGAGGTACTCGGGACCGAGGACCGCGGACGCCATCGCCGCGGCCGCGGCGTCCGCGGCCGCGGCGTCGCCGGGCTCGGGGTGACGTCGCGTCGCGTCGCCCGCGGCCCGCCCGTCGCGCGGAGCGCCTCCCCGACGTCCCGGCGGAGGGGTCGCGCGGGACAGCGGCGACCACGCGCCCGCGGGGCGAAAATATCTACACTCCCCTCCATCCATCCATCCATCCACCCCCGTCCCCCGACCCCCGGTCATGGACTCCGGAGACTACATCCACGCCAAGCCCGTGAGGCCCCGCAAGAAGGCCAAGAAGGCCAAGAAGACGCCGGTGCGCAAGGCCAAGGCCGCGGGCGGGGCCGCCCCCCGCCGCCGCAAGCCGGTCCGCTGCTTCAAGATCTACGTCAGGAGGCTCGCGGAGCGCCACGGCAAGCACGCCATCTCCGCCAAGGCCCTCGAGACCCTCGACAACATGACCAAGGGGCTCGTCGGGAAGATCGCCGACGCGGGGTGGGAGGTCTGCAGGGCGGGGGAGATGCTGTCCCCCCGGGCCCTGACCGCGGGCCTGGGCGCCGCCGTCGGCCCCGCCTACGCCGCCAAGATCAAGGCCGGAGCCTCGTCCGCCGCGACCCGCTACGCCGCCGCCGTCCGCAAGGGCCCCTCCAAGGACTCCTCGGGCAGGCCCGTCAAGGTCTCGGGCTCCGTCAAGGCGGGCACGGTCATGCCCGTCGCCAAGATCGTCTCCGACCTCAGGGCGGACGGCCGCAGGGTGTTCGCGACCTGCGGCGCGTTCATCGCGGGCGCCCTCGACGCCCTCGTGGACGAGGTCCTCCGCAACTGCGCCGCGTCCGTCAAGACGCGCGGCGCCAAGACGATCCAGTCCTCGGACGTCCGCGACGCGGTGGCCGCCCCCTCCTCCGTGGTGACCCTCAAGAAGGGCCGCAAGGGGCCCGTCGAGGTGTCCGTGCCCCGCCCGGGCATGGCCTCCGAGGCCCTCGGCGCGGTGTTCGCGGCCGGCTCCGTCGCGGGCGCCCGCTGAGTTCGATGAATCTCGCTCCGCTCGCTTTCGACTCTCGCGACTCTCGCTCCGCTCGTTTTCGTTCTCGCGACTCTCGCTCCGCTCGTTTTCGTTCTCGGAAGGCGAAGGTCGGCGCCGTTCCCTCCGCGCTCTTCACTCACCCTTTTTACTGTGAGCGGGCGCTGAAAGGGCGGCTCGCGCGCGCACCTCGTACGCACGCCGGCAGGCACGCACGCGCCGCTCCCGTCGCCCCTCATGCTCGTCGGCAAGTACAAGCTCACCTCCGTCATCGGCGAGGGGGCCTTCGGCCAGGTCCGCCTCGGCACCCACGTCGACACCGGCCTCCGCGTCGCCGTCAAGGTGATGGACCTCGACAGGGTGCGCAAGGAGGGCATGTCCGTGCACGTCCGCAGGGAGATCTCCCTCCTCAAGAAGCTCGACCACCCCCGCGTCGTGCGCCTCGTCGAGGTCCTCAAGTCCTCCCGCAACCTCTTCCTGGTCTCCGCCCTCGCCGAGGGGGGGGACCTCTTCGACAAGATGGCCTCCCAGGAGGCCTTCGACGAGACCGCCGCGAGGCGCCACTTCTCCCAGATGCTCGAGGGGGTCTCCTACTGCCACTCCCGGGGCATCTGCCACAGGGACCTCAAGCCCGAGAACGTCCTGCTGGACGCCGAGGGGAACGTCCAGATCACCGACTTCGGCTTCTCCAGGACCTTCCTCGAGGAGGGGGCGGTGCTGCAGATGTACACCCGCTGCGGGACCCCCAACTACATCGCCCCCGAGGTCATCAGCGGACGGGGCTACAGGGGCCCCCCCGCGGACGTCTGGAGCCTCGGCGTCATCCTGTACGCCATAATGGCGGGCTCCCTGCCCTTCGACGAGGAGTCCCTGCCGGACCTGTACGCCAAGATCAGGGAGGGAGAGTTCGCCTTCCCCCGGCACTTCCCCTCCCTCGCCCGGGGCCTGGTGTCCGGCATGCTGACGGTCGCCGTCGACGACCGCCTGACCCTCGAGGGAGTCGCCGCCCACCCCTGGATGTCCTCCGACGCCCGCCTCAGCCGCGCCAGGACGGGCCGCGTCCTGTCCGTGAGGACCAGCCTGCTGGGGGAGGGGGAGGGCAGGATGGGGGGACGAGGAGGAGGAGGCGGCGGCGACGGGAGCGGCGGGGACTCGTCCCCCTCGTCCCCGTCGTCCGGGGGCTCCCCCGAGTCCTCCTCCGCCTCTCGCTACAGGCCCAGGATGGCCTCCGCGCCCGCCTGCCTGGGCGCGTCCGCGCACCCTCACCGCCGCGGGAGGCGAGACGCCGCCGGGAGCGGGGGGCGGCCCGACGCGCGTCGGGACGACGACGACGACGCCGACCGCGACCGCGAGTCCGGCGCCTCCGGAGCTTCCGCCGCCCCCGTGACTCCGCCCCCGTCCCCTCCCGTCGCCCCCAGGCGCGAGGACTCCCCCGTCCGGAGCTTCTCCTCCTTCCAGCTCCCCGACGAGATCGCCGAGGGCACGGGCATCGCGGAGGAGGGGGGCGCGAGCTCCGGCAGCTCGCGCGCGGCCCGGGACGGGTTCGCGTCCACGGAGGCCGCGAACGCCGACGCGGACGCGGACGCGGACGCGGACGCGGAGGCCCGCACTCCCCCGGCGTCCGCGGCCTCCTCCCGCCCGCCCGCGTGGCCGTCCACCGCGGGAGCGGTGACGCGCATCGTCGGCGCTCTGCGCAGGGCGGTGTGGCCGGACCGCCGCTGAGCCCGCCCCCCCCGAATTTTATGTGTGACCCCCCGTCGTACGCAACCCGCCCCTCCGCTCTCGCCCGTCCATGCCTCGCCCGCCCATGCCGCGCCGCCGCTCGCCCGCCCCGTCCCGCACCAGGGGCGTGCCCATCTCCTTCGGCCACGCCAAGGGCAGGGTGGTGCGCACCCACGGCACCAGCGAGGACGCCCTGAGGGTCGCGGCCTCGTCGGGGTGCTGCGGCATGCTCGCCGGCGACTCCGACGATGACAGCGCGCCCGACGCCGCCGCCGCCCCGGCCCCCCGCCGCGGCGCCGGCGGCGGCGCCGGCGTGCCCATCTCCTACGGCCACTCCAAGGGCACCGTCGTCAGGGTCGACGGACTCGGGGACAGGGCCCTGGAGGTCGCCATGGCGGCCCTCGACATCCGCGGCGGAGGACGGGACGGAGGCGGCACGGACAGGCTGCTGCTGGCGTCCGCATTCGACGACGCGTCCGACGGAGACCTCTACGACGACGGCGACGGCGACGACGACGACGACGCGGAGGAGGAGGCCGCCGCGGAAGCGCGCCGCCGCTCCCGGGGCCGCCGCGCGGCGTCCCCCCCGGCGCCGCGCGAGAGGCGCGCGTCGTCGGCGTCGGACGGGGGCGCCCCGAGCGGCGCGGCGGAGTCCGCCGCGCCCGCGTCGTGGCCCGCTCTCGCGGAAGACCCGGTCGAGCCCGCGGCGGAGCCCGCGGTCCCCGGCGGCGACGGCCCCGGCGGCGCCGCGGTCCTGGTGCCGGCGGCGGCGGAGCCCGCCGTCGCGACGTCGCCGCTCGACGACTGGCGGACCGTCGAGCGATACACCGACCCCCTGCGCGTCGACCTCCGGACGGCGGTGGGCGAGGCCCTTTCGGCGGCTGAACGCGGCGCGGATGACGCGGTCGTCCGGGCCCTGCTCGACGGGTCCTCGTCTGCGGACGACGCCGCAGTCCTGCTGACCCGTTTCGGCGACGCCCTCGAGCTGCTGTCGAAGGCGAGAGGCACCGCACCATCGGCCCCCCTCGCCCGCGTGCGGGCCGCCGTGGCCGATTACGCGGCCGCCCTCATCGACGCCTGCGGCTCGCGCGCTGCCGTCCGCCGTCAGCGAGACCGATCCGCCGAGCTGACGGCGAAATGGAACCGCTCCGTCGCAGCCGCCCTGCCGACGCAGGCCCTCCTGGACGGCGCCGGAGAACTGCGCGGAGACCGCGAACGGGTCGAAGACGCCGCTCTGTCGCTGGTGAACAGGGCAGGCTTCGCGCGGGCCCTGAGAGATCACGTCCCGCCCCCGTCTCTGCTGTTCCTGGATTCGGCCGTCGCCGACGGCGTGACGCGCCGGGACCTGGACGTGTCCCTCGAGGTGGCGCGGGACGCCGATGCGTTCCTGACGTTTCAGTCGGACCGCGCGACGGACGCCGCGGCAGCGCTGGCGGAGAGCGTCTTCAGAGCGGAACTCTACGAAGCGCGGAGCCAGGACCTCATGCGCGCCCGCGCTGAGCTCGCGGGAGCGGCGGGCGCGGCGGCTGCCGCCGCCGCGGCGGGTCGACTGCGGATCGAGCTGGACTCGTTCGTCGCCTTCACGCGTGACCTCGGCGGATCGGGCGTCGTCGCGGAGGACATCGCGGCCGCGACGATCGCAGAACTGCGGGAGGAGCTCCTGGACGCGGAGCGGAGGTCGGCAGCGGCGAAGCGGGACGCGGACGCGGAGAGGGAGGCGGCCGAGGCCGAGGCCGCGCGGGCGGCGGCCGAGGCCGACGCCGACGCCGCCGCGACCCCGTCGCCTCGCGACGACGACGGAGACGGCGACGGAGGCGGCGGCGACGGGTTCGCCACGCCGCCTGCGCTCGACGGAGCCGGGGCCGCTCTTCAGCCCTTCGCCCCCCCGGCGCTGGACCCCGCGGTCGCCGCCGCTGAGTATCCCTTCCTCCCCCCCGCGACAGTCCCGGACCCCGATGCCGTCGCTCAGGGGTACCCGGCGTTCGCGGACGAGGCGGCGGCGAGGGACGAGGCCGCGGCGCTCCTGGAGAAGGCGGAGGAGATGAGCGCCAAGTGGAGTGAGGTGGTGGGGCATGCCGCCGCGGAGGACACGGGCATCAAGACGGAAGTGCTCGGATCCATACCGGAATGCCTGCTCGAGATCCAGGTCATGCGGGCCCAGGCCGATGCCTTGCGAGCGCGTTTGCCCTCGGTAGCTCAGGCACTGGGGGGCAGGACACTGGGGGCCATCGACGCGGCACAGGAAGCCGTACGCCTAGTCGAGAAGTACTACATGATCTGGGGCAACCGCGACGCCGCAGAAATCGCGATCAAGGATGCCGAGCAGCACGGCGATGCATCCGCCCTCGCCGCCGCGAACGCAGCTCTGGCGGCGCACACGGTCGTCGCGGGCGACTTCGTGAGAGCTCTCGTGGTGCGCGGCGTCGTGCCTGAGCCCGAGGGCACGGCCAGAGAGACAATACTCAGGGACGAGGCTGCGCAGCTGCTGGCGTGAAAGGGGGGCTCGGAGGGGAGACAGCGGCGCGCGGCGCGCGCGCGATCGAAGACGGAATCCGTACTCGTACTCGGCCTGCCTCTCCTCTCCCCGCACCTCTCACTCTCCGTCCTGCCCGCCGCGAGAGCTGGATGCAGACTCGGAGCGCCCCCCCTCGCGTCGCCTCCGCGCCCGTCCCCCGCCGCCCCCCGCTGAGCCTCGCTGACCGCGTCAGGCTCGCCGCCGGCTTCGCACAGGCACAGGCGGCCCACCGCAGGGCGCGCTCCGAGGCGGGGTGGAGGGCCCTCGAGGAGAGGGCCGCGATGGCGAGGGAGGACCGCCCCCGGCGTCAGTAGCGCCGCCGCCGCCGCCGGCGCCGCCGCCGCCGACGCCGACGCGCCCTCCCGGTCGGCGCTCCCGCCGCCGCCTCCACCCCTCTCCCGGCCCCACGGCGCGCGCCGGGGAGAAATTATGTGTTGTTCCCTTCCATCCCCCCTCACAGCCCCCGGGCCAGCCCAGACCCCCCCCCCCCGCGACACCATGCCCGCGTCAGGTGGAGTCATCCAGATCGCCGCCCGCGGCACCCAGGACGCCGTCATCAACGACAGCCCCACCCACACCATCTGGCGCGCCGTCCACACGCGCTTCACCAGCTGCGCCATGGACGACGAGCTGCAGGAGCTCAGCAACTCGGGCTTCGACACCTCCTCCAGCGCCACCATCAACCGCTACGGCGACCTCATCTCCCGCGTCTCCCTGGAGATCGTCCTCCCCCCCCTGGCCGCCCCTGAGATCGCCATCGCCGGCGCCAGCCCCGCCGCCAACTACGCCCCCGCCGACTGCGCCGCCTACTACGTCAACTCCATCGGCTACGCCTGCTGGGAGGACGTACAGGTGGAGATCGGGGGCTCCCTCGTCGACCAGCTCTACAGCGACTTCGCCGTCATCTTCGAGGAGCTCGCGGGCCGCCCGGGCCTGCGCCTCGAGGAGTGCATCGGCAAGGTCCAGTACTCCGCGGAGGTGGACGACGACCTCATCGAGAAGGCCTCCCGCCAGCAGACCCTGTACGTCCCGCTCCCCCTCTGGATGAGCAAGTACCAGCCCGCCACCTGGGGCCTCGCCCTCCCGATCGTCGCCCTCACCTTCCACGACGTCCGCATCAAGATCAAGACGCGCCCCATCGCAGACTGCACTGTGGTCTGTCACCGCGACGCCGTATCGCAAGCGTGGACGCTAGACGAGGGCCTGCTGCCCCTCAACGGCAACACCCTCACCCCCCTCGTCAACTCGGACCTGAAGATCCGCCTCATGATCACCTCCGTCTACCTGGACGTCACCGAGCGCGCGGCCATGAGCTCCGTCACCCACTCCTTCCTCATCAACACGGCCCAGCGCCAGATCGCCACCGTCCCCGCCAACGTCTCCTCCAAGCTCGAGACCAAGCTGTACCTGAACCACCCCTGCAGCGCCATGACCTGGGTGGTGCGCCCCCTGAACTGGAACACCAACGCGGGCCGCCGCCGCTTCTCATGCGGCTTCCGCGACCGCTACGACTTCTCCCACAAGGAGGCGGGCACCGTGACCTCGGCCCTCCCCTACGGCAACGCCATCTCCCCCATCGCCAACGCCTCCCTCTCCCTCAACGGACACCAGAGGTGGCCCGTCGACATGCCCTCCTCCTACTTCACCAACCACCAGCCCTACGTCCACTGGCGCACCATGCCTGCTACGCCCATTATGACGTACAGCTTCGCATTAGAAGCGGCGCAGTGGCAGCCGACCTCGACGCTCAACTTCAGCCGTCTCGACCACGTGTCGCTGGGCTTCAACTTCAACGCCGAGCTGCAGGCGAGCGAGATGCTGGTGTTCGCGGAGGCCTACAACCTGCTGGTCATCCGCGATGGCCTCGGCGGGCTGAGGTTCAGCAACTAGACGGCGACGTCCTTCGCCGTCGGCAGCCCGTCGTCCCAGACGCGGTGTGCCGGAGTCGTCCGCGCGGATGCCGTATAATAAATCCGCCCGGGCTTCTCACTCTATATACCTGGCCGCGTCCGTTTCTCTCTCATGTCGCCTTCTCTGCGCGCGTGTCCGCTCATCATGTCAGGTCGTGCTCGTTTGCGCGTGCTCGTCACCGGCTGCGTCGCCCCCCGTGTCCGCCCGATTAGCCACCCCCTCCGCCCCCCTGCCGCCCCCCGGCTCTGCCACCCCCGACACTTCCTCTCTCGCGTTCACTCCCGCTCCCGCGGATGCCCATCTCTCAGCACCAGGTCGACGCGTACGTCGCGGATCTGGTGGAGGCACGGGGGCTGGCGCTCAACCCGCGGGCGGCGCCCGACCCCGATGCTGAGACGGAGCCGCCGCCCGCCAAGAAGCCGAAACGGGTGCGACTGAAGCCCGTGCTGAGCGAGTGCGGGTTCCCCGGTTGCTCGGTAACGTGCTACCGCAAGTTTTGCGAGGAGCACCGGTCGCATACCATATGCTGCGAGAGCACTTGCGGCAAGAGAGCGAGCTACAACTTCATCGGCGCCGGCGTCAGGTGGTGCGCGGAGCACAAGTCCCCCGGCATGGTGTCGGTAGCCGGACAGAGGAAATGTGAGTCAGCGGGGTGCGTCAAGAGGGCGTCGTTCGGGACTGAGTAGCAGGTCCCCGTCCGTTGCAAGGCGCACAGGGAGGACCACATGGAGAACGTCGTAATCAAGCGCTGCGAGACTCCGGGGTGCAAGAAGCAGCCCGTGTACGGGTTGCCGGGAGGTCGAGCGAAGCACTGCTCGCCCCACGCAGAAGAGGGAGAGGGGGACGTCAAGAACAAGAGGTGCACCGGACCCGGGTGCACAAAGCAGCCAGCGTACGGAACTCCATCGTCGAAGCGGGCGACGCACCGCGCGGACCATCGTTCGCCGGACATGGTCGACGTCAACAACGCATTGTGCTCGCGCCCGGGGTGCATCAAGCGTCCGACGTTCGCGGCTCCCGGCGAGCGCGCAGACCGCTGCGCGGCGCACAGGCTGGACGGAGACGTCGACATGAAGAATCGGAAGTGCGACTTCCCCGGGTGCGACCGCGTCCGCAACTACGGACCCCAAGGAGGCAGGGCGACGCGCTGCGCCGGCCACAAGGAGGCAGGGTTCGTCGACGTCAACGCGCCTAGATGCGACTGGCTCGGGTGCAGACACCGGCCCACGTTCGGGACGGAGAGCAAGAGGCCCAGCCGTTGCGGAGCTCACAGGACGGAGGAGATGTGGGATGTCGTCAACCGCACGTGCGAGCGGGAGGGGTGCGAGGTGCAGCCCAGGTACGGGTTCCCCGACGAGTCCCCCCGTTTCTGCGTCGCTCACAGGGAGGAGGGGATGGAGGACCACGTCACCGCGCGGTGCGAGCACGGGCGGCGCCTCAACTCGTGCCTGGGGAACATCTGCGGCCTGGACGTGCCCCGCAAATCGCGCGAGGAGCTGTTCGCCACTTCGGCGGCGTTCCTGGCGGTGCTCGAGCCCGCGCCAGCAGACGACCCCCTGGAGGAGTACGTGTCGTGCCTAGACCGCGTCGTCCGGCTGCCCGACGGCACCCGGTGCGAGCCGGACCTGCTGCTGCCGGGGGAGCGCGTCTTCGAGTACGACGGGCGGCTGTACCACGGCACCACGTGGCGCGACGTCCCCTCCGAGGACGCCCGCAAGACGCGGGGACTGGCGCAGCTCGGTTTCGAGGTCACCCGCTACCGCGACGGGCTGCCCCCCGTGGAGGGGGCGACCAACGTCGTCGTGGACGCGACGCGGGGGCTCGAGGCCCTCGCGCGGCAGGTGGCGGAGCACCACGGGCGGGAGTTCACGAGGGCCTTCTGGCTGCGGGCGGACTCGCTCGCGCGCAGGGCGTACATGAGACTCGCCCAGAGGGGCGTACGGACGCAGCAGACTCTGATGGACCGGTTCCTCGTGTCCGCGGCCTGACCGGATCGGGGCCGCGCGCACGCGTCAATGATACGATTCCGACATCTCTTATCGTCAACTTCCATTCGTGTCTCTCCTCATCGGTCGAGTGCCTGGAGTGCGTGCGTGCGCGTTCGCATCCCTGTGCGTGCGGTTCGGGCGCGTTCGTGGAGACGGCGCGGCGTCGTGAGCGGGAGGCCGAGGCAGCAGGCGGAGATATGTGATGTGATGTATCGAGCGGCGGCCGCGCCGCGCAGCGCTGATATTCCTCCTCCTCCTCCTCCTCCTCCCGGCCGTCGTCCCTGCCTAGAGGTCGTATGTGACGAACATCATATCCGCGCTGAAGCAGGCACACATGAACAGCAGCAGGTAGGCCCGCAGATACTCCGACTCGGGACACGCCAACAATCCGACGATCCCCGCGGCAAAACAGGGCATGGCGCACGCGTCAGCGAGTTTCGACAATCGCATGGTGCGGGGTCTCTGACCTCTGGCGCTCTACAAGAATTGTCACTCACACCTCAGCAGGCTCTCATGGACCGGTCCCTCGTGTCCGCGGCCTGAGCGGCCCGACTTGCCTCGCGTGCGTGCGTGCGCATTCACGTGCGGGTGCGTGCGGTTCGGGCGGGTTCGTCGAGGCGGCGCGGCGTCGCGAGCGGGAGGCGAGCCAGCAGGCGGAGGCGCGTGATGTGGTGTATTGAGCGGCGGTCGCTCTAGTCCTCCCCCGCTTCCTCCTCGTCGTCGTCCGCGGCTTCGCTGTCGCCGCTCCCGACCTCGTACTCGTCGCTCTCCGAGTCGCTGTCGGAGCAGTCGGTGCGCTCGTGATAGCGGTCCTCGTCTCCGTCCGCCGCGACGGATACGAACTGGACGGTCCAGACGCCGTCGTGCCAGCGGGTGATGAGGATCTCCGCCCTCCCGCCGTCGGGCTCGCCCTCGTCCCGGTCCCGGGCTCCGTCGTCGTCCCGGAACGGCGCGCGGAAGCACCAGTGGTCCTGCCGCCCCGTGAACTGCTCCCGCGCCGCGCCGAAGGACGTCCCGTAGCCCGTCGGGTCGGCGACGGGAGGGACGTTGACGAACTCCACGACGATCCCGGAAGTCCACTTCCTCGTCCCGGCGAGGCGCCTCGCGCGCCGCTCCGCCATCGCCGCGGCAATCGCCCGCAGGATCCTCCCGTCCCCCGCCTCGGGCGGGGCCGCTCCCTCCAGCGCCCAGACGGTGTCGAGGTCTGACGGGGGGGGGACGGGGTCCGGCGCCGCCGCCAGGCCCTCCGCGAGGCTCTCGTAGTCGACCTCCGGCGCGGGCGAGTCCCGGTGCGGGCGGTCCCACTGGAAGGTCGCGTGCGTCGCGCGCACGCCCCGGGGGACGACGGCCCGCCCCCCTCCGGCGTCCCCGACGCGGATCGTCATCGTGAAGTGCCCGTGGCACGTCAGCCGCGCTCCGTCGCGCAGCAGGTCCGCGGCCGCCGACTCCCCGGCGCGGCAGCCGAAGCGCCCGAGCCTCGGCCTCAGCGCCCGCAGCAGCAGGCTCAGTCCCGCTCGCCGCTCCGGGGAGTCGACGTCGACGTGCAGAGGCGCCCGCGACCTCGCAGCGCGGGCGGGCCTGTACTCCAGCCACCTCCCGAACCCAGGGCCGGTCGCCGGGGCGGTGCACCCCGCCCCCGCGCGTCGCCCAGAGGACGGCTTCGACGGACGCGTGGACAGCCGAGAGGAGACCCGCATCCCGGTCCGCGCCGTCCGCGTCCCCGTCCGCCCTCGTCCTCGCGGCGACGTCCGCCGCCCGCCGCACCGTCCTCCCCCCGTAGAACGCGAGCAGCAGGCGCAGGTCGTCGACCGCGACGGTCACGACGGCGGGGTCGTCGGGCGTGGCGTCGAGCGGGACCGCGAAGCCCGGGAGCCGCGGCAGCCTGTACGGGCAGCGGTCCCCGGAGTCGTCGCGGACGGCGGTCAGCGGGGGGGCGACCGCCCGCTGGGAGGCCCGCAGCTCCCTGCGCCTCGCGCGGTCGACGGGGCCGAGGTACGAGTACACGTCCACGGGCAGGGGTCCCGGGGCGCAGAAGGGCTCGTCCTCCAGCAGCGGGGCCCCGGGTGCCGCGGAGCCGTGCAGGGCGAGCCGGGCGGCGAGGTACGGGCCCTCCGCGGCGGGGTCCGGGCGCGCCGCCAGCAGGCCCAGCCCCTCCCTGAAGAGCGCCCGCAGCCTGATGCCCTCCGGCAGAGTCGGGTCGGCCCCCGCCCCCGCGGCGGCGGCGGCGGCGACCTCCGCGAACGCGGCCGCGGCCCCCTTCGGGGGGGCCGGCGGCGAGTCGGCCCCCGCCGCCAGTCCCGCCGCCGGTCCCGCCGCCGGTCCCGCCGACGCCGCAGCCGCCCGCCCTCCCGCGCGCCCCCTGCGGCGAGGCGCCGCGGCCGTCTCGGTCCTCGCGCGCTTGCGCCGCCGCGCCGCCTCGGCGCGACTCGGCATCGGGCGCGTGCGCTGATGCGTGCGCGTGCTCGTGCTCGTGTGCAGGCGCGTGTGTGTGCAGGCGCGTGTGTGTGCAGGCGTGTGTGTGTGTGTGTGTGTGTGTGTGTGGTCGCCGGTCCAATTGCCCGCCGTCAGTGCTCTGCGACGAACCCTCGTTGTGAGTCTAACCCTAGTCGGGACACCTCAGGCCAACCCAGATCATCTGGCAAAACTCGGGAGACCCACACCCATGGGTGGGGGCCTGAGACATCCCCTCGATTTGAGTGAATCAGCCCCCGGCGTCCCGACTAGGGCTTGAATGTGTATGGTAGCAACTAGGGTATGCGGAGGGTAGGTAGGTATACGACGATTGTTTCAAAACACTGCCGAGTGCCGCCACCGCCAGGGACCGCCTCGCCGCGGTCGCTGATGCAGAAGCTCGTCTGATGGTGGCCGCGCGCTCCGGAGATGCCGTCGGCGTGAGGGAGCTGATGCAGCACGACGCGTCGGTGCTAGCGACCGATGAGTGCGGTCGCAATGCTCTCATGCTGGCGGCAAAGCACTGTCGCACCGACTGCGTCACGGCGCTGCTGGCTCACGACGCGTCTGCTCAAGTGACGGCATCCGACTCATCGCCGTGCTGCTGCACTGAGAGACGAGGAACTGCCGTGGCCATGCCGAGCCGATGCTTTGAAATGCGTGTGGGTGATACTGCTGCGATGTGCGCCAAGTGAGAACCAGGCGGATGTTGGAAGGATCCAAACAAGTCGTGCAGCGCGGAGCTTCGTCGAAAGAAGAGTCTATTACCACGCAGCCATCGACCTCATTGCGGGCAGCCGTTCGCGCGTGCCCACTGCCACACGTCGAGGTGCCCGCCCGCTGCCGCCTTCGCACACGTCTGCGCATCCCAGGGGCAGCCCTCGGCGCGTGCCCACTGCAGCACGTCGAGGTGCCCGCCCGCTGCCGCGTGAGCGCACGTGCGCGCGTCCCATGGGCAGCCCTCGGCGCGTGCCCAGCGCAGCACGGCGAGGTGCCCGCCCGCTGCCGCGTGAGCGCACGTGCGCGCGTCCCAGGGGCAACCCTCGCCGCGTGCCCAGCGCAGCACGGCGAGGTGCCCGCCCCTCGCCGCCCCAGCGCACGTATGCGTGTCCCAGTGGCAGCCCTCACCACGCGCCCACTGCAGCACGGCCAGGTGCCCGCGCAATGCCAAGCCGGAGCACGTACGGGCATCCCACGGGCAGCCCGCGGCGTGTGCCCAGCGCAGCACCTCGAGGTGCCCGCCGTCCGCCGCGATGGAGCACGTATTGGCATCCCAGGGGCAGCCCTGGGCGCGTGCCCACTTCAGCACGTCGAGGTGCCCGCCCCCCGCCGCGAATGCGCACGTCTGCGCATCCCAGGGACAGCCCTCGCCATGCGCCCACCGCAGCACGTCGAGGTGCCCGTGCCATGCCACTTCGGAGCACGTGTCTTCGTCCAACGGGCAGCCGTAGGCGCACGCCCAGCGCAGCAGCGTCACGGACCGCACCATGTCCGATATGTACATGCGTGGGAATTCGCCACCGGTGATGCGATCGCATGACCTCATCCAGGTTTTGCATACGAGCATGATCTGGATGCCGTGGCGAGGCACAAGATACTCCAGCACGTTGTCGATCGTATGAAGTACCTGCAAGGTGACAGCACGGAAGAAAATGATGAGACCACCGCACACAGCTCAGCTGCAGAATCGCGTGGAGCAGTACTGCGACGAAATACAGGAGCGGAAGTCGAGAGCATGCAGGCGATGCGTGGAGCAGCAGCTGCGCCATCGTGGCGCGTGCGCCGTGGAGTCATAACGGTAACTCACGTCCAAAGCTTGCAGATCAGGATCCATGGGGGCCAGGGCGCGAGGTCGCTGCGTCAGCTGTTTAGACCGGAAGTGCGTATCTGTGGTGGCCTTCAGCGCTGAAGTTCAACTTCACGAAGCAAGAGTCGACACTACACACAAACACGGATAGCGGGGGTCGCGACACCAAGCGAGCCAAGACGGCGACGAGCGGGGATCCAGCTACAAATGCTGCAGGTGTGAGCAGCAGGTAGATGTGGTGGGCTCACCGGCGGTATGCTCGCTCATTGCTGCAGGCGACAGAAGGCTCTACGACGCTCTCTTCTGCGACTCCTACGAGCCCGTCGTGGTGGCCCAAGCACTGGAGGGAGGGCTTGTGTACGACTGTAAGCTACTAGGGGTGGAGGGGGTAGGTAGGTATACGACGGTTTTCGAACCCTCGTTGTCACTAAACCCTAGTCGCGCGAGGGGCTACGGCTACGACGCGTATTCTACTGTACTACCGCACGGGCCTAGAACCAGTCCTCGTAGTAGTCCCGGGGTATCTCGCGGTCGTCGTAGCCGTCGTCGTCGGCGGCGGCGGGCGGCCCGGGCCACGCGTCCGGCCCCGCGAACGCGTGCGGGAACGCCCAGTACATCTCCTCCATGCTGAGGCGGCGCACCGTCACACGGGGAGTCGTAGCGTCCACCAGCACTCCCGCCGCGCCGTCGGGCCGGACGAGAGCCGCGCAGAAGGCCCCCGGCTCCCTCGGCATCATCAGCACCGCCGCCCGGGAGTCCGCCAGCTCCCCCAGCAGCTCCCCGAGGTCGAACGCGGAGGGCACGTCTCCCCCCCCCCCTCGCGGCGCCGAGCGCCGACAGGTGCAGCCTGGCCCTCGCGCAGCCGGCCATGCACGGCTCGAGGGCCCGCCTCGCCGCCGCGACTCCGGCCTCCCTGGCGGCGATCAGAGGGTGCGCGGGGGCCCTGACGGCGGCGGGCCTGACCACCAAGGGAGGGCCGTGGGACGGGGCGCGCCGGGCGGGAGGAGGCGGGGGGGAAGGGCGGGCGGGAGGCTCGGTGCAGCCGCGCGCGCCGCCGACGCGTTCGAAGTAGGGGCTGACGAGGCTCATGTGAGGTGCTTGCAGGTGCTTGCAGGCGCGCTCGCGCGAGGGAGAGGGAGAAGTGAGAGGATACGCCCCCGGGGGGAAAGCCGAGTACGGGCTTACCCCCCCCGCCCCCTCCCCCGGCCGTCACCGCCGCGGCCGTCCTCCGACCGCCCCGACGTAGGCGCTCACGAAACGCGGGTCGCCCTCGGGCAGGGAGACGGACGTCCACGCGGACTCCGGCGGGGACGCGAACCGCCGCCACCACAGACGCAACGAGACGGGGATGCGGAACATGACCGGGGCGCTGAGGAGGGGGGGGAGACGAAAACGGGCGACCGCGGGGCGCGGGGCGCGGGGGGCGGTGCTACTGCGGGGAGAGGGCCCGGGCCAGAGAGGCGAGCGCCGCGGCGGCGCGGGACCGCAGCAGCGCCCCCAGGGTCGACGACCGGCGCCGCCCCGCGTCGTCGTTCTCCTCCGAATCGGGAACCCGGGCGGGGAGAGGCGCGGGCGCCATCGCCGTCGCCGTCGTCGCGGACGCGGACGCGGCCCCTGCGGTCGCCTCCGCAGTCGCCTCCGTCGCGGCCGCCGCCCTGGCGGTCTTGCGCGCGGCCGCCGGACCGGGGCTCGCGTCCCTCCCTCGCTTCCTCTCCGAGGCCGAGTACGCCCCCGCGGAGCACGACGCCGTCTTCAGGTGGCCCCCCGTGCGCCAGTTCTGGCCGACGCACCCGCCGTCGTGCCTGACGGCGTCCGCGATCCAGTCCCCCAGCTCCGAAGAAGCGGAGCGAGACGCCGCGGCGAGGGCGGCGGCGCTCACCCCTCCGGTCCCCGGGCCCTCGGACTGGACGAAGAACTGCGCGACGACGGAGGACCCGCCGCCCCGCCGCCTGCGCGTCGGCGGCGGCGACCGGGCCTCCTCGCCGCCCCGCTCGTCCTCCTCGTCCTCGACGCAGATGCGCCAGCCGACCCAGTTCACGGCGGGGGGGGGGGCGAGGGCGGCGCCCACGGCGGCGACGAGACGGTCCTGCTCCTCCGGGTCGGCCACCCTGGTCTCGTCGACCTTCAGGCACAGGGTGACGCGAAAGCGAGGCGCGGCGTCCTCCATGTAGTGTGGGTGTGTGTGGGTGAGGGTGTGTGCGCGCCCGTTCGGCTTACGAGGTAGGTATGCCGCGGTCAGTAGTAAGTAGGGCTCACTAACCCTAGTCGGGACACCTCCCGTCAACCCAGACCATCTGGCAAAAGTCGGGAGACCCACACCCATGGGTGGGGGCCTAAGACATCCCCTCGATTTCAGTGAATCAGCCCCCGGCGTCCCGACTAGGGTTTACATGCGTTTGTGGGTTGCTAGGGTTTGAACATGGCAGGTAGGTATACAGTTCAGAACCCTAGTTATCACTAACCCTAGTCGGGACACCTCCCGTCAACTCAGACCATCTGGCAAAAGTCGGGAGACCCACACCCACGGGTGGGGGCCTAAGACATCCCCTCGATTTCAGTGAATCAGCCCCCGGTGTCCCGACTAGGGTTCGGACCCAATTAGGGTTTACTATATACCTGCATACCCCCATGCCGAGTACGGACGCCCATCACTCACTGCACCCGCACCCGCGCGCCGCCGCAGGGAGCGACATGTCCAAGCGCGCCACCCCGCACGCCGCCGCCGGCGGCGACGCCGCCGGGGACCGGGTCGCCCCGCGGCCTCTGGCGCCGCCGCCCCCCGCCCGCGGCCCGCACGGGGCCCTCGCCGCCGCCGCCATGGCCGCCCTCTGCCGCACCAGGCTCGCCCCCCTCTCCGCCCGCGCCCTCGACCGCGAGACCGCCAGGCTCGGGGCGCTGCTGCCGAGGCGGCTGGTCCTGGGCGCGGACGCGGGGTCCGACGACGAGGACGCCGCCCTCGCCCGGCGTCCCGCCAGGGTCGCCGTCAGGCCGGAGGCGTACGACAGGGGGCTCGCGGACGGCGCCGGCCGCGTCGTCTCCCGCCTGGACCCGGACGCCGTCCTCGAGCTGTCCCTCGAGGACGCCTTCGGCGACGGAGAGCCCTGGGACGAGCTCGCGCGCGGGCTCTCGGGGCTGACGCGGCTGACGTCGCTGTCGCTGCGCCGCTGTCGGGGGACGCGCCCTCCCGCGGGGGACCCCTACCCCTACCCCTGCCTCCTCTCCCCGCCCCCCTCTCTGCTCAGGCTCGAGCTCCTGTCGGTGCGGCTCCTGCACGACCGCCCCCTGGCCCTGGCCGCCCTGCCGGCGACGCTCGAGGCGCTGCTCGTCCGGGACACCCCGCTCGCGGCGGCTGGGGGGGGGACCCTGCCCCCCCGCCTGACCGTCTTCGACGTCAGGCAGGGGGACGACTGGCCCTTCCTGGAGGGCCCCGTGGGGGAGATGCCGGAGGGGCTGAGGACCTTCGTCCTCAAGGCCCGGTCGTCCTACCGCCACCCCCTGGGGCCCCTGCCGGAGTCCCTGGTGATCGTGGACGCCGACGTGCTGTGCTGCGACCCCGGGACGCGCCCGGACGGGGCTGGCCGTGGGGCCCCGCGGTCTCGCGCCCCCCGTCGGAAGCCCGCGAGACCCTCGAGGCCCTGCCGCCGCGGCTGGAGGTGCTGAGGTGGAACCTCGCCGTCGTCGCGGCGGCCGCGGGGCAAGCCCCCCCGAGCCTGACGAGCGTCAGCGTCAACAGATGGGACCCCCCCCTGCCGCCGAACGGCGTGGCCTTCTCCGCTCGGGTCTGGGCCCCTCCCGGGACGGTCCCGGGCCCCCCGCCCTCCCTGCCGGCCTGCCTCCTGCACGTCGCCGCCTTCAGGCTGCCGGCGCGCCACCTCCGCCTGCCCCCGGGGCTCGTCTCCCTCGCCGTCGACACCGTCACCCTCGCCTCCACGGGCCTGCTCCCCCTGCCGGAGACGCTGCGGAGGCTGAGCGTCGTCGTCCGGTGGAACGAGGCGACGGGCGGCGGCCCCGCGAGCCCCGGCGGACGCGGCGCCGTCGACCTCGCCCCGTGGCTTCTCCCCGACGGCCTCGCGGTCTTCGCCGTCAGGGACGACCCCTTCATACGCCCGTTCCGCCTCGGACCCGCCGTCGGGGACAGATCCCTGCCGCGCATTCCCCGGGGATGCGTCGTCAAGGCGCCCGACGGATTCGGCGCCGACGTCGCCCGCGCCTGCGCCGAGGACTTCGGCGCGGACGGGGATGCGCACGGATGAGCGCGGGCGCGCGAACGGGATGCGCAGCGCGTGCACTGGACTGCGATGAATAGATGAGCCCTCCCTCTCTCTCTCTCTCTCTCTCTCTCTCTCTCTCTCTCTCTCTCTCTCTCTCTCTCTCTCTCTCTCTCTCTCTCTCTCTCTGTGTGTGCGTGTGTGTGTGTGTGTGTGTGTGTGTGTGTGTGTGCGTGCGTGTGCGTAAGTGTGCGAGGTCGTGCGCGCCTGCGCGTGTGCGTGGGGGCGGGTCTGCGAGCATGCGATACGAGACAGGCAGCGAGAGAGCGACGCGAGCCACAGACCGCGTACTGGTACTCCATTGATCGAATGCTGTACTATGCGCGCGCCGCCGCCGCGACGTTGCCGGTCGGCGGGCGCTCCTCCCGACGTCACCGCCATCGCCGCGGATGCGCCGCCGCGCGTCGCGCGGGCGACCGTCGTCGGGCGCTTCTACGAAAACTCTACTCACTGCTTCTGCGACCGCTCAGACGGACCGGCCGCGCGTCTGCGTTCGCGCCGTGCCGTCGGACGAGGGGGCTCTACATATCCACCACATGACTACGCGAAGATGACAACTACGACACGACTACGGGAAGACGACATCTACGGCGCGACCGCGCGATGAGAGCATCGCCTGCGCGGCGACGCGAAGCGACAGGGGGCGCCGCCGGGACGTCCACGACGGGACTCGGCCGATGTGCCGTGCGAACGGACGGCGCCGCGGTTCCGTCCGACCGCCGAGGATCGCCGGGAGCCGGCCGCTCAGGTGGGCTTCTGGTAGGCCCATGCGTAGATGCTGGGCCACTTCGCCGAGTTCAGCATGCAGTGCCTGTTGTAGGTGGTCAACCCCTGGATGTGGTTGCCGTACGCGACGTACGTGCTGGCGACCCACATCGCCGAGCCGCTCTGGCCGGGGTACGTGTCGCAGGTGGACGTCGCGGTGTAGGCCCCGCACGCCCACGTCAGCGGCGGGCACGTGGGCACGTACCACATGCTGCCCGCGGGCTTGTCGCCGGGGTAGCCGTGGGTGGTGATGGTGGTGCTGGGGGTGGGGCACGCGTTCGACGACATGCCGAGCCAGCCCACGACGTCTCCCAGCTGCTGGCTGCTGGAGTTGCGCCTGTAGTTGATGACGGCCATGTCGTAGTTGCTGTCG